>JAHRHZ010000223.1:6867386-7005257 GCA_024137785.1 Ginglymostoma cirratum | reverse complement strand
TTATCTCGGATTCTCCAGCATCTGCAGTACTTTTATCTCTGATACAAAGATGTTTTTTGTCCTTGGATTAACTTGTACTTTCTCAATTTCCTACAGGCATCAACATTTTCTATTAATTATGAGCAAAGTAAGGCAGAAAATATTGAGAACAATGTGCCAATCCACAATGTAACACCTTTTAGATGAGAGAAAAATCAATTTATCTGCTTTGATTGAACTCAAAGTTACCACAGCAACAATTCCAAGTAGAACCTGCCCCCATTACACAAAACAATGAATAATTTCAATGTTACAATTTCCAGTTTCAATCTTGAATTTCCATTCCATTCATCACAATATTTAGCAATGACATAATGCTGCGATATTATATGGCAAAGCAAATTTGATTTCAGGATACATCCTTTCAACTTTGTCATCGCATCATGCAGGGGTAGCTAAAGTGAAAAACCCAAAGATCTGTAGCTTCATTTCTTTGAGGACGAGATATTTACAAAACCCTGCAGTTTGGGACAATAATTAGTGCAATACTGGCTGCTATTCTTTAGATTATCATTGCAAATCTGTCTCACAATCTTGAAATTAAGATTTATTGTATCTTTTCACTACCTCAACCATTCTTTACCAAGATTGTGAACTGGTACCTCCCTAAATCTTCCTCCTTTTCTGTCATCGATAATCATTAACAAAACAAATGAGCCAGCATAAATTAATGGCTCGGCTTTGGCAAGTTGGCAAGCTCCAGGAGGTGGTTTGGTTCCCCCAGTGGGCATAAGACAAAACTTTTAGTTTTGCTGAAAGCAAAGCTGCTGGGTGGCTCAGTGGTCAGCACTATTGCCTCACTGCAGCAGGGGCCCAAGTTTGATTCCACCTTTACGTGGAATGACTGTGTGTGTGGAGTTTGCACATTCTTCCTGTATCCGCGTGGCCTTCCTTCCACAGTCCAAAGATGTGCAAGTTAGATGGATTGGTCATGCTGAATTGCCCCATAGTGTCCAGGATAGCAAGAGCTGTAGATGCTGGAGTCAGAGGTGACACAGTGTGGAGCTGGAGGAACACAGTCGACCAGACAGCATCAGAGGAGCAGGAAAGCTGATGTTTTGGATCAGGACCTTTTTACAGTGTCCAGGGATGTGCAGGCTGCGTGGATCATTCCTGACAATTGCAGCGTGATGGCTGGGGGATGACTTGATAGGACAAATAGCCTGCTCCCATTCTGTTGGGCTTCAATGATTTGTAAAGGATGGGCAGACAATTAGTGCCTGGAATATATGTGTGAGAATGGAGGTTGGATGCTAAACAAACAGATTAACCTGATTCGATAATTATTGCTGCAGCTGCCTTCTGTGCACACACACTCAAACAATAGAAGCATCTGCATCTGACGAACACCCAGGACAGCTGTGAGCTAAAGCTCGGGACAGCGGGGGTTAAATATTTGAGCTATTAGCACTTTTCAATGTTGTGGAACAGATTTTCATCAAGTCCAAAACAGCTATCAGGCAAAGAAAAACTTTTCCACACAGCTGATCCTGTTCCTGACCTGAAAGACCCCATCTTCATTGTCAGCGAATTCATTGCCATGCATCCTTCTGTCTTGAAAATTGGCAGCACCAGTAGTAGAGGAGGCCCTTTTGAACACTTTTGACTTTGGTAATTTTTATTTTGTTGTTGTTTCGTTCCAAATGTGACAAGGGAACTCCGGACCTAGATCTTTATACTCAATTCTCCCTTCTGATTCAAAGACAAGACCACAACCAAATCAGTCACAACCAGCATTATTAAGAACTGAAAACAGAAATTGCTGGAGAAACTCAGCAGGTCTGGCAGCATCTGTGGACAGAGAAACAGAGTTAATGCTTTGAGTTCCGTGATCCTTCTTCAGAACAATTTCTGTTTTCAGATTTCCGGCATTCAAAGTATTTTGTTTTTTCATTTGACTGTTAAGAAAGGCTGGCATTTACATACTTATTTTAGAAAACTGCTTATGTAACTTATTTGTTGACAAGGGAAGGACACAAAATTATTAACTATAGGCCAGTTAGCTTAACATCAATTATTGGGAAAATGTTGGAGTCTACCACGAAGGATGAAATAGCAGAGCATTTAGAAATACATGATATGATCTGGAATAATCTGGAGTACACTGCCTAGGAGGGAAGTGGAGACAGGAAAACTCACAAACTTTAAAATTGCATATGGCTGAGCATTTGAAATGTCACAATGTTCAAGTCTATGGGGCAAGTGCTGGAAAATAGGAGTAATGTAGTTATGTCAGTGCAAACACAATGGGCCAAAGGTGCTGATTGACTCTATGAGTTTATGAGAGTTAGCACATCTTCATGAAGGGAATATCATGCCTGAAAAATTTATTAGAATTCTTTGAAGAGATAACAAACAGGATCGATAAAGGAAGAACAATGGATGTTACCCTAACCCAATTTACCCATTGTAAGACCCAATCAAAACAATATTGTAAACGAAAAGATAGTGATTGTATTTTTAGTTATGGCGATGAATTAATACTGGGGACGACATTGTCCTCTCTGTTGGGTATAAAAGAATAAGGCAGTAATAGCCAGAAATTTCACCTGGCTCAATATAAAAGGTAAAGTAGCCATAGCCCTGGTCTCTCATTTGACAGTGATGGTTGAATCTGGGAGCTACTATGCCTCAGGTGAGATGTGCAGTGGGGAAGGGAGTTCCATGATGACCACAGCAAGTGTGGGAATTGAACCCTCAATGTTAGCATCTCTCTGTTTTGTAAGTCAGCCATCCATCCGGCCAACTGAGCTAACAGACCAGATTCATCCCTCCTATTGACCAACCAGGTTGTACCTACTACCAGTGTCCACATATCCCTGCCATTCCATTATCCCCCGACCCTTTATCTGCAGCTTCCCCGACCCCCAAGTCCAGCCCTAAAGAAAAGTTATACGTTGAGAAACATTGACTGCTCCTTTCCTCCAGATGCTGTCTGGCTTGCTGTGTTCTTCCAGACTCCTGTTTGTGTTACAGACCCCTTACTGACTGAAAGTAAACTGGGATTGAATCAGCATAAAACAGAATCAGAATAAAAAAGGACAGTTATTAAAATACATTCGAGAGAAGGTTTTAATGTCAGAGCTAACAAATTCAGCAAGAGAAGAGGTAATTCAGGACTTCACTTTAGGGAAAGAAATGGAAGAGTGGAAAAGATATTAGTGGGTGAGTATTTTTGGTGATATTCAGATAGATTGAAACATTTACTATGGTATAGTCATGACTACATCAAAATTACTTCATGAGTTGCAAAGAGCTCGGGGTATCAGAAGTTATGAAAGGCACAAAATAAGATCAAAAGACAGAGGAGCAGACATAGATCATTCAACTCATTAAAGTCTGCTCTATCATCTAGTGAGATCGTGGCTGATCTGATAATCCTCAATGCCACGTTTCCATCTTTTCCTCATAATACTTGATTCCTACATTATAACAGACATCGCACTTAGAAAGAGAGTATTCAGTTGGTGAGAATGTGCATTTGGTCTCTCTTATGGTTGATGAAGACACTATCAGAAATGCAAGTTCTTTCTGTCTTTCTTCATGTACAAGTAATGATGGTAAGAGGGACACAGTTGTGGAAGGACAAATTGACTGGTCCCGAGGATGGCCATCCAGCAGTCCAACTGGAAAAGGTGAGCATTGCTTAGGAAGAAGGACACAAGGACACAGTCAAATGCAACATGAACACACTTACCTCCCTCATCAAAAATAGTCTCTAATTGAGGTTTTCCCTCTTGTGATTATGTAGATTTGGTCAGTTGGTTGCCAGTTCCAATGATAACCTTCCTCTTGAAATCTGTGTGAGACCACACCAAAAAGCCATTTTAATGGGATATTCCACAACATTCATGTCCCACCTCCAATGCGCTGACAAAGCTCCTCCTGCATGGGCCAAACAACCTCACACCATTCTGTATGATCTGATGATTCTATCAAAGCCTGAGAATTGTACACAGTATGTTAGAATCGGTGTTGTCTCTCCTCCTTCCAAGTCTTAGTAACTACCTGTGTGATCAGCTATGGTCAAAACTAGGGGTTTTAATTTCTTTTTAAAGGAAGTCAACATTATCTACAAAATAGGAAATGTTCTGTAATGCATCAGTGAGTGGGGCTTTTGTAAAAAATTTAAAAGCTCTGGATTCAATTGAAAAAGTCCAAAACTCCTGATTTTATGACATCCATTGTCTGTTCCAATGATTGGGAGTGGGTACTAATGGCATCAATTTACTTAATTACTCCCTGTTGATATACAAATAGAGATATAGTTGTGGGTGATGGGCGCTGTGCCATCTTTTTTTATTTCAGGACGGCAGTTGCCATAGAGACCTGGGCAAAACAACATTGGGTTAAGAGATACTTACAATACAAATGGACTGACCCAACTGCCTTCACTCAATGTTGCTTTCTAGGAGCTGGTACCCTGCAGAGAAAACAAGCATCTTTTATCTATATGCACATTAACTTCGTCTTTCTTTCTCTCTTTGTGCGTCAGTCCATCCTTCTGTATTCCTTGGGGGTGCAATGTCATTATACAGAGTGACAAGAAAAATGCACTCATGAAGACTTCTTCTGGTCATTGCTTGAAACAAAATTATGAGCACATTCTCTGCCTAAACATCCTACAGCCTTCAGGATTCAATATCAAGTTCAATAATTTTACAGCCTGAACACCTCCTTCCATATTCTTTATCCATCCACACACCCCAGGCACTGTCATGACATGGGCTGCTTGCAATCCTGCTTTCATTTTCATCCACTGATAGAGACCATTATTAGTTTGTCTCCTTCTCTAACTTATTATCAGCCATCCTTTTGACTGCCTAACTCTCTTTCTGTCTGTCTGGGCTCTGTCTCCACCTATCCATTCCCTCCTTTTTCCTCTCATCCCTTATCTTCAGCATATATACCACTTTTTCCCAGCTCCTATCAGTTCTGAAGAATAGCCACTTACTCAAAATGTTGGCACCACTTTCGTTTCAGATGCTGCCAACTCTGTGAGTTTCTACAGATATTTCTGCTTTTATTTATGAACATTTTCCGTGCTAATTAATTCCCTTAAAATGTCCTGAAAAATTTCAAGGTGTAGCAGAAACTTAGAATTCAGTTCTCCAAAAACCTATGGCTGCTGATCAATTGAAAAATTTCCATTTGTAGATTGGCAGATTATTTTTGCAACAAAGACAGAAGTTGCTGAAGAAACTCAGAAGATCTGGCAGCATCTCTGGAGAGAGAAAAACAGAGTTAACATTTTTAGTCCAGTGACCTGTCATCAGGATTGGCAGTGGGTGTATTAATTCTGATGAAGAGTCACTGGTCTCAAAACGTTAATTATGTTTTTCTCTCCACAAGAGATGCCAGACCTGATGAGTTTCAGATCCCAATTCTTAGTTTTATTATACAGGCAGATTACTTGTTAGGCAAGGTTGTTAAAGTTATGAAATCCAAAGAAGGTAAGTTGTGTGAAGATACAGATTCACCTAAGAACTGATAAAGTGACAAAATGAGCTTGAGAGGTTGAATGGCCTCTTCTTGTCTCTATGTCCTGTTCAGGGTGCTAGATTGTAACCCATGTAAGGCTGTATCATTCAGGAGGGATAAAGCCAATACAGTTTGTTGACACTTACTGGGATTGACATGCCTGATTACCCTATACCCAATGGAATATCCTTTAGAGAAAGTAACTGCCATCCTTACCTGGCCTGGCCTGCGTGTGACTCCAGACCCATAGCAATGTGGTTGACTGTCAACTGGGCAATTCGTGTTGGGCAATGAATGATGGCCTGGTCAATGTTGCCCACATCCTGTGAACGAATAAAAAGAAAACTGCTGTGGCAAGAGTAAACACAAAATTGTCATAACCCTGCCAGACCACAGAGATGGTCTCCCATCAGAGAGATTTGACTGGTGGCAATATATCCTGAGGGATGTTGAGAAGAGGAATCCTTCATGTGCACATTGGGTGGATTGACCATGCTAAATTACCCTGTAATGTCCAGGCTAGGTGGATTTGCCATAGGAAATGCTACAGGGATAGGATGGGGTGGGTCTGGGTTGGATGCTCTTCAGAAGGGTGGTGTGGAATCAATGGGCCGAATGGTCTGCTTCCACATTGTCAGGATGCTATGATTCATGATAACCTCAGCCAGTGTGGGAAATGAACCCACAGTGCTGCTCTCACACTGCATTGTAAACCAGATCTCCAGCCATCTGAGCTAAACCAACTCCCACAGTAATAACAAGGAGCCATAGTCCAAGAAAGGACCATAGCTGTTGCACTACTTTGGAGAAAGACAATTGAGTGTGTACAGCTTGAGGGTACGCACTCTGCAATCATGGGCTAAGGTGGGCAGTGGGGCCTCTGTGAATAACCACAGTCACTGTGATGATTTGATGTGGTTTATTGCAAAAGTTTGCACTACACTCTAGACATCAAGGGACTGACTTAACCAAGCTCCCATGGATGTGTAGCAGACAGCTTGCACACATCTTGCTGCCTATTCACCTCTGTGGGCTGCATTATGTGAGTGAGGAGGGAAAAGTCACACTGGGCTCGAAACATCAATGCTGTCTCTCCCTCCACAATGTGGAGATCCGGTGTTGGACTGGGGTGGGCAAAGTCCAAAGTCACACAAAACCAGATTATAGTCCATCAGGTTTGTTTGAAATCACAAATCACAGAATGCTGCTCCTTCATCAGGTGCATGCACATTGGAGCAGCACTCCAAAAGCTTTTGATTTCAAATAAACCTGTTGGACTGTAACCTGGTGGCTTGTGGCTTGTGACTTGTGACCCTCTGTCCACACATGTTGCCTAACCGATGGAGTTTCTGCAACAATTTCCATTGTGGTTTGTTTCAGATCTCCAGCTCCCGCAATTCTTTGTTTTATATTTCTGGCTTCACTTGCTTTAAAGTCCATCAATGAAGGGCTAAGAACGCTTTCTCTCTCAACAATTGCTGTCAGATCTGCAGAATATTTCCAGCATTTTCTGTTTTCATCTGTTGTTTCTTGCTATTTGTTTCCCAAACTGTGTGAATCGGAATATTTATGCTAGCGCAAGGTTATGTATCCAATATTCTGGCACTTTAAGTTTCTGTTGCCTCTGTAATGAAGTGTGACATCTGACAATCTCTGCTGTTTCTTTTTAAATATATTAATAGAGGCTTTTAATTGAGAGATTATTAATGGCAGGAAACTGGATGAACTGTATGACATTGAATGCCAAAGTTATTTGGAAAGACGGAGGAAGCTTTTTCTTAAGAAATGAAAAAAAAAATTAGATTCGTAAAACAGATTGTGCATTCCTGAGTCTGGAATTGAGGCCTACTTTTACAGAAGAATAACTTTTCTCTGAGTCTGGCTGAGATATTTTTGATAAATAACGCAAAGAACTGTGAATGCTGATGATCTGAAACACAAGCAGAAATTTGCCCGAGGAACTCAATAGGTTTGGCAGCAGCTTTGGAGAGAGAAAGCAGATTTTGTGCTTCTCGTTCAGGGTTCGAAAGAAGGGTCACCAGACACTCCAACAATTTCTATTCTTGTGTTATACTTGTCCTGACCCATCTGGTTTTGGACTATTCAATGGCAGAAGTCAACTACTTTTTATTCATTTGTGGGTAGTGGGCCTCACTGGCTGGCCAGCATATATTTCCCACCGCAAGTTGCCCTTTAACTGAACAGCTTGTTAGGCCATTTCAAAGGGCAGTTGAGAATCAAACACATTACTGTGGGTCTGGAGTCACATGTAGGTCAGACCAGGTAAGGACAGCAGTTTCCTTGGGGCTTTAAGTAACCACGTGGGATTTTCCCCAAACAATTGGTAATGGCTTCACAGTCATCAATAGATTGTCACTCCCAGATTTTTATTTACTGAATTAAAATTCAACCATCTGCCGTAGTTGGGTTTCAAACTTAGGCTCTCAGAACATGAGCTGAGTTTCTGGATTAATAGCTTGGTGACAATAATGCTAGGCCATAGTGTCCCCTCTAAACAGCTTTGAACAGTACAGATAGATATGTAATTCGGACAAGTCGTATACCTACCTCAGTTGAGCTGGACCAAATTCGCAATAATTCTGAAGAGTTCCAAAGAGGCATTGTATTTGATGGCACAGAGGCTCAGTGGTTAGCATTACTGCCTCCCAGCACCAGGGGCCCTGGTTCACTTCCCAACTTGGGCATTTATCTGTGTGGAGTTTGCACATTGTCCCCATGTCTGTGTGGTTTTCTTCTGGGTGCTCTAGTTACCTCCCACAGTCCGAAGAAGTACACATTAGGTGGATTGGCCGTGCTAAATTACCCAGAGTGTCCAGGGATGTGCAGGCTAATTGAATTACCTGTGCAGGGATAGGAAGGGATGGGTCTGGTTGGGATGCTCTTCGGAGGGTTGGTGTTGACTCCATGGGCTGAATGGCCTGCTTCCACATTGTAGGGGCTCTATGAATCTTAACTCTGTTTCTCTCTCCACAATGCTGCCAGACCTGCTGAGTGTTTCCATCATTTTCTCTTTGTATTTTAGATTTCCAGCATCTACATTACTTTGTTCTGATTGCTATTGGACCACATTTCTGATGGATTTACTTGACCAACAAGACACCCTCAGCAGCTGCTCTGAAATTCATCTTCCCTTGGGTGGGGTCAACAGTTTGTTGTTACTTTCAGCCTTTGCGTTCAGTAAGGCAATGCTACGATCTCGGGGACAATGTGTTTCAGCAGATTCTAGCTCTGATTTTCTTTCCTGTCAGAATTTTGGAGGATAGGCGAATGCTTGTTTGGGATAAAGCACAGAAGGCCTGCTCATCATTACCCTGTCTGCTCAGAGCAGTGGTACAAAGAGGGTTGAGCAAAAAGATAGCAGCTAGCTTTAACAAGATTTAAATGTTTATTTGGCACTGACTTGTAGCTATTTATTATGAGTTTTGGTCATGACCTGCAGAAATGAAATGTAGTCTTTCATTCTCCTCTTTACTGGCAGACATCAGCAGGAGAGCTGTGAATTATCTCTTGGGTGCATTGCTGTTGACACTGGTCCAATTCGGAATGAGAGAATAATATGTTAATTACCTTAAATGCATCCTAAATTCAACCCAATCTGGGAAATAACAGAGAGCAATAACTTCCAGCAGAGTTAACAGCATGCATGCCTCTGGGTTATGAAATTGTGAGTTCAAGGCACCTGCAAGCCAGTAAACATACAATCCATGCTGGCTCTCCCAGTGCCATAACAAGAGAGTGTGATGCTGCTTTTCTGATGAAATGTTAACCAACCTGTATATTTAAGGCAGAGATTGGTAGATTTCTGATTAGCAGTGGCGTATGGGGATAGGGTCAATAAAAGGTGTTGACTGTGATTACAGCGTTGTCATTGGGCTGACTTTTTATTCGTAGTTATATTGAATTTACATTTCCACTCTTTGTTATAAGAAAATTCAAACCCAAATCCCATGAATATCACTTTATGATTCTGGATTATTCGTCCAGTTACATGGCTATGACACCACTGGTTCCTATGTGAATGCACAGAACAACAGTGATTCCATTTGAAAAAAGACAACGTTGACATCCTTAGGTCAATGTGAGATGTCTTATTAGTGCAAATCTTTCTTAACTTTCTGGAAATGAGAAAAAATTGGGCAAACTGTCATGTGGAAGTAAAGAGTCCTGGGATTGAGGTGAAGGTACTTTTATGGGGCATAGCACTCTGCATTTAACTCTGTTTCCCAACTGGGAGAATGCTAGATGTTGCTTCTAGTTGCTGGAAACGTCATCTTCATCTTACCCTCCATCTTTACCCTTCATCTTCAGCACAGAAGTTGTTCAAAAAATAAGAGAAAAGAACCCGCACTTGGACGATGCCTTTCATAACCTCAGAACAGGCTAAAAGCCTTTATAAGCAATGAATTGTTTCCAGAACTTTAGTCGCTGTTGCAGCCGAGGAAACCTGGCAGCCAATTTATGCTCAACAAGCTCCCACAAACACAGAATGACAGAATTGGAATATAAAAGCAGCGATGCGCTTCTGAGACTTTATAAAGCTCTAGTTAGGCCCCATTTAGAATACTGTGTCCAATTTTGGGCCCCACACCTCAGGAAGGACATACTGGCACTGGAGCGTGTCCAGCGGAGATTCACACGGATGATCCCTGGAATGGTAGGCCTAACATACGATGAACGGCTGAGGATCCTGGGATTATATTCATTAGAGTTTAGAAGGTTGAGGGGGGATCTAATAGAAACTTACAAGATCATGCATGGCTTAGAAAGGGTGGACCCTGGGAAGTTGTTTCCGTTAGGTGGGGAGACTAGGACCCATGGGCACAACCTTAGAATTAGAGGGGGTCGATTGAGAACGGAAATGAGGAGACATTTCTTCAGCCAGAGAGTGGTGGGCCTGTGGAATTCATTGCCACGGAGTGCAGTGGAGGCCGGGAGGTTGAATGTCTTCAAGGTAGAGATTGATAAATTCTTGATCTCGCAAGGAATCAAGGGCTACGGGGAGAGTGCGGGTAAGTGGAGTTGAATTGCCCATCAGCCATGATTAAATGGTGGAGTGGACTCAATGGGCCGAATGGCCTTACTTCCACTCCTATGTCTTATGGTCTTATGGTCTAATTGTTATGGCACAAAAGGAGGCCATTTGGCCCATTGTGTGGGCACCAGGTCTTCTGAAAACCATTGGCCAGCGCCAGTCTGCTGCTTTTTTCCCATAACTTTACTCACCATTTCTATCCAAATAATCATTCAATGCCTTCTTGAATGTCTTAATTGAATCTGCCTCCGCCGTACTTACTGACAGCACGTTCCAAATTCAAAATATTCGCTGTGTGAAAAAGTTTTTATTGTCACATCGACCTTACTTCTTTTGCATGCCACTTAACATCTATATTCTGCCATCCTTTTTATGAGCAGGAACAGCTTCTTCCCATCTGTTCTATCCAGCTTGCTCATGATTTTGAAAACCTCTACCAAATTTCCTTTCAGCCTTCTTTTCTCCAAAAGGAAAAGACCCAGTTTCTTCAATCTAGCCTCGTAACTGAAGTTTCTCATTTCTGGAACCATGCTTGTATAAACTACAGTTGCACTCTTTCCAATGAATTCACATCTTTCCTATAATATGATGGTCAGACTATCGACAGTACTCTCGCAGAGGTCTGTCTGTGCTGTGGTACAGATGGGATAATCTGCTTTTGTGATAATGTGCATTTGGTTTGTACAGCTATTGATCTCTACTGGACCTTCCACAGTAAATAGATGGACTTTGTGTATTTCTGTAGAGTTGTGTGACAAATGTTCTGAGGGATGAGTTTCTAATTTTGCTGATGGTCCTTTAGCCTCCCTAATTTCTTCATATGAATTTATTTTGCTTAGCCCTTACTTCCAGCCATTATGCTCCACCCATGCTGATGGATGACATCTTCAATATTCATAATTGTAAGCAGGCTTTACATTAATTACAGTTACCTCATTTAAAAGCAAATAGAAAGCCGAAGTGGATGTTTCAGGCTATATTGGAGGATGTGCTTCAAAATTATATCAAGGGATTTGGTTGGACTCCAATCATAAATGCATCTGTTTCCTTCACTTGAACTAATTTGAGATAAGTATTTAGTCAGATTTAACATTCATGCAAATGGTTTCTTCCCTCTGTGACTTAATATAGTAACATAGCAGAGGTACCATTCATAGTATTTTTCCAATTATTATTGATCCTTTCGTACTTATCAAGGTCAAGAATGTTAGAGCTGGAAAATTGATCCATTTCCCATTCTGTTTATTCAGCTTCCATAGCACAGTATGCAAGGTCATGGATTGTATTGTCACTCTTATCCCACAGGCTCCTAGTTCTGTCTGATATATTACCTTCTGACGTGCCCTGGAAAGCAAAAGTACTGAACGAGTTTGACCATATAGAAGCCTACCCAGAACTACCAAATCCATAAAGACCTTTCAAAACATATCATATATGTGACACAGATCGCACAAAACCTGCAAATGCTTTTGAGAGATGCAGGTTTTGACAAAAGAGGGCAAATGGCACAATATCTGGACTGACATTAACTAAGACCTTGTGAGGGATCTGACACCAAAGCCTTAGGATATGACCACTTTGAAAAACATGAAACTACATTCCATTGGAACCATGCTCTCCACCGACTCTGCCTCCTCATGGAATTTGAAGGACAAAATACTTATGACTATGGAGACGCATATCAAACTGGATGCCAAATTGTAAATGAAGGTGGCCTGTGGAAATTTACTCAGAATTCAAGCTGTTCACCCAATGGTATGCAAGGCAGTGATTTGATTGTCCAACGTGGACCGAGACTTGTGTAGCAGCAGGATGTCAATCTCAAGAAGAAAACGGAGGTCTTCAGTGTATTTCAAACACGGCATCTTTTCATGTCAGAGTACATGTACTGTAAAAACATCACTCAGAGATAGTAAGAACTGCAGATGCTGGTGTCAGAGATAACACAGTGTGGAGCTGGAGGAGCACAGCAGGTCATTTCTGTCATTTCTGAAGTAGGGCCCTGACCCGAATAGTCAACTTTCCTGCTCCTCTGATGCTGCCTGACCTGGTGTGTTCATCCAGCTCCACACGGCGTCACCTATGGTAATAACATAATGATAAAGCTTAATGGTTGATGCTTTGCAGTAATGATGATGGAATACTTATGTTAGCTCCCTGAACACAAGAGTGAAATGTGGGTCACATATAACATTTTTTAAAATTGCAGCTCTGGTATTCATTGTTATTTAAATCAGCCTGTTTACGACGTATTATTAAACACATCCAGAAGGTGGTACTTGAACTCAAGCCTCCTGGCTTTGTTATAGGGACACTACTATTGTGCCACAAGAACCCCCAAACTGGTATTTATACATGTATATGACAATCATAGGCAGTTATGCACCTGGACTCAGGCTAAGCAATTCGGATGTATTTTTGACTCAACATGTCATGCTGCAGGAGGACACAGCTCAGTGAGATGGAGGCTGAGAGGTTTCGGTTTATGCCATTGGAGTACATGCCAAGATATCGCTCTGATTTCATGAATATGTCTACTGAAGTTATATCACATAACTGCAATGGAACATAACACAATTAGGACAGCACAGTGCTAGATTTAATTTTGGGGAGCTAAGCTGAGCGAGTGGTTAATGTGTGAGAGTATTTTAGTAATAGTGACCATGTTGCAGAATGATTTAACTCTGTTTTGGGAAAAGGAGAATATAGTATGCAATGAAGGCTTTCAGTTGAAATATGATACGGAGATGCCAGTGTTGGACTGGGCTGGACAAAGTCAGAAGTCAAACGATATCAGGTTATAGTCCAACAGGTTTATATGAAATCACAAGCTTTTGGAGAGTTGCCCCTTTGTCAGGTGAAGTGAGAGAGAAGCACACAGGCACAGAATTTATAGGCAGCGAGATCAATGGGCAGATCGATCCAAAGATCATACAAATGATGTGAGTGGAGTGTAGGTAGGCTGCATAATAGGACTTTGCAGGTGATCAAGAGTGTCAGATGGTGTGTGTAAAGTGTCAACAGCAGAATAACAAGTGAAGGGCTAACCTATAATCCAATTAACTTAGGCAGAGAGATAATGACAAAAAAATTAAAAATAAGGTGATGCTGTCGACAAACCAAATGGCTGGAATAACATGATAGGTACAAGAGTTGTAGGCTGAGGGTCTAACCACAGTAATAAGTAATCCAAAACTGTACAAATTAATTAATGTAAAGAGATCATAGCAATTTATCAAGGTGTTGGTGTCAAAACAGGACAGTAGGGAAGGTTTTACAGATACAGAACAGTGTGGGATGGGGTCAAATATAGTGCGACATGAACTCAAGATCATGGTTGAGGCCATCTTCATGGGTACAGAACTTGGTTATCTGTTTCTGCTTGGCTATTCTGCATTGTTTGGTGTGTATCTTGAAGGCCACCTTAGAGGACGCCTACCCAAAGATCAGAGGCTGAATTCCCTTGACCGCTGAAGTGTTCCCCAACTGGGAAGGAATATTCCTGCCCAGTGATTGTTATGCGGTTTCCATTCATCCGTTGTCGTAGGAAATAGGGAGAGTATAGGCCCAGCATGCTCCCTTTAGGGTGAAATGTTGGAGCAACAAACCCAGAGAACCCTGGATGGTTAGGAATATTCAGGAAAAGTTAGGGAGAATCCCAAGATATTCCGTAAGTTCTTTAAGAGGACGAGGATAATCAGGAAAGAGAAGCATCCTTGAGGGACCAAGGAGCACTCTGGATTTGGAGCCAGGGGATATTGATAGTGTGTCAAATGAGAACTTCACATCTGTCTTCACTTTGGAGAAGACGGATATAGTTACAGAATTGGGGAGAGGGACTATGGGGTTCTTGATGATGATTTATTTATTGTCACTTGTACTTTCCAGTGAATGATAAAATAAAATGCAGTGATAAGCTTCAACAGTCACTGCAATCCACGACATTTTGAATTGTTAAAGAAAAAAAGGGTAAAAGATATAACTGAAAGAGAGTCCTGAGCTGTGTCACCAACGACATCTACACTGCGGCCATTCCTCCAGGGCCTCACTGCCACCTGTGCCAGACCCACCAACATAGGAGGCATCTCTTTAGGTGCCATTTCATTGCCACTGGGCTCACCTTGCTAATGCTGACGCTGGGTCCAATCTTGAACCCAGACTTACCCTGCCCCCAGGAGTTCCCAGCTCCATTGCTGCCTTGATGAGGTAGATTGCTGCATGGAGTGATGAGGTATTGGAGGTTTAGCGGGCTTCAAATGGGACAAATTCATTTGCACAGATGAGTTACATCCCAGGCTGCTGTGAGAGGTGAATTGTTGAGACTTTGCTGTTCATAGTGACCTTATCTGTAGCAAGTGTGGGTTGCTTTAGAAACTCCAACTCAGAATTGACGAGCTGGAGTTGGAGCTTTGAACACTGCAACACACCAGGGAGGGGGAGAGTTACCTGGATGCTGTGTTTCAGGGGGCAGTCACACTCTGTAGATTAAGTACTTTGGCCAGTGATCATGGGCAGGATGGTGAGACTACAGGAGAGACAGGCAGAGGGTTCCTGAATTTAGCATTAGAGGATCCTCAGCTCTTGACGTTGTCCAATAGGGATGAGGTACTTGCTCCCTGAGTGAATAAGGAAAAGGACTGGAGGGAGGATGGGCAAAATGACCACTTCACTGTGGGGCAGGATGCCAGTCAAGCAAGCAGAGCCAAAGGAATTAGTGGTAGGGGATTCTATAATGAGGGAGACAGATAGCAAAGTTTTGCGCTGGGCCGAGAATCCCACATGACGTGTTGCCTGCCTGGTGCTACTGTAAGGGACATCTTGAACCAGTTTGAAAGGATACTGGAGTGGGAGAGGGGGAAATCCAATTGTTTTGTGTTGCAACCAACAATATCAGCAAGAGCAGGCAAGAGGTCTTGTTTGAGGAATACCAGGAATTAGGAACAAGATTAAACATTAAAACCTCAAGGGTTATAATCTTTGGATTATTATTAGCTGAGCCACATGCAAATTGATAAAGAGACAAGAACATTAGAGAGGTAAATTCATTGCCAAAGGAGTACGTGGGAAAGAGGGGTTTCATTTTGTGGGGGCCTGGCATCAGTGTTGGGACAGGAAAGAGCTGTACCATTGGGATGGTCTCCACCTGAGTCGATTTGGGACCAATGTCCTCGTAGAAAGTCTAAATAAGTTCATCACAAGGACTTAAAACTAGTAAATGGAGGGAGAGCAACGCCTCTTCTTCCTCAGGCAGCTTAGGAAATTTGGCAGGTCCATAAGAACCCTCACCAACTTTTACAGATGCATCATAGAAGCCATTTTATTTGGGTGCTTAACGGCCTAGTACAGCAGTTGCTGTGCTCAGGTCTGTAAGAAACTACAGAAAGTTGTGTGCACAGTCCAGACTGTCACAAAAGCCAACCTTTCTGATAAGCTTTCTGATGAAGGGTCGAGGCCTGAAACGTCACGTTTTCCTGCTCCTATGATGCTGCTTGACCCGCTGTGTTCATCCAGCCCCACACCTTGTTAAGTCTAATGGAATGCTGTCCTTTATATCTAGAGGACTGGAGTGCGAGGATGCAGGAGTTATGCTGCAGTTACACAAAACTCTGGTTTAGAGCCCTCTTGGATTATCGTGAGCAGATTTGGGCAGCTCACATTAGGAAGAACATCTTGGCCTTGAAAGGAGTGCAACATAGGTTTGCGAGAATAATATCTGGGCTCCGTGGGTTAAGTTGTGAGAAGTGATTAGACTTATTTTCCCCAGAGTTTAGAAGGTTAAGGGATGACCTGATTGAAGTCTGCAAGATATTATAAGGAAAAGACAAGATAGGTAAGGAAACACTGTTTTCACAGGTTGGGGATTCTAGAACTTGGATCATAGTCTGAGAATTAGGGCCAGGCTCTTCAGGAGAGATGTTAGGAAGCACCTCTACAGACAAAGGGTAGGACAGAACAAAAACAAAGTTGCTGGAAAGGCTCAGCAGGTCTGGCAGCTTCAGTGAAGGGAAATAACAGAGTTAACGTTTCAGGTCCAGTGACCCTTCCTCAGAGCTGAGGATCCCCAGTTCTGAGGAAGGGCCACTGGACCCGAAAAGTTAACTCTGTTTTTTCCTTCACAGATGCCGCCAGGCCTGCTGAGCTTTTCCAGCAACTTTGTTGTTGTTCCTGATTTACAACATCCGCAGTTCTTTCGGTTGTTATTAAAGGGTGGGAGAGGTTTGGAACACTTTTCCACAAATGGCAGTGAATGCTGGATCAGTTTTTAATTTTAAATTTTTATTAAGCAAAGGTATTAAGGGATATGAGCCAAAGGGAGGGATATGGAGTTAGGCCGCAGATCATGATGGCTCAGTGGTTAACATTGTTTTTTCACAGCCCCAGGGACCTAGGTTTGACTCCAACCTTGAGTGACTGTTTGTGTGGAGTTAACATGTTGTCTATGTGGATTTCTGGTGTGTGCTTGTGTTTCCTCCACAGTCCAAGGACACGCACGTTAAATGGATTGGCCATGCTAAATTGTCCAAAGTGACTAGGGATGTGTAGTCTAGGTGGCTTAATCATGATAATTATGGTGATAGGGAAAGGAGCTCCGTCTAGGTGGAATGTTCTTCAAAGGATTGGTGCAGACATGATGGGCCATATGGCCTCTTTCTGAACTGTAGGAAATCTATGATTCCCACTGAATGGTGAAAAGGCTCAAAGAGCTGAATGGCCTACGCCTGTTCCTATGTTACAAATGTAATAACATCTCAGTAAGTTGCTTAGAAACCATTTAGGATAACAAAGTGTAAAATCTATAGCATATATTTTCCCTGTAGATAATGTGGGACAATAGCCTGAGTAATTCCTGTAGTGGTGTCCCAGGAATTAGACAATTAACCTCCAGCACCTTCTTTATTTCTGTTAGGCATGACTCCAACCATTAGAGATATTTCCCGATTGGATAGTGCCATTGATGCAATGGTTGAAATAAATTAAATTATATAATGCTAGACATGACAATGGTATCTTCCAGAGATTGTCAAAGCTATTAACATGACCTTTTAAATGTGTTTTTACTGTTTGTAACACAGAATACCCACCGGTCAATTTGTACCTCAGCTCACCAAGGAATACATAATCACAAGAAAGCAAAATGCTGCAGTTACTGCCAATATGAAATAAAGACACAAAATGCTGAAAATACTTAGCAGGTCAGGTAGTGTCTATGGGAGGAACCAATGTAAATGGAATGGAGTTTTTCACATTTTTAAGATCTCTAAAGTTATTAAAAATGGCACAGAAAGCTAGGAACAATGGATAGGTAGATCACCCAGTTCTGAGCTTCCTTTTCTCATTCACAGCAGCACCAATTTTCACTGGTGTGGGGTTAGAGTGTAGGAACTGAGCTCACCCATCTGAACTCTGAACTCGGCCAACTCCATTGTAGGCATCTCCTCACCCTCATGGTTCCCACTTTCCAGAACTGTCATGGACTCAGGCCAGCAACTCTCTGGCTCATGGTTCATGACCCTTACAGGACTTAGGAATTATTCTCTGAGTTTGGGATCCTTTTTAAACATAATCATGCTATGTTGGGAAATTTCCCGATATGAGCTACCTGTCTTGGTTTGGAAAATCCAGTCTGCGCAGGCAATTCCTCTCCCATTGAGACTCCATGTGGAATACAGACTGCAGCGACGAAGATGAATGAGGAATTCAAAACAAGGGACAACAACATATGGGCATTATGAGATAAAAAAGAGTCTAAAAGTGCCTTGAAATAATTAGATTAAATCTCCAATTCATATGCCCACATTGACAATAAGAGAATTTGTGCTCGGCTTTTGTCAGATATGATTTTAATGTGAATAAAATCTGTTCCTCTGTGTCTGAAGACAAACCTCAATCCTCACAGTGATTTATTTTTGCTGGGTGCCCTGTACCTTACTTTATTGCCAGATCAACACAAATTCACAGCTCTGTTGCAGCCTGTGAGCTAAGATTCTTGTTGCCCTCTGACGTCTGTTAACAATGATTTAATTGCTCGCTGTAAGTGCATTGCTCAACAAAAATATGAAACATAGAGTAACCCTCCCCCTGTCGGTGCAGTATGGACAACAACAGACCGAACGCTGAACTGAATCCAAAAGCAAACTGAGATTAATATACGAGTCTCATATTCCTGAGCTTCTGTATACTCTGGGAAGCAAAGATTTTACAATCCTTGAACTCTCTCTCCAACGTAAAGTTACATCCCCTCAGCATGCTGTGATGAAACTGTGAGATTTATATATAAATGTATACTTTCATATTATTGACTGCAAGTTTGAGTTCTTGCAAGTCTCTGTTAAACATGTTGGCTTGTCTGGAACAATAATGGATATTGCTGGAGAAACTCAGCAGGTCTGGCAGTATCTCTGGAGAGAAGGTTTAATTTGGATAAATGCGAGGTATTGCATTTTGATAAAACAATCAAGGGTAGGACTTATAAAATTAAAAGTAGGGCCTTAGCTAGTGTAGTAGAGCAGAAAGACCTAGGGGCTCAGGTCCAAAATTCTTTGAAGTTTGCATTACATACAGACAGGGTACTTAAGAAGGTGTTTGGCATGCTTGACTTCATTACTCAGACCTTTGAATATATAGTAGGGATATTATGGTGATGTTGTACAGGACATTGGTGACGCCTCTTCTGTAGTACTGTGTGCAGTTCTGATTGCCCCGTTACAGCAGGGGAATTATTAAGCGGGAGAGGGTTCAGAAGAAATTTACTAGGATGTTGCCTCGAGTGGAGGGTTTGAGATATGGGGAGAGGTTGGGTAGGCTGGGACTTTATGCACTGGAGCGTAGGAGATTGAGGGGTGACCTTAGAAAAGTTTATAAAATCATGAGAGATACAGATAAGGTGAATGGCAGGTGACTTTTCCCTAGGGTGGAAGATTTCCCAACTAGAGGGCATATTTTTAAGGTGTGAGGAGAAAGATTTAAAAAAGACATAACGGGGGAATTTTTTTTATATGCGGAGAGTGTTCGTGTGTGGAATGAATTCCAGAGGAAGTGATGGATGCAGGTACAGTTACAATGTTTAAAAGGCATTTAGATAAATACATGAATTAGAAATGTTTGGAGGGATATAGGACAAGTGTAGGCAGGTGGGACTAGCTTGTTTTGGGATTATGATCGGCATGGGCTGGTTGAACTGAAGGGTATTTCCAAGCTGTATGACTCTATGGCTCTATAACATTGGCTTGTCTGTATGTTTGGAGTTAGCAATTAGTTTTTAAAAGGTACAATACCCATAATTCTAAATCAGAGGATGTTACCCATTATTCATTGAATGGCCCAGTGGATTTAAGGGAAAAAACTAACCAAACTCTGACATTCGTTTTTCAATCTAAGTTAAAGAGTCAACTGCATCAGGGATAATATAGTGCTGAAAGGAAGCTAAGTCAGGAGCAGAATAATAATGATTAATTATGATTATCTACACTTCCAACGGATGACTCAAAATTTTATTTCCTAAAGGACCTTCAATATATTTTTTTAAAAAAGTTCTGAGGAAGGGTCACCGGACCCAGAACATTAACACTGTTTTTTCCTACATAGATGCTGCCAGACCTGCTGAGCTTTTCCAGCAACTTTGCTTTTGTTCCTGATTTGCAGCATCTGCAGTTTTTTCGGTTTTTTTAAAAAAGATACTAGATGCATTTATAATTGTTATGATATCTGTAAGCTGTATCAGGGTGTACTGATTCTATTACAAAGTTATCGTCTCTGTTCGATCTATAATCAGTGCTCGGGTTATTACTACCTAGAACACAGAACATTTGGAAAGTCAAAATGCTACCCATTAGCGTCAGCGTTCTTTTATGAAGGGCGAATCATGTTTGACTAATTTGCTAGAGTTCTTCGAATGATGTAACAAGCAAAGTGGATAATGGGGACCCTGTAGCTGTAATATATCTGGGCTTCCAGAAGGCATTTGATAAGGTGCTGCACAAAAGGTTAATTCACAAAGCTGGACCATACAGGATTAGAGGTAATTCATTAGCTTGGATAAGTGACTGGCTGATGGATAGACGACAGAGAGCCAGGATAAATGGGTTATTTTTCTGAATGGAAAAAGGGTGTGCCATAGGGTTCACTCTTTAGACACCAACTATTTACAATCTATATTAATGACTTGGATACAGGGATAGCCAAATTTGCAGATGAAACAAATGTAGGTGGGGTGGTAAACTGCAATGGGGAAATAATAACCTTAAAAATGGATCGAGATAGGTTAGAAGGATTGGACAAAATGTGGCAGAAGGAGTTTAACATGGAAAAGACTGAGGTCATGCATTTTGGTCAGAAAAATGAGAAGGTGATCTATTACCTAAATGGGGAGAGACTTTGGGGTATTCCAGTGCAGAGGGATCTGGGTGCCCTCGTTCATGACTCATACAGAACTAGCATGCAGGCACAGCAGATAATAAAGAAAGCGAGTGGAATGTTGGCTTTTATAGCTAAAGGAATAGAATATGAAGGTAAAAAAGTATTATTGCAACTATACAAGGCATTGGTGAGACTGCACCTGGGGTACTGTGCACAATTTTGGTCCCCTTATTTGAGGAAAGATGTAGTGATATTGGAAGCAGTACCGAGGGAGTTCACTAGATTGATCCCAGGGATGAGGGGTTTGTCGTGTGAAGACAGATTGAACAGTTAGGCCTATACTCTCTGGAATTTAGAAGAATGAGGGGAGATCAAATTGAGGTATTCAAGATGATAAAATAGATGTGGAGCAGATGTTCCCCCTTGTGGGGCATTCGAGGAGGAAATGTCATAGTCTTAGAATAAGGGGTAGCAAATTTTAAAAAAAGTTGAGGAGAAACTACTTCTCCCAAAAGGTTGTGAATCTGTGGAATTTGCTACCCAAAGTGCAGTGGATGCTGGGACAGTGAGTAAATTTAACGAGGAGTTAAACAGGTTTTTAATTGGTAATGGGTTGAAGTGTTATGGCGAGAAGGCGGGAACATGGGGGTGAGGAGCATATCAGCCATGTTTGAATGGTGGAGCAGACTTGGATGAGCCGAATGGCCTAATTCTGCCCCTTCGAATGAACTTGTGAACATAGAACAGTCCAGCACAGGAACAGGCCCTTTGGCCCATGATGTTTGCCAAACATGATGGCAAATTAAACTAATCATTTCTGGCTGCCCTTGGTCCGTATCCCTCCATTCCTTGCACTAAATGTGAAGAAGAGAAAGACTTTTTACTCAGTGATGGGTTGAAGGTTTATGTAGAGCGGGCAGGAAAGTGGAGTTGAGGCCAAGGTGAGGTCAGCCATGATCGTATTAAACTGATAGATCAGGCTCAAGGGGCTGAATGGCCTACTCCTGCTCCAACGTTCTTCTTTTCTCTTCTGCATCCGATGAATGGAACTATGGCATTTGGTCTTCAAGAGGTTGCTAAACGCATTTGATAACAGTACTCAACAAAGTTAATCTATAATTTAAAAGTTAAACACTATTCAAGTTCAAGCCACGTCTTTTAAAACACTGAATAATACAAAATTCATTTGTTAGAACCAGAAAGCTCAACGTAGCAATGAAGAAAAATGTAAACTTTTCACCAGTTTTTATGATATGTGAACATTGCAGAAGGGACCAGCATTTATTGACCATCCATGACTGCCCTTGAGAAGGTTACTGAACCATTGTAGTCCATGTGCTGTAGTTAAACCTCAAAGCTGTTAGGAAGGAAGTTCCAGGATTTTGACCCAACAGCTATTTTAGCCATTAATAAATCATTGCCTCACTCACCAGTTAACCCACAGTACCATCCTTTGAACTCCAGCCTGCTCTGTTTGCAAAGTAGCTCACTGATTTGCTACAGTTATAATTTAGCTCTTAACTATTACAGATTTTAACCAAAGTTGATAACTCTCTTCATAAAATATGTTGTTGAAATAAAGTGGATAGATGAGAATGAGAGCAATACTTAAAGAATTCATAATCTGATATTCAAATGCATTTTAAAAGATTTCAATCAGGCACACCCACTTATGGAATACATTACCCTGTATTATTAGAGATGGATTTTTTACAGCAAAGAAAGAGGTCCTTAGGCCCATCGAACCTGTGTTGGGCATCAAACATCCATCGATTCTATTCCTTGGCCATAGATTTCTGTGCTGTGGCATTTCAAGTGTTCATCTAAATGTTTTTCACATGTCTTGAGGCTTCCATCACTACCATCCTTGTAAGCAGTGAATTTCTAGATATCCACTACCAATTGAATGAAGGCAACTTTCTTCAAATCCCATCTATACTCCTACTCCTTACCTTGATATTGTCCCTTCTATGAAGAGGACACTTTTTCCCTATTTACTCTAACAATGCCACTCATAACTTTGTACACCTCAATCAGGTCCCGTCTTCACCTTCTCTGTTTGAAGGAAAACAACCCCAGCCCATTCAGTCTCTCTTCTTATCTGAATCACTCCAGTTCAGGAAACATAATGGTAATTGTCCTCGGCACCTCTCAAATGCAATCATATCCCTCCTATAGTGTGGTGACTGGAAGTGCACATAGTACTCCAGCTGCAGCGTGGCAAACATTACATACAATTCTACCTCTTACTCTTGTACTTAATGTATTTAATTAAAAACAGGAATTGCTGGAAAAGCTCAGCAGGCCTGGCAGCATCTGTGGAGAGAAATCAGTGTTAACGTTTCAGGTTGCATGACCCTTCCTCAGAACTTTTTAATCACCTTATCGACATGGCCTGCTGCTTTCATGGATATGCATGTCCCTGATCCTTTATATCTCTTCGGTCCTATCATTCAACTTCACTTCCTTGCCTTGCTTGTTTTCCGAAAATGGATCACCTCACTCATAGAACATAGAACATAGAACATTACAGCGCAGTACAGACCCCTCGGCCCTCGATGTTGTGCCGACCTGTGAAACCAATCTGAGGCCCATCTAACCTACACTATTCCATTATCATCCAAATGATCATTCTTCATGATTAAATTCCCATTTGCAAAAGTTCAGCCCATCTGACCAGCCTATCTGTATCATCATATATCCTGAGACTCCTTGCTACTTATGACACCACCAATTTTTGTGCCATCTGTGATCTTACTGATCACACCTCTTACATTTGAGTCTAAATTAGTAAAAAGTATACCGTATTACAAATGACCCAGCCCTGAACCCTGTGGTACACAAGCGGACACATCCTTCCTGTCACAAAAACACCCTATGATATTCAGCTTCTTCTTCCTGTCATTAAGTCAATTTTGGATCCAGCTTGCCAAATTGGCCTGGCTCCTATAGGCTGTTAGCTTCTTAAGCAAACTGCCATGTGACATCTTGTTGAAAGCCTGAGATCCATGCATACAAATCAACTGCGCAACCCTCACCTACACAGCTAGTGGCCCTCCTCAAAAAATTGTTAGATTTGTCAGATACGATCTTGCTCTAAGGAAGCCATGCTGACTTTTTTTGGATTAATCCTTCCCTCTCCAAGTGGAGATTACTCCTGTTTCTCAGAGATCTTTCCAATAGTTTCCCTACCACTCAGACTCACTGGCCTGTAACTTACTGGTTTACCCCAACTGCCATTTTTTGAATATGGTACTGCAATAGCACCGTTCCTCCAGCCAGACGGGTGTGAAGAGTTAATATTAAAGTCCTTGCAATCTTCTCCCTTACCTCCTACAGCAGCCTGGGATATATCTCAGCAGGATTGGCAATTTTGTCCACTTTGAATGTAAATAACTTTTTGAAACCTCAGTTTTATCTCAGTTCTACATACAGATTTTTACTTTGGCTTGTAATGAGACCTTCTCTTCCTCTGGTTATTCTTTTGCCCCTATTATAGTTATAAACCACCTTACAAAGGTGGGCGACTGTCTGTGTGGAGTTTGCACATTCTCCCTGTGTCTGCGTGGGTTTCCTCCGGGTGCTCCGGTTTCCTCCCACAGTCCAAAGATGTGCAGGTTAGGTTGTTTGGCCACGCTAAATTTCCCCTAGTGTTCAGGGAGGTGTAGATTAGATGTGTTTTAGGGGGATGGGTCTGGATGGGATGCTCTGAGGTTTGGTGTGGACTTGTTGGGCCAAAGGGCCTGTTTCCACACTGTAGGGATTCTATTATCTATGAAATTTCCATCAATGTTAGTCGCCAGTGTTTCTTTACATGTCTCCACTCTTTACTCTCTTAATTCCTTTTTAAAGTAACCCCTTGACTATGAGCTCCTTGACTGGGGAGCCCTGACTGACCAATGTAAAGAGGGGATTTAAAATCTGCTCAGTTCAAGGGGCTGACTCCAAGATGGCTGGCCATAGCCAGTGTATTGTGCACAAGTAAACAAAGGGTGACTTTTGACAGAATACCAGCCTCTGTGCAGTTGCCTCACTTTTGTTTTATATACTCCACTATGGCATCCTCTGTTTTGAGCACTTGGTATCTGCTGTAAACTTGCTTTTCGTCTTATCCAATCTTGTGATTACCATTGCAACTAGAATTCTCTCAACTTATATCTCCTATCCTTCACTTTTACAGGAGAATGTTGGCCCTACACTCTCACTTTTAACCTTATTGATGCAAGAAAATAAATTAGGCTAAATGAGTTGTGCTATAGTCAATGCTTGTTATCAAAATTCCAAGATTTCAGGATACAATCTGTGAACAATTGCACTGAGAATTGAAACTGATTCGGCATTACCAAAGTCTTTACCTTTACAACTAACATTTACACCTACCTAACAAATCTATCACTTCTTCATCACCATCATCACTGTCTTTGTCCTTTGCTCTGGGCATATTCATCACCTATTCCATTTGCTCCGCTTCCCCCTTTGTCTCTAACACAAAAATATAATTTTCCAAATTTTTCAATTCTAAAGAAGGGTGACATTTGATTCAAAACATTACCTGTTCCCGTCTCGACAGTTGCTGCCAGACCTGGGGAGTTTCTCCTGAACTTTCTATATTTAAGTCAGCACTAAGACTCTGAATGAACGTTGATATCAAGTTGAAATCTGGCCTGTCACTTTAAGGCTACTGTTTAATCCAATGTTTTATCCACTCCAGAAAATTAGTTGAAACAGCTGATTCCCGGACAAGATATTTCTTGCATGATCACTTAAAGAACCGGATAAAAATGGATTGTACACTTCCAGCCCCAGGTCAGACGGTGCTTTACCAAACTTAATATTTCTCTGTTGTTTTCTGAAGACTCTCTTACATCTGTAATCAATTAAGAACAATGTTAAAAACAATCACTGAATTCATTATTTTATACATACATACAAGTAACATTATTCACAAATAAGAAATTGTAATATTGATCACCTTTCTTTCTTGCAACTGCTTTTTTATGCAACTTCCAGTCCATATTTCTCTCTATCCCTCTACTTTTATATTTGGGTGGTTGTAATACTTCTGACACTTTCATTGTCCTCTTTTTATCTTCCTGCCTTTGACTTATTGCTCCTTCACACTTTCTATTTCACTCTTCCATCGGGTTGATAAAAGGACACTAAATTGTTCAATATTGTCATTCTAAACCAGATTAACGAAGGCACCACTGATCTCTAAATTATGAATAACTAATAACAATAACTTAATAATCACATTGAAATTATAAATAAAATGGAATAAATTTAATGATTGAAATAATAGTGCTCATGTTTGCCATTTTTAGGCTAAGTGTTATTTTTAGGGATCATCATGGTGGATGCATAGTCTTGGCTCACAGCAAGCTTTTCTCATGCTGTCGTCTGTTTCTTGTCTTATTAATCATGCAACCGCTCTCCTTGGCACCCTTCACCTAGTCATGTGGCAGATGAAGCAAAATTCCTGCCATTGATCAGATCTTCCAGCTCACTGAGATGAGGAGAAACTTCTTCACCTGGGGAGTGGTGAGCCTGTAGAATTTGTTACCACAGAAAGCAATGAAGGCCAAAGAATGCAGGTGCCACAATGGTTCAGTGGCTAGCACTCTTGCCTCGCAGCACCAGGGACCTGGGTTCAGTGCCAGCCTCGGGGGCAACTGTCTGTGAGGAGTTTATACATGCTCCTCGTGTCTGCATAGGATTTCTCCCGATGCTTTGGTTTCCTCTTTCAGTCCACAGCTGTGCAAGTTTGGTTGATTACCTGTGCTAAATCATCCACAGTATGCAGGGATATGCAGACAAGGTGGATTAGCCACGGGAACTGCAGATCTGCAGGGATAGGATGGAATGCTATTTGGAGACCTTTATCTGCATTTGTAGGGCCTCTAAGGTTCACTGTATGATTCAAGTGGGTATTGCACTTGGGATTAAAGGATGTGGGGAGCAAGAAGCAACAGGCAATTGACTTGTTTATCAGTCTGAGCATATTGAATGGTGGAGCAGACTCAAAGGGCCAAATGGCCTATTTCTGCTCCAATTTTCTACACATAAAGCTGTTGTCACCGTATTTAAAGCCAAATTGCACAAAACTTGGGATGCTACAAGCTAGGAACCAATTCGCAAACAACCTTGTTAAGAAACATACATCAACAGTCTCAGAGAGGGAAACTGGCTACTTCTTTAGAGTCCTGGAGGTCCTGATGGATGGAAAGGCGGGTCACTGTAAGGTGGTGAGCCACTAAAGGAGGTAAAAGCTGGGTCTATATCTTGTGGAGTTTAGAAGGTTCAGAAGTGACTTAATTGAAGCATATAAGATCCTGAGGGGACTTGATGTGGAAAGGGTGTCTCTCCTTGAAGGAGAATCTAGAACTACGAGTTATTGTTCAAAAATAAAACCCACATATTTAAAAGAGAGATGAAGAAACATTACTTCAGAGTGCTGTGAATCTTTGGAATTCCCTTCATCAAAAGACAGTGAACACAAAATCCTTAAGTACTTTTTAAAACAGGTAGATAGATTCTTGATGAGCAAGGGGATGAAACATTATCAGGACATGCAGGAACGTAGAGTTGAGGTTAAAATCAGTTCAGCCATGATGTTACTGAATAACAGAGCAGACTCGAAGGGCTGAGTAGCCTGCTCTTCTTCCTTGTTCGTATGTTTCAATGTTCAACCACAGTCAGCCTGGACACAGGTAACAATCCTGTTGTCTGTAGAATCAGATAGAACGCAGAGCAGTACAGGATGAAAATCAATAATCTTCTGCACTCTGCAAGGGTAGGTATCACTATCTTGTCGCTGCTATCTCACATTCATAAGGACACTGCTCACTCTGACTCTTGCACTGCACACAAATATCACTAATACTCATGGACTATCATCGTAAATATTGCATGCAGCACCTCTACTCAGTGTGTCTCACCCACCTCACCCTCCAGAATTACTAACACTTCTTGCCCTCTGGCTAAAAGGATAATGAAGCCACAGAGGATGGCAGACTCCTCGTAATTGCAAAGTGAGCGAGCGTGAAGGAATGAAGCTAAGAGCCACAAGATCCAAGATGTAGTCTTGCTTCAAAGGCAATGAATTATAAAATCAGGCAGATCTTGCTAAGACTCTACAAGGCACTAATTAGACCACAAATGGAATAATGTGAGTAGTTTGGTCCCCTTACCTAAGGAAACATATACCGGATTTGGAGACAGTCCTGAATAAGTTCACTAAATTGGTTCTGGGTATGGGGGATTTTCTTATTTTCTTATGAGAAGATAGAGCTTGTACTCGTTGAAGTTGAGTGGAATGAGATGCAATATTAATGAAACATGTGAGATTCTGAGGCCTTCGATAGGGTGATATGGAGAGGCTGTTTCTCTTTGTGTGGGAGTCTAGGACCAGAGGACATAATTTCAGATTAACAGGCTACCCACTTAAGATAGAGATAAAGAATTTTTTTTTCCAGCAGATAGCCAGTTTATGAAATTCCTCATTGCAGAGGGTTGTGGAATCTGGTATGTTTACTACATTCTATAGTACTACATATAAGGTTGAGTCAAACAGATTTTTTATCCTTGAGGAAATCAAGGGTTATGGCAAAAAGGCAGGGAAGTGGAGTTCAGGAGCATTAAATCGGCCATGATCTCATCGAATGGTAGAGCAGACTTGGTGGGCCAATTGGCCTACTCCTCCATCATGTGATCTTGGTTTAATGGCCAGTAACTGTGCCACCACTGACAAGTCACAAGGTGGGTCTGTTCCTATTGACAAAGAACCAGAGGTGGGTGGAAAAAGACCAAAAAGCAATGTGAAAGGAAAATTTTTTTTTTTAATACAGCCACTGGTTTGGATTTTGATTGCAGTGCCTGACCGGGAGGAGGGATTGTTGATTCAATCATGGATCGCAAAAGAAACTGGATCTGATTGTGAATTGCAACCATGTGGAGAGCTAGTGAAAAACTAGTTGATTTGCTTTTGCAGAGAGCTAGAGTAGGCATGATGGGCTGAACTGCCTCTTTCTATGCTGCAAACCTTCTGTGATTCCATGTTTTCTTCTATTCCTTCAGGGCAAGCTCAGATGCTTGGTTCTCCTCGTTTGTCAGAAAGGTCTCAGATTCGATCTGTTACTTAGCCAAGTGCAGCAGTTCGAATGTTGCCCTCAGTCTAGTATGAAGGACAACTGATTCTAATTCTCTTTCAGCGTTGCCTGTTGTAATGTGCATCTGCCCCTTTAAGATGTTGAGACGCTTAAATATATCAGTTGCTTGATAGCCCGTCAGATCATGGAAGTGAGAAAATAGCCACTTGGGAGAGGTTAAAGAAGTCACATGATACCTTGGGACTGAGCAGATTGTTCACTGTTTTGTGTTAGTATGTAATAGAGTTACCTGGCATCAGAAGAGAAGCTTCACCCATTCGGATGTAAAAGACTGCTCCTGGGAGGAAGTTATAGGGATTTGTGTGTTTGCGTCTTAATCAATTCTGCTTCTAAATCTGTGCTTGTTACCTACACTGTGTGAGAATGTTACAGCAGCAGTAATGTGTACTTTATCTTAAATTGAGCCTGATGTCTCACAAGAAGCAATCCTGTACCTGAGAAGAAGTGTAACCAGTTATTCAGTAATATGTGATAAATTCTGATCAAGACTGAGTTGGCCTTCTGCTTGAAAAGTTGGCATTGCTCCATCATTGCTATCACCTGATGTTACCTGACAAAGGAGCAACGCTCCGAAAGCTTGTGATTTCAAATAAGCCTGTTGGACTATAACCTGGTGTCGTGTGACTTCTGACTTTGTCCACTCCTGTCCAACAGCAGCGCCTCAACGTCATTGAAACCAGTAGTATGACTAATAGCAATACAAAGGTAACAAATCCACCCATAATATGCTGGTACTGTTAGCAAGCAATATTTTAAGACTCTAAATAAAAACCGAAAGAACTACAGATGCTATAAATCAGGAACAAAAACAGAAGTTGCTGGAAAAGTTCAGCAGGTCTGGCAGCTGAGAACTGAGAAAGGATCACCAGACCCAAAACTTTAGCTCTGATTTTTTTTCTCCACAGATGCTGCCAGACCTGCTGAGCTTTTCCAGCAACTTCTGTTATTGTAAGACTCTGCTGTATTCTGGTGCGAAATGTTACCTCTCAAGGGTCTCCATGGAACAAAGTATGGTATCTGGCCATTATCATATTGTTATTTGTGGGAACTTGCTGCGCAAAAATTGGTTCCTGCATTTCCCAAACTACAACAGTGACTACATGTTATTGGCTGTAAAGTGTTTCGGAACATGCAAGGGGTCAGGGAAGGCACTACAGAAATGTAAGCCCTTTCCTTTTCTCGTTTTCCTCCTCAATCATCTCTCAGACAATGTCATACAGGGGCACTTCACAAATGGTAGGGCATCTGCTCACCTCTCAATTGGTGCCTTGAATATGAATGAAGAGCTTTGAAGGTGAAAGCTCAGCCTGGCTCCAATCCATCTGCCCTGAGACCTAATTGAAAGATGACCTGATGGTGAGAGTCAGTCTTCAACATGAAAATCAACTATGACACATAAACTCTACTTTCCAACTCCTTTTGTGGGCATGTCAGCCAAATTATGCTGCATTGGACACAGGACAGTGGACAATTAAAGTGAACATTTAGCAAAACAGAATTAATATTTTATAAACACAAGTAAATGCCTTTGAACAAAATAGCAGAGTGGCAGACAGTGTATCCCAATGGTACAATATAATAATCTATGATGCCATGAATACTAAACACTTATTTAGTGACAGGACTTTGGAATAGGAAATAGCTGCACAGAATTAATTACCGGTATTTGTAACATCTCAATGCTCTTCTTGCACCACACTTGTTTGGTGAAGATTTACAAAACATGCTGCCACATGTTTGACAAGTTAATACAACTGGAAGAAGATTTCATTTTCAGTTTTTTTTAAATAAAAATGAAAAAAAAACACGAGCTGTTAAATCACTTCCTCGCAAAGCCTTGCTCCCACACTGAGTCCCATTTACTTTCTGTTATCTCTTTTTACTGCACATACTGGTCTAAAAATGGTGTGCAATGATGTGTATTTATCATTTACTCTGTCACTCTCCATCTACCCCTCTGCATCTCTTTTCTCAGAGTATTTCTCCCTACTTTTCCATCTTACTATTTCTCTACATGCATCCCTTTGTCTATCAGACCATTTTTCAACTTTACATAGTTTTGAGATGCACTTCTTTCATTCTTTGTTTCCATTCTCTCTCTCTCTCCTTTTTCTCTATTTTTCTGTATATCTCTCCATCTTTTGATTTTGTACTATTTTCAGATTATTTTCTCTCTCGTACCCTTCTCTATTTTGTCTGTCAAGGTAGATTCTTAACTTTGACTTTTTCTCTGAGTCTAATTCTGACATTATATTTGTCAGTCTCTGACTTTCTTTCTCTTTCACAATCTGTGTCCTTCTATCGTTCATTTCATCACCATCTATAATGAAATGGCAACTTTGCTGTAATGGATTACTTTAACACTGTAATGTCTCCAGCACAAGAACCATAGAATCTCTACAGTGTGGAAGCAGGTAATTTGAGTCCACACTGACCATCCAAAGAGCATCTCACCCTGACCCACCCCCTGCATTTTCCCAACCTAGACGCTATGGGCAATTTAGCACTGCCAAACTACCTAACCTGAATGAGGAAACCGGAGCACCCAGAGAAAACCCACACAGACACCGGGAGAATGTGCAAACTCCACACAGACAGTTGCCTGAGGTGGGGTCAAACCTGGTTCCCTGGCACAATGAGGCAGCAGTGTTAACCACTGAGCCACTGTGCTGCCCCAAATCTGTTGATGCAGCTAAAGCAAGTGCTCCAGCAAGCCTTGTCTATGTTGCTACACTTCCGTCTATGTTACAGTTAGCACCAGGATTTGGTAGCAAAATGTTTTCCTTGTTGCTATCACTTTTATTTTCTGATACATTTAAACTCTACTTACAACCTGTTGGGTGTGATGTTAAATTAACCGAGACCCTCCCTGTGGTCTCAGGGCAAGGTGAAATCTGATGTTGCAGATAATTGCAGAAGAATTCTCATAGGTGGCCCAAACCAATATTTATTTCCCAAAGAGAACCATCATGACATTTGGGAATTGCTTCTTGTAGGACCCTGCACTACATAAACAAACCCTCATGTTTCCCTTGTTAAAACATTGACTACGTTTCAAAAGTGGCTGTCAATCATTTGAGGTTTGCAAACAGTGCGGTATAAATGCAATTGTTTATTTCTGTCTTTCCAACTACGGTTGAAGTAACTGGGGACAACTAATATTGACAACACCTGATAATATTGATGAAGAAAAATAACCACTATCTGTGAGTCAAAATTGTGCTCAGCAACAGTAGAAATTAACATATCAGCATTTTGGATATTTATTTCCTATCTGAGGGGTAATGTCGTTCGAGTTAAAATAAACTTTCAATGTTCCACTTTTTTCATCAGATTTTAATACCTGAGGCTTTCATGAACTAAAAATTGTGTTAGAGAAGATAGCAGACTTATCGATAAAGGCTGTTATGATCATTTGACATGCCCAGGAAATGCACATGGTATATGCAAATCCAGCTACAGCAGAATACGATTTTCACAGAATCACAGAACATTTAGAGGCAAAGACGGCCATTCAGCCCATTGTTTCTCCATCACCACTCTGAGCATTTTAACTCATTTGGTCATAGAATCCCTACAGTGTGGAAGCAAGCCATTTGGCCCATCAAGTCCACACTGATCCTTAGAATAGCATCTCACCTGGACCCCTACCCTACCCTCCTGTATTCCTGCATTTCCCATGGCTAATCCACCTAGCCTCATTATGGTCAATTTAGCATGGCTAACCCACCTAACCTTCTCATCTTTGGGCTGTGGGAGGAAACCAGGACACGTGGAGGAAACCTACGAAGATATGGGGAGAACGCGCAAACTCCACACAGTCACCCAAGTGTGGACTCAAACCCGGAACCCTGGTGCTATGAGGTAGCAGTGCTAACTACTGCATCACTGTGCTGGCCTGGACCCTTATCAACATTAAGCTATCCAATATTTCTTAATTTATTAATTTTAAACCATTCAAGCGGTGGAGTTTTCTCCAATGCTTCCATGGCATCCGCGGCATTTTACTCGAAAACTCAGGCAGTGTCAAGAAATTTGAGACCTTTGTTTTACTCACATATGCAGAGTAAATTCACATGATGGGAGATGAAGGTTGAATTATAATTATTCATCCTGGGATGTAACAATGGCACCGACATTGAGAAGATGGAATGTTGGTATAATGCACAATCAGTGTGACAAAGGTGCCAGAGGTTTGTGAATCTTAGGGTTGAAACAGGAAACTTCAAGTTGATGAAAAGAGATAATCAGCAACATGTCTGAGGATTGGTTACCTTGTGAACAGAATATTTCTGCTGTCAGGGTGAGGAGGTAGAAATTGAGGCTGGAGAACAGGAATGTCGGGCTGTTAGTGAGGGAGATGAGGCTTGGGAACCAGCTGTCTCTTGTTTGTTTTTGTGGCTAATCACTAGTGGCCCTCTTGTGGTGCGGTGATAGTGTCCTTGTCCCTCGACCACCGTGACTCAGGTTCAAGTCCCACATGCTCCAGATTGACTAGGGAAAAAAGAAATCACTGCTGGTATGGCATAACAATACTGTTCTTGTTCCTGCAACCCCAGGCCTGGATTCAACTCTCACCTATTCTAGACATGTCTAAAAACAACTCTGAACAAGTTAATGATGAAAAGAAAATGCATGTACATGCCCCTTTGTACCATTTTGCAGCTAAATGTTACTCAAGTTTAGTTCCAGGAAATTGTCCTTAGCTTATAACCATCTTACTTTTCAAAAATAAACTATGGAGAAGATTCCTTCCTAAACTGTCAAATCTTCCTAGCCTCCCTTCATTCATTCTTTCTATGTCAAGTGGGAATATTTACAGCAAAGCCAGAGATTTTGCATGTTTTCTGAAATAACAACTCAATCTCAAAACGTGATCCTTAAAAAAAGAACGCAGACACCTAAACATAAACAGTAATAAAGAGAGAAAAACTCTTAGAAACAGGGCATGATCATTCTCACTGACAGCTCTCAAGGTCCTTTATGATGCTGACCACGTACTTTATACTCTGCACAGCTTTTTTTGCTGTCAAAGGAACTTTGTACACACTTAAACAGAGTTGACATTGTTGGATAGCTCTCAGGTTAAAAACTTCAAGTTGTGAACCACTGACACCTGCCAATATTATGGTTAAAAACAGCACGCTGTTTCTGATGCAACTGAGCTTTATAAAGGGGTAGCATTATGACTGTGCATGCTGGGATAATCAAGCCCCAAGGGAATTGGTTAGCTCAGCTGGCTGGATAGCAAAGCAGAGTGTCACCAACAGTGTATGTTTGCTGCCTGCACTGGCTGGGGTTCACAAAGATCCTGCCTTTTTAACCTTGGCCCTTATCTGAAGCATTGCGACTCTCAGGTTAAACTCTCCATGAGTGACAGAGAGGGACATTAGTGACTTTAGTCCATCCTCCACAGCGTCTTTTGTCATTCATCTTTCCTACAATTTGTGGGTGATTTTCTTTAAAATAACCTGTAACTATTTTTAACATTCATCAATGTATGGATAGAGTCACTCGCTGCGTGTGATTCACAGGGAGAATTTAAAATGTATGAAATAAACTGCATTCAAATGAGAATCATGAATATAGATAAAAACAATATAATTCATGTAAATAATGGGATTCACTAGAGAAATGAGTTCTTGTAAAGCTGCTTGGTGAAGTGGGAGTAGGGGAGATACACTCGCAGTTATAATTGCACTAGACTAACAATCTCACAGTTTGGGTTAATGCTTGGGGTGGTCAAGGGCATTGTAGTGATTGCAACGTGGTCAGGAAGCTGGACCACACAGAACATAAGAGCAGTTCTGAGGAAGGGCCACTGGACCCAAAACGTTAACTCTGATTTCTCACCACAGACGTTGCCAGACCTCCTGAGCTTTTCCAGCAATTTCATTTTGTTTTGTTTCTGATTAACAGCATCTGCAGTTCTTTCGGTTTTTATTTGGCTTGATTTTCAGTTTTCAACCAAAATGGTTCAGCAAATTACCCAGTTCAAGGGCAAATAGGGATGGGCAACAAATGTTGTCCATGAAGAAGTGAAGAAAAAAAAAACAAATAGAGTCATTGGTTAATTATGGAACGGACAGAGAATAGAGAGAAGGATGCCACTCCGTCTATCTGTGCTGGATCTTTGAAAAACACTATTTAAATAACCCTCTTGTCCCTGTTCAACCTCCATCACCATGCATTTTTATCACTTTTCACAGTCACATACTGATCAATGACAGGATGTTTAAGGTTACATCATCATACCCAGACTAAAAACGAAAGCAGATTCAGACAAGGGTGCAATTGCAGGCTACAGAAAATCAAATTACAACAGGTAATTCTGCTGGGTTTCGGTCTTTGGGGTGAGAGTAATTAGGACCATTCTGTCGAAGAGTCATTGGACCCAAAAGTTAACTCTGTTTTCTCTCTGCAGATGCTGCCAGACCAGCTGAGCTTTCCCAGCAATTTCTGTTTTTGTGATAAACCCATCAAGTTCAGTTTTCACATTTTCAACTGACTCAAATCTCAAATGTTTTTGCTGTGAGAGACTCCTACGTTTTCATTCGTTCTTGTATTGAGTCATATTTCCTGAGATCATCCCTGAACTGCTCAGTTCTAATTTTAAGATAATGACCCAACTTTAAATGCCCACCAGAGGAAGTAGTTTCATTCTGTCTATCCTATTGATTTCTTTAATCTTGTGTTTCGCTGAAAAAAAAGATGCATTTTGTGTTTTGCGCTCATCAGGTGTTTCAGAATATTAAAGAAGTAATCATTTGGCAACATGAAGTTTGAGCATTGAAAAAAAGATACATTTTGTTGAAGCTTTTCTTCCACCTAATTTTGCAAATAATTCTGATGAGTGCAAAACACAAAATGCATCTTATTTTCAGCAATGCTCAAACTTCATGTTGCCAAATGATTACTCCTTTAATATTCTGAAACACCTCAGTTAGATCAACCCTTCATCTCTTATAAGAAAGAATGAGTAATGCAACTATTGCTCTTATCAGGCTTTGCTTATTACTGGTTCACTGACCATATGGGTGTTTTCCTGATGGTGGAAATACTGAATAAAGTCTTTTTTACACATGATGTCTTTACTAAGCCACTGCACATAAACACATGCAACATGGGCATTATGGAAAACAAAATAAGCACTACTGCTACCCCATGGTAGTGTGGCGGAAAGGAAAAAGAACAAAACATGAACAGAAAAGAAATGAGTCCTGAGGAAGGGTCACTGACCCCAAAACGTTAACTCTGATTTCTCTCCACAGATGCCACCAGACCTGCGGAGATTTTCCAGCATATTTCTGTTTGTGTTTCTGATTTCCAGTATCCACAGTTCTTTTGTATTTTTATTCCTTAACCTGTTTTGCCTGAGACAGCACAAAGCCTCAATAAAACTCTTTCTCATGATTTGTGGAATGCATTGCCGGAGAGGGTAGTGGAGTCGGCCTCATTAGGGACATTTAAGCGGCTATTAGATAGGCATATGGATAATAGTATAAGGTAGCGGTGGAGGTTAGATAGACCTTAGGATTAGGGTAAATGTTCGGCACAACATCGTGGGCCAAAGGGCCTGAACTATGCTGTACTGTTCTATGTTCTATAATCCTCTCAGTGCTACACCACTCTCCACCATGTGTTAAAGAGATAGTTCTTGACCTGCCCAACATGCCCAGAACTGAGTCACTGAACACTCTTGATTGGCTACGGTGGGTTGGGCACATCACCTGCATGACTGACACGAGGCTCCCCGAGCAGGTGTTCCACTCGCAGCTTTGAAACAGCAGGTGAGCTCCAGGTGGACAGAGGAAGCTCTTCAGTGATACCCTCAAGGCCTCACTGGGTGAAGGGTGGCATTCCCACAGGCACCTGGGAATCACTGGTGAAAGAACATCCAAAGTGGAGGAGGAGCATTCCGAAAAGGCATCGAGCACCTCGAGACTTGTTGTTGGGAATAAATAGAAGTGAGGTGAAACCAGCAAAAGGAGCGCACTGCCACACCAATGCTCTACCCACCTCTTCCCATGACCACCACCAGCCCCGACTTGTAACAGACTCTGTGGTAGCTGTATCGGACTGTACAGCCACCTATACACTCACCCTGAAAGTGGAAGAGAGTTATTTTTATCTGCGATGGACCGCCAATGATGTTGAGCTGTCCATTGCCAAGGTGTTGAAAGGTTCCTGGGGAATGGAAAGTTGAAGTTAAAATCATGTCATGACCTAATTGAATGGTGGAGCAGGCTTTAAGGGCTGAGTGGCCTACTCTTGTTCCTTGCTTGTACATTCGTAAAAGATCTTTCTTTAGATGCAGTGCCCTAAATACAGAACCAAACACAATGCTCCACTGGGTATGTGTGACAAGACCTAAATGGTGTTGCCCGATGAGTCACTGAGAATGAGAAAAAGCTCACTTCAGTGCAATGGATGATCAAAGTGTTTCTCTGGGGAGCTTGGGGGAGGGTGAGGGATTAGATTGTGTTTGCCAACTAGCAGGGCAGGTCACGCTCTCAGTCAGAATAACAACTCTCTCGGCTAGGATCAAAGATGTTTTCTTCAGGATGGTCACTGGGGGCCTTTAGTTTTTGTTGTTTATTGCAATGGCTTGCACTTGTGTTCACTTGAGTACAGATAATGACTAGTTCTGTAATGACAGACAAGGACTGTTGAAAACCACAAAAAGCTTCATTCATGTAGTGCTTTGTGAGTCAGCCTGGGTTTTGATAACCGAGACCAATATTTTTTTTCTCTCTCTCTCTTATCAGATTGCAGTTGCTGCTTTATGTAGTGCATTAATCAAGTCTCTTATTGAAGAATATTTGGATCCTGCCAACTGATTACTAAGTTGATGAACCTGGACCTAATGTGGAGCTGATCTACACAGTTTTAAACCCATCCCCTGTTCTCCGGGCCCTGCACCTATGAAATTGCTGTAGGTTGTAAACTGTTGATATGCGAGCGGTGGCTTAGTCGGTTAAGGCGCCTATCTAGTAAACAGAAGATCCTGGGTTCAAATACCTGTGGTGTCGAGGCTTTACTTCCATCATCCCTCGTTCACCGCATAAAATAGGTCAGTTGGGGGAGTGTTAGACTGAAGACCTAACGGTCCCTGGTTCAATCCCAGGCTTTGTGCAAAATGAGCGCTTCCTGATTGTGTCAGACTTTGTTTGGGGTGGTGTGGTGGTTTAGTGGTTAACACCGTTGCCTCACAGCAACAGGGACCTGGGTTCGATTTCACCCTTGGCTGACTCTCTGTGTGCATTTCCTCCCACAGTCTAACGATGTGTAAGGTAGGCGGATTGGCCACGCTAAATTGTCCATCATGTCCAGGGATGTTTAGGTTAGGCATGTTAGACATGGGAAATGCAGGGGTAGGGGAATGAGTCTGGGTGGGATGCTCTTTGGAGGGGCAGTGTGAACCTGTTGGGCTGAATGGCCTGTTTTCACACTGTAGGGATTCTATGATTCTCTCCTTCAGAAGGCTTCATTGCACAGAGTTCAGGGCAAAGTTGAGGCAGGTGGACATCGCTTGGTCAGGTAGCTCAGTTGGTTAGATGGCTGATTTGCAATACAAAGTGATGCCTGTATTATCTGAGGTCACCTTGTAGCTTCCAATTTGTCAATCTTGTCCCTTGCCTGAGGCATGGTGACTCTAAAGTTAAGCTACCTCCAGTTGTCTCTCGCTCATGAGTGATCAGCCCTATGATCCTCTGGGGCTATGACAATGTAACTTGCTAGTGCATTACCTATATATATTCATTTATGGGATCATGGCATCCCAGGCTAGGCCAGCATTTAATGTCCATCCCAGACGACTGTTAAGAGACAACCACGATGCTGGGGGGTGTGGAGTCACATGTAGGCCAGACCAGGTAAGGATAGTAGTTTCCTTCCAACATTTTTTGGGTTTCTGGATTAATAGTTGAGCGATAATACCACCGGGCCATTATGTGCCTTTGAGGGAGACTAAGGGAGAGCTGCACTGTTAGACGTGCTGACTTTCAGTTCAGTGAAACTAGGCGTTAAAGATCCCACACCAATATTTCAAAAGAAATTCTCACTGGTGTATCTATCAATATTTTCCGCTCAATTAACACCATTAAAAACAACTTATCCCTTCCCCCACTTCCCCACTGATAAGCTATTACATTCCTATTTATGTGACAGAGTTATTGTTCGCTCTAAACTGTGCAACTGCACAGAGGCTCTGTGCATGCATACACACTGGGTAGCTTGAAGATGCATTAACTCATATTTCCAGAGATCACTGCCATGGATCGACCTCAAAGGTTGCACTGGGGCAAGAACAATTAGTTTCTTTGCAATTATGCATTCACCAATCCTCGACTCAAAGTTTAAACGTTGCTGACAATGAGAACTTTTAAAACCTGCAGCGATCTCCAGCCATCTTTGGCCTTTAAAATAGTTATTTTCCCATTCCCCATTATAATGAGAAGTGCAAGAAAAAAATTGTGGTTTTCACACATCTTCCAAATCTGCGTCTAATTTAATACAACTTCATATTTTTGAAGCGACCGTTCACCTCCCTGTCCCTTCCAGCGCAACTTACTCAAGTCAAATTAACATTCTGTCTGACTGTGTTCTTCACATCCTTCTTGAATTGCAGCCTTTGATACAGTTGACTTCATCTCCCTTGTCCTGGAGCTCTCTAATGTTATTCAGCTGTGAGACAATCATAGCTTATTTACACTCTTATCTGCTTAGGCCTTGTTGGAAAATTTCCTGCCTTGCATTCTCTTCCATCCCTATACGATAGCTTCTCATGCATTTCTGCCCTGTTTATATATATATATGCTGCCAGCAATGACATCATCAGAAAAGGTTTAAATAGTGAAAATTTTCATCTTGGTGTTCAAAATCTTGCAGGGTTTTGCCCAGTCCACTCTCTGATTTTTTCTTCTATCCTACAAACCTTCAACTCCTCTGTATTCCGACAACACTAACCTCTTCTTCACTTACTAACTATCCCATTACTGGAAGCCATGCATTCAGCTGACTAAGATCTGGAATTGCTTCCCTACTTCACTCCATTCCTTTCTCCTTGCTCCTTTATGATCCTCCTTTGGCCAAACCAAAATCGCTAAGCCAAATGTCACCTTTGTTGTCTGAGTACCTGTTCCTCATTGCATGTTGCAGCAGAGCATAGAACTTTTCAAAACATCTTTGAGAGAAGTTTAGAAATGTCAATTACTGGGGGATATAGGTTTGAGGTAAGTCGGGGTAAGTTTAAAGAAGCTGTTCAAAGCAATTTTTTTATGCAGGGCGTGGTAAATGCCTGGAATGTGCTGCCAGAGGAGTTAATGGAGGTGGATACAATTGGAACATTTAAGAGGCGTAGGATCCCTACAATGTGGAAACAGGACATTCAGCCTGACAAGTCCACACTGACTCTCCAACGAGCATCCTACCCAGACTCCCCCCCCCCAAAAACTAATCTATCCTTGTAACCCTGTATTTCCCATGGTTAATCGATTTAACCTACACATCCCTGCACACTATGGGCAATTTAACAGGGCCAATCCACCTGACCTGCACATCTTTGGACTGTGGGAGGAAACCACACAGACACGGGGAGAATGTGCAAACTCCACACAGACAGTTGCCCAATGTTTGAATTTGGACCTGGGTCCCTGTGGCGGTGAGGCAGCAGTTCTAACCACTGAGACACCATGCCGGCCCATCTTGACAGATGTATGAATAGGTAGGGAAGAGAGGGATATGGACAACACAGAGGCAAAAGTTATGGAGGTGCCGGTGTTGGACTGGGGTGGGCAAGGTCAAAAATTACACAACTCCAGGTTATAGTCAAACAGGTTTATTTGAATACATAAGTTTTCAGAGGAGTGAGACTCCAAAGGTTTGTGTATTCAAATAAACCTTTTGGACTATAACCTGGTGTTGTATGATTTTTGATCCAGAGCCAAAAGGTTTTTGGTTTAGAAAGGCATCATGTGTTGGTACAGGAACATAAGCAGAAGTTGCAGAAAATCTCAGTAGGTCTGGCAGCTTCTGTGGAGAGAAAGCAGAGTTAATGTTTCAGGTCCAGTGATCCTTCTTCAGAACTCTTTTCTTGTTTATGTGTCAGCACGAGCTTGGTGGGCCAAAGGGTCTGTATGGTTCTTTGTTACAAGATGTTCTATAAGGCGGTTAGGACCTTAAAGGGAGAATTGACGTCATAAAGATAAACTCAACCCATCAGGACAGCTCATGGTAGGTGTTAACCAGTTCTGTATTTGTTAGCAAGTCAGTGCGAGAATGTTTTATTAACAGTAATGTGTATTTACTCTTAACCTGAGACTGATACCTCCTACATCTACCGTAACTAGCTATTAAGTAATCTATAATAAATATATTGATTGCTCATCTAGATTGAGTTTGTCTTTTGCTGAAAACTTTGTGCGAGGATCTTTCCCTCCTTTGAATCAGTAACTCAGACTAATACCAACAAGAAGAATTAGTGTGAGTGAGTCTTAGTTAAGCTTCTCAGACCCTCCATTATAATAAACGGAATTGAATAAATGCAAGTTGCTATAATTATGTTTCTGTATGTTTGGATCATTTGATAACACTTATGCTGGCAAGTCAGAACGTTGTTAGTGTTATCCACACTTCAGAACCAGAGTGTGAAATGAAGGTTGACATTTTAACACAATCCTATATGTGTTTTGGAGAATACAATAAACCAAAGTCTCCACGTGCTTGTCCAAGTAGGTAATAAAACAGCATTGAGTGCAGTGTTATGCAAAGAACAAAGACTTTTCCTGCTGTGAAAAACATGTTTTCTTCCTTGTCTGTGCCACTTTGTCTTTGACCACTGAGTCACATTGTGATGGCCTTGAGACTGATAGAAACACAGCAAACAGGCTCAGGAGTAGGCCAGTCGGCCCTTTGAGCCTGCATCGCCATTCAATATGATCATGACTGATCATGCAATCTCAGTATCCCATTCCCGCTTTTCTCTCCATACCCCTTGATCCCTTTAGCCGCAAGAGCTAGGTCCAGCTCCCTCTTGAATATATCTAACAAACTAACCCCAACAGCTTCCTGTGGGAGAGAATTCCACAGGTTCACACCTCACTGAGTGAAGAAATTCTTCCTCATCTCAATCAAGAATGGCTTACACTTTATTCTTATACTGTCACCCCTGGTTCTGGACTTCCCCAACATTGGGAACATTCTTCCCACATCTAGTCTGTCCAGTCCCATACGAATTTATATGTTTCTACAAGATGGCTCACCACCCCCACTTATTCTTCTAAATTCTAGTGAGAATAGACCCAATCTTCCCTCATATGTCAGTCCCGCCATCCTGGGCATCAGTCTGACGAACCTTCCTGGACTCCCTCAATAGCACGAATGTCCTTCCAGAGACTAGAAAACAGCACACAATACCCGAGCTGTGGCCCCACCAAGGCCCTGTATAACTGCAGCAAGACATCCCTACTCCAATACTCATATCCTCTTGCTATTAGCTTACCTCACCGCCTGCTGCACCTGCATGCCAGCCTTCTGTAACTGCTCCACCACGAAGCACAACGGAGCACAAAAAATAGCTTTGCCCAGGGTTGAGTGAAGATTTGTAGCTCGGGTGCTGGTTGTAGACGTTGGTGTGTTCGCCGAGCTGGGAGGTTTGATAGCAGATGTCTCGTCCCCTTACTAGGTGGCATCTTCAGTGCTGTGGAGCCTCCTATGGTGTGCTGCATTGTCTGAGATGCTGTCTTTTAGATGCAATGATGATTCCATTTTTCCCAGTGGACATAAACAATCCCATTCGGCTGTTTCATAAAAGGGCACACATTACGTCTCACTGGAAGTATCACCTTCAGAAATCAAACCCCTCTGTTACCACTGTGCTCACAAAGTCAAATGATTTTACAACACATGTAAAATTCTCCAGCTTACCTGAGTTTTAGCAGCAGTCAACTGTGTCCACATGGTCGCCATTAGGCTAGATTTTTATTCCAGAGTTGTGTTTAATTCAAATTTCACCATTTGCCATGATAGGTTTTGAACTCATGACCTCAGAACATTAGCCCGGAAATCTGGATTATTTGTCAAGTGATGTTTTCACCACCTCACTGCCGCTTTATTAAATTTATAATAATAACTTTATTAAATTTATGAGCAAGCCGCATATAATTATGAGTCATAATTTTGAATTGCCTAGCATGCAAAGATATCTTTTATACACCTATGCTATCGACCCTTCTGTAATTCTCAACAATTCGACCGCCCCTCAGCTTTCTCTTCTTTTGCAGCTGCTCAATAATTCCTGAAAGTTATTATCTCAGTACAGGTGTGATTCTTGTTAATCTTCTTGTGGATTCACCGTTACCTTTAACTCCTGTTTTTTTTTTCAGTATGGAGACCAGAATTGTGCATAGTTTTTGAAAACATTGCTCCAACCTTGGATTGGATCTCAATTGCCAGAGAAGGTGAAAGGTCAGTGTCTACCTTAGTGCAAGCTCAACATCTTAACTAAAAGGTACTTGTCCAAACTTCACCTGCCTTTGACAAAACATATCAGCTTTTGTGCTTTATCTTCCAGCCCGTACGTGACAGCACAAACTGACCCAGCAAACAGCAGGGGTGAATTTAATCAGTTGTTAATTAAAATACCCTGGATCACATTGTGGGTTTTGCTAGACTGGCCTTCCCAGGATCCAGTAAAGCTTACAGAGAAATACATTAAATATACAGAGATACAAGGGGATGACTGAATAAAAATTAACATGATTTGAATAAAACTTTCTTTCTCATTACCACTTAAGCATCTAATATCTGACTGCTCCCTTCTTTCGCTAACCCTATTGACCTAATTCGATCATTAACAAAAAATTGCTTGCCTTTTTAGTTTACTGGCCCAGTAAATGACGTTGCGTGCTTTGCATATATTAACATTGCGTGCAGGGAACTATTCAAAGAAATATGGGAATATAGAAAATAGGAACAGAGGCAGGCCATTCAGCCCTTTGAGCTGTTCTGTCATTTAATGTGATCATGGTTGATCCTCAAATTAAACAAAGGATTGTGAATGATAGAATGGTGAAACAAAAGCAGAATTTGCTGGAGAAAAGCAACAGATCTGGCAGCATCTGTGGAGACTGAAAGCAGAGTTAATGTTTCAAGTCCAGTGACCCTTCTTCAGAACTGAAAAGAGCTTGGAAAAAGTTGTTATATATGCTGAAGTTATGGGATAGGTGTGGGTAGGGGAGGTGTGTGGTTGTGGGGGAAGGTGTGAACGAATAAGTGGGCTTGGAGCACAGAGAGAATGACAGTTCGGCAGACAAAGGATCCCCATTAATGGCTTTTCTTTTTCCCTTTCTTTTATCACTTTCTTGCTTTCTCTGCACAGCTGCTGCCAGGCCTACTGAATTTCTCCAGCAATTTCTGTTTTTGGTCCATTCAGGACCTTGTTCCTGCTTTCACCCTTTCATCCTTCAGAACTGTATCTAACTCCTTCTCGAAGACTTGCAATGTTTTGACCTTAACCACTTCTTGTGGCATTTAAGTAACATTTCTGTGCGTTTAAAGGAAGGCCCACAAGAGGAGTTTGAATATCTGACTCCTCCAAGTGAAGACTGTCAATCTTTGGCTGCAGCGAAATTTGGTTTTAATGATCAGTTTCTAAAGAGCCATGCTGGGGAAAGAGGGTATCCTTGTCCCTTTCAATAAAACAAAGGATTACAGATGCTGGATATCTGAACCAAGAACAGAAATTGGCGGAGAAACTCAGTATCAACAGAGAGACAGCAGAATTAATGTTTTAAGTCAGTTGACTTTTCATCAGCCTAGTTCTACTTTGTCTACACAGATGCTGTCAGATATGCTGAGTTTTTCCAACAGTTTCTGCTTTTGATCCTTCTCCCTTTTATTTAAATTCATGTATGGGATGTGGATGTCATTAGCTAGGTCAGCATTTATCGCCCAATTCTCATTGCCGAGAGGGAATTTAAGAATCAACTACACTTCTTGGATCTGATGTCACATGTAGACCAGACCAAGTAAGGATGGCAGATTTCCTTCCTTAAACAACATTGGTGACCAGACAATCAATAGCGGCCACTATTTGGTGGCTAAATAAGAAGAAGCTGCATTGCTAACATGGATGGCTGATGGCCCAGTGGTATTATTGCTGGGCTGTTGATCCAAAGACCCATGTCATGTTCTGGGGACCTGGGTTCAAATCCTGCTGCAGCAGGTAGTGGAATTTAAAGTTAAGCGGATGGTGGTGAAGCCATTGCCAATTGTTGGGGGAAAAACCTATCTGGTTTACTAATGCCCTTCAGGGAAGGAAATTTCTATCCAAACTTGGTTTGGCCTGTTAATGACAGCAATGTGTTAATTACTTCTGGGTAATTAAGGGTGAGCCATAATTTCTGGGCTAGTCAGCAATTCCCTTGTCCAGTGAATTAATTTAAAAAAACCTACTTGGAGTTTATTATATGCTAGTAAATGGGCATATGTACGAACATCATCGACACCATTTCAGTGACAAATAGGAGGTGCAAATGGTAGGCCTCACTCCATTGCCGTCCTAAGATGCTCGGACTGTCAGTCCATGCGATATCGTCGTAGTGAGCAACACTTAATGCATTCCTCTGCATTAACCCTTTCAGTTCCTTGTGCCTTTATGTCACATGAGCAGACTGTTTCCCATGCAATGACGTATTGTACTGCTAAGCTGTGTAGACCAAGAATGGCACCATCCACATGAAGTCAAAATCAATATGCTGCCTCCGTTTCCCAGCGCCTGCCCAAGATATCAGGCCGCTACTACATTTTTCTGAACGTACATATCCCTTTTTGAATAGTTTCCTCAGGGCAGGCTATGTCCACCTCAATGTACTATCATCAGGCTCCAGTAGAGATTGGATACTTGTCCTGCCTGAGAACAGTCACTCAGCTGTGATTCTCACCAACTTGTTAATTAGTGACCAGAGAATGGGTTTTGCCACCCAACTGGGGAAGGCTGGATGAGCCTCCGTTCTGACAAAGGGTCACCAGACTTGAAACTTTATCCTTCACACTGATGCTATCAGATCTGCTGAGTTTCTGTTTTTGCTGCAGATCTCCAGTATTTGAAGTATTTTGTTTTCTATCAGGATGAACTTCAAAACTGGAGGGACAACAGAAGACCCTCTAGCTCAGAAGAATTAGGGGTTGGCAGGGTGGCTCAGTGGTTAGCGTTGCTGCCTCATAGTGCCAGGGACCCAGGTTCAAATCGGCTCTTGGGCAACTATCTGTGTGGAGTTTGTACGTTCCTCCCCACGTCTGTGTGGGTTTCCACCAGGTGCTTTGGTTTCCTCCCACAGTCCAAAGATGCGCAGGGTAGGTGGATTGGCCGAGCTAAACTGTCCCAGAACGTGCAGGCCAGACGTATTAGCGACAGGAAATGCAGGGTTACAAGGATTGGTTGAGGCTGAGTCTGGGTCAGATCCTCTTTGGAGGGCCAGTGTGGATTTGATCAGCCAATTGGTCTGTTCCCTCACTGAAAGGATTCTATGAATTAGTAACTTACGCTCACAGCTCTGAGAGGGAAAGGGTTCTTCAGGTTGGAGGGGGCCAACAGAACAAACTTTTCAGGTTTAATATAAAATGAATCCAAGTGTGCAGTCACCATTATAGAGGTGGAACTGTTGGGCTGTTTATGGCTGTAGCTGAGGCCAAGCCATTAGGAAAACCCTGTAAGTGTGCTTGGAGCACTGCATTACCTCCAGCACTCACAGTCTGCAAATGGAAGGCTACTCCAACCACCTGTGGCTCTACTTCTAGGACTCTTATCCCCAAGACAGGGTATCACATATACAAGTCACACAGCAAATCACCAAACTAACACTAACAGTCCCAATGCCATGGGAGGGGCTGCTGCTCACATTGAGGTGTCACATTGAGACGTCACAACATCCCACAAAGATGGATGTAATGTATTGCATGGCAAAATTGTGAAGGAGAATGGGGAGTTAAATTCAAAGACCTGATCATCATTATCTGAAACGTCAGCCTTCCTGCTCCTCTAATGCTGCTTGGCCTGTGTTCATCCAGCTCAACAGCTTGTTATCACATAATCCAGCCATTATCCCTTTGCTGCGTGTTGAACCCTTTATTTCACTTCATTAACACTGTATTTATTGTCCATCCTTAATTGCCCTTAAGGAAGTTGACATTAATTCTCCTCCTGAATACAACTGAAAGGCTCATTAAGCTATTTCAGAGTCATTCCCAATCCTGTGTGGCTGGAGACTCTTTTAGGGGATATCGGGGAATCTGATGTCCCTTCCTTAGAGGGCATTAGTGAATAAGATATGCTTTTATAAAAATCAGATTGTTTTATGGTCATTACTGATATTATCTCTTAATTCACATTTGGTTTAATGACATAAATGTAAGATTCTCAAGCTGTTACAGTGAGATTTGAAACTCATGTCTCGAGCTCCTTTGTTGAAGGCCCTGGAATATGAGATCAGGACCACATCTTGACGATCAATAATGTTATCATTACTAAATCCCCCACTGTCAGCATCCTGGGGAGTATAATTGATCTGAAACTCAGCTGGGCTAGCCATATGTTTTGGGTGGCGCAGTGACTCAGTAGTTAGTATTGCTGCCTCACAGAATTAGGGACCGGCCTTTGATTCCATCCTTGGTCTGTGTGGGGCTTGCACATTCTCCCCATGGCTGAGTGGGTTTCCTCTGGGTGCTCCGGTTTCCTCCCGCAGTCAAAAAATGAGGAGGCTATGTGGATTGGCCATGCTAAATTGCCCAGGGATGTGCAGGCTGGGTGGGTTAGCCATGGGAAATGCAGGGTTAGGGGCACAGGGTAGGAAGGTGGGGTCTGGGAAGGATGCTCATTGGACAGCTGGTGCAGACATGATGGGCCAAATGGCCTGCTTCCAGATGGTACAGATTCTGTGATTCAACCTGTATCCATACCCTCAATGCTTACAAACTTGTTGCTGCAGTGGCCCACTTAATCTTTGCTTCAAAGGCGTAATTAATTGGCCGTTAAGTGCTTTGGGATGTCCTGATACCATGAAAGCTGCTGGGTGAGTGCATTTCTCTCTTTTGTTTTTTTGACATTTTCAGTTGAGGGCAGAAAACAACTGACACCAATCACTCTGAATTCATCTCCCTCATGTTCGGCAGGATAATGTCACAGAGACATGTTATTGGATTTATCTCACCCTCCCAGTGTGTATGTTCCACACACCTTGAAATAAACAGCAAAGCTTAATTGATTTTTTAAAAATTCCATCTGTGATGACCAGCAGGAAAGATTCCAATAAATGAAGACAGATAAAAATGCATCATTTGCATCACAGTCAGTGTTCATTGTCTGAATCAAATTTCTTAATCTTTTACATTCTAGATGAAAGGCCAATTAAACATAAACTGTTATTGTTAACATATAAATGATAACAGGAGTGTCTAAGTGAAAAATAGTTCTTGTTTGCTTTGAATCAGAGTTTCCAGTGTAACGAGAGGCTAGAGAAATATTGGATATGGTTCAAAATTGTAAATGGGCATCAAACATGCATGGAAGCTACCTGACCTGGTCTATTAGGGAGAGTGTACTGGAATCTGCCTGGAGTGCTTTCAAAGTTTATTGACTTTCACTTTTTCAATCCATGTTATTTTGTGTTATGCTGGCCCAAATTTTCTAAAATAATTTTTTTCCCCTTGCCATTCACAAGCCACTGCCTTTTGCATTGCAGTGGACAAATTAACCTTGACATGTTCACTTGTTTAAGAGTCACATTTGAAAGGAAAACAGGTTTGTGAGAGTCTCTTGGAGTTGTTTACAAACACACAAAATGAAGGCGTAAATCATGTCAGAATCCATTTTATCACCCCAACATAATGCCATTGTGATGAGAATGAAGTGTGGATTTCCTGGCCCCTAACCAACGATGGGAACTGATAACTTCATTGCTGGATTGAAGGGATGTGGAGCTGATATCATATGAGGTACAGTCAGTAATGTAGAGCGCTGGTGAGGATGGGTTTCTAAATCAACACATGGGTGAGAATTAAATTAACATGATGAAACATATTGACCATAACACATTGAGAGATAGTAGGAACTGCCGATGCTGGAGTCTGAGATAACTCTGTAGAGCTGGATGAACACAGCAGGCCAGCTGATGTCATCTTTCCTGCTCCTCTGATGCTGCCTGGCCTGCTGTGTTCATCCAGCTCAAGACCATAATACATTGGCTGGGTTTGAAAGTGTGAGAGAGCTAGATTAATATCAGCAAAGAAAGAGGTGTAAAAATTTGGCAGGGACCCCTCCAGATTTAGACAAGCAGGTCTCTGCAGTTCTGGTGTTGATCTGTTTTCCCAGTGGATGTGAAAATCCCAATGAGGTTTCAGCTCCTCGGTCAGGAGCAAACACTCGAAAGAGAAAAGAGTGACCAATTTTGGCTCTCTAAAGGAACTGCCTTAGTGTAAGTGAAAACAAAAATCAGTGATGCTAAACGCTGGCTAGGAGAAATGACTAAACCTGATCATGTGAGGGAGCTGGATTACATGGAAGGGCAATTTTATGATAATTGTTATAATTTTATTGATGATTGTACACATTTAGTACTGAAGCATATGGGGTTAATGATTTCTTTTCGGTTACACAAATCAGTATAATCATGTGATGCTGGTGGTAATCTTGCTCACACTAGGCTGTTTGAAAGCTGCAAATTGTGAAGCATCAGGAAATTAAAGTGTTATCGACATGGGGTCCGATGAACATCGACTTGCCTGAGGCAGGAAGACGTGGAACTTGGCATCAGTTCCATCCAACACATATCTTTCTCAGAGCCTTTCACTATTGTCCTTTATCACTTCCCTTTGACGAGGACCATCAGCTAATTTCGTCCCATCCGTACATCCTATGAGAGACCTGAACACTTTGCTCACTCCCCGCCACACTTCCCTTCCTGCTTCCTCCTATCACCCAGACTTCATTCCAGATCTGCACTTGCTTGTAAACTGTCCTATCTCAAACACATCACCAACTCTGATCAAAGGTCATTCTCCTGAATGATTGAAGTCTCCCTGTCTGCCCATCGATCTCCCTGTTTCATTTCTGATCTCTGATTTACAGCATCCATGATGTTTTGCTTTTGCATGATCCCTATGTTACTGCCCTATTTTGCTTTGGGCCGTTAATCAAACACAAGTGGGAGACTCAGCAACTTTTTACAGCTCCACTTACATTGGGTGACAGAAGCTGCGTTGAAGTGAGACAGAGTAAACTGCCTCTTGGGGAGAGCTTGGGAGGGGGTGGTGATTAGGAGGCAGAGGCTGAGTGAAAACACATTAATTACATGATAACGCAGCCATTCCTGGGTTAGTTTGGTAACAATCATTTGTTTATTCTTACTTTAAGTCTTTCCCTGATGTTAACAGGGGAAAGAATAAGGGATATCACACTTTGAACCTGTCGTGTTGACTATCCGCCTTCAAAACATTGAATGTTTTCAAGGAAGAGTTAAATGTAGTTCTTTAGACTAAAGGGGTCAAAGAGAATGGGGAGAAAGTGGGAGCATAATACTGAGATCAAAGGTCAGGTGTGATCATATTGCATGGCAGAGCAGACTCAAAGGGCTGAACTGTCTATCCCTGATCCTGTTGTTGATGTTTCTGGTCATTTCACTACACATATTGCCTCATCAAGCACATCAATGGAAAGAAGAAAAACTGGCATTTTAATGATGTACTTTCATCAACTTCCCAAGGTGAATGAAAGAATGGTTTGGTGAAAAGTATCCAGTTGGCCACAATCTGGCACCATTTTTAGCTACAAAAGAATAGTAAGAAAAGTACTTAAATTGAGTTCATTGGCTAGAGTCCCAAATACGTCTCTGGGACTTCAGCGATGTTGCTAGTCCAGGCCTACCGCAGCCAGGAGCCTGTGCTCTGCCATCCCTGCAGCCAATGCCCCAGCGACATTCCAGGACTCCATGCATTGGTCCTTTAAAACCAGGGGACTGTGACCCGGTTTCCCAGTGGATGTCAGGAAGGTGAAAAGGAAAAGCAAAAGAGAAAGACACAAAGGAGAGAGAGAGAAAAACAATGCTGCCTGCCTGGAGTGGACAGGCTCAGCCTGAACACTACCTACAGTGCCGACACCACCTTCTTAAAATTTAGAAGAATTATAAGGGGCTTCACAGCCAATGAAGTACTTTGGAATATTCCAACATGTACTAAAATTACATCTACAACAGTAAATCTATGAATGGACTGCTGGCCTCACAGCCAGTTGAGGGAAGTAGTTAATGAGCACTAAAGGACATCGTCCTATTGTCGCTAATATTAACTCAATAGTGGCAGAGCTGGCTCTATGCACGGTTTACATAAACAAGCCTAAGTGCTTGTTGTCCTCTTTCGAAGGCACTCAGGACCTGAGTGAGAGGTCTAGCAACTGAAAGCCATGCCCCTGCCTTTGCTGCCAACTTCCCTACATCACCTCCCTCTGAGCACCCAAAACCCTTCCCCACCAGCACACTTCCTCCCTAGACCAATTGGCTGGGGTCACCACTCAGTCCTGAGTATCCAGCTGGTGTCATTCCAGCAGCAGCCGCACCTTCCCTGATGATGCTGCTGACCAACAGAACTGCGGGCCTCTGATGGCCAGCAGCTCTCAGTGGATGAGATTTCTACTCTCCCTCATCTCCCCACATCAGGTCCTTGAACCTGGGGAATGCTGATTATACAGAAACAAAGAAAATACAAATAGGGGAAGGCCATTCGGCCCTTTGAGCCTACTCCACCATTCAACGTGATCATGGTCTGATACCTTGTCCTATTACCCATTGATCCCTTCAGCCCTCAAGACTGTAACTAATTCCTTGAGGATATTGCATGTTTTAACCTCAGGAACTTTCTGTGGTAGAGAATTCCATGGGCTCCCCACACTCTGGGTGGAGAAATTTCTCCTCATCTCAGTCCTAAAATGCCTACCAGTTTTCTTTTCATTCATTTACAGGATGAGAGCATCGCGAGCTAGGTCAGTGTTTATTGCCATCCCAGAGGGCAGTTAAGAGTCACCCATATAGTTTTAGGCCTGGAGTTACAGGTAGGCCAGACCAGGTAAGGATGGTAGATTTCCTTCACTAAAGGACGTTAGTGAACCAGATTGTTTTTTTCCCAACCATCAGCAATGATTTCATAGTCGTCATTAGACTGTTAATTCCTGATTTTTATTGGATTCAAATACCACCATCTGCCGTGGCAGGATTCAAAGCCAGGTCCTCAGAACATTAGCTCGGTTTCTGGATTAACAGTCCAGCAATAATACCACTAGGCGATTGCCCTCCCCTTAAACCATGGCCCCCCATTAATTGGGGAGAATCTTCCTTAATTTACCCTGTTTAGTCCTGCTAGAACGTATTGGTTTCTGTGAGATCCCTCCACATTCTTCCAAACTCCAGTGAGTTCAGTCATTGCCAATCCAGTCTCTCTTCATTTGTCAGTCTTGTCATCTCAGGGATCAGTCTCGTAAAACTTTGGTGCACTCCTTCCATAGCCAGGCATCCTTCCTCAGATAAAGAGGCCAAAACTGCACTCAATACTAGTGTCACCAAGGCCCTGTGCAATTGTACATCCTTGTTCTTTTACTTGAATTCTCTTGCTATGAAGGCCAACAGATCATTTGCCTTCTTCATTCCCCACTGCACCTGCACACTTACCTTCAGTGATTGATGTACAAGGACACCCTGATCTGGTTGCAAACAACTGTCATTCAATGGTTGCCCACTAATGAGCCAGAAAGGCATTTGATGCTGGTGAGCTTCTCCAGAGATGGGAAACATTGCCAGTTTGCCAGGTGGCAGACCAGATGCCAAAGCCTCCAAGAAACCATTGCCAAAGCCAACACTTCCAAACAATAATTTTTTAGCAGTGTGTGGGAGTCAATAAACTCATTTGACTGGACAGCTGTACTGCACTGCTGAGTGATACTGGCAGGCTGAGTTCAATTCCCACAATAAGACTCTCCTTCTCAATGTTCCCCCTCACCTGAGATGCGGTGACCCTCAGATTAAACCTACACAAGACATTCCCCTCTAATGAGGGAGCATCCCATGATTGAGAAGCTGTTTAGCATGCTTGTTTTCATTGCTCAGGCTTTTGAGTATTGAAGTTAAGAATCATGTTGAGGTTATACAAGATATTGGTGGGGATCTTCTGGAATACATTGTCCAGTTCTGGTTGCCCTGTTTTAGGAAAGATGTTATTAAGCTGGAAAGGGCTCAGAAAAGATTTACGAGGATGTTGCAGGGCATGGCTGGTTGGAGTTGTAAGGGGAGGCTGGATATCTTAGACAGCATTAACCTAGATTTCTATTTGCACTGCAAAGATTATTCAGTGCTCGTAACTAAAGGAGTAACATTTCAAAGCTAAGCACTGTCCTGTGAAGAAAATAAATCGAAAGCAGATGGAACTCAGCATGTAGCACAGTGGAAATACAAATAAATTCTCAGCAATTAACGAAAGGAAATTGAGGGGGAAGCAAGGGACAAGGAAATTCAAAGATCATTTGACAATAATCAGAAATTTGTGAAGTACACATTTTAAGAAACAAATCAGGCTGATCCACCAAATGTCTCATTAGCCTAATATGGTGAGTGAGATGAATTCTAAGAAGTTCAGTAGAAAATTATCTCAAAAACAAGAAAGCCCCTGACGCAAAAGCAGAAGGGGACAATTGAAAAACTGTCCGATATATAGGTTTTCACAAAGCATAGACTAAATTCACCCAGCCTCAGTTTCGTTCCTCATTGAACAGGTAACATCTCTGACAGTGGAGCCTTCCCACACATTAGTGTCAATTAAAACAACCGACTCAAAGGGTCGAGATTGGAGTGTGAGGTGGGTGACTGACAAAGTCTTAAGCCAATGATTTCCCAAGCCAAAGACCAGAGTGCTGACCCCTGAGCTATAGCAAAAAGCTTTGAAAGCTTCATTTCGATCTCACCAGTTAACAGATGTTTAAGAAAGCGAATGGATAATTATCATGTTTTTGTTGTGTAGGGAGTTATTGTGGAGCTCCCTCCAGTGGCCCTATAAGGGAAAGTCAGAACTTGGTGGAACAGATGTGAAGTCAGTCTTGGGCTTAATGAGTTTTGCTCTGTTTCTGTTCAACCCATTACAACCAGGAAACAGTTAACGTGTTGTCATTAAATTCAGAATTCCCTGAACCAGGGAAGGGCAAAGAATCAAGTCAATGGTATCAGAACAAAACAAACAACTCCTCTTCGTGTAAAAGGATAATAGACATCCAGAACTCTGTCCCCACTTCCCTAGTTGGGCAAAGTACAGACAGGGTAGATGCAGGAAGGATGTTCCTGATGGTGGGGGAAGTTCAAAAACAGGGGCCACAGCCTAAGGATGCGGGGTAAACAATTTAGGACTGAGATGAGGAGAACTTTCCACACCCTGAGAGTGGTGTGCCTGTGAAATCCTCGACCACAGGAAATCGTCAAGGTGATATCCTTGTACAATTTCCAGAAGGAGTAGGATATATCACTTGAGACTAAAGGGGTCAATGAGGGGGAAAAGCAGGAACGGCTTACTAAGTTGGAAGATCAGTCATGAACATAACTGATGGCAAAACAAACTTGAATTGCCATGTGGCCTATTCCTGTTCCTATTTTTTATGTTTCTAATGCAACTGAGGCTGGACAACTCAAAACCTTGATTGGTCGTGTTCTTTGCTCGGTGAGGACAAAATGGAATGAAAGCACATTAACAGAGTGTAGGTAATGATCAACCATGATCAAACTGAATGACCTCCTGCCCCCAAGATCAGAGATACAATAATACACTTGGCTGTATTGCCCCCTGCATGGTCAAATAACAACTCATTCTCTGCTAGAACACAGTGTGGAGCTGGAGGAACGCAGCTGGCCAGGCAGCATCAGAGGAGCAGGAAAGTTGACGTTTCGGGTCGGGACCCTTCCTCATAAATGGGGATGTGGAAGACAGATCAGAAAGCAATAGAGAGAGGAGGGGTGGGGCTGGGGAAGGTAGGTGGGATGGTGATGGGTGAGTGCAGGTAGGCAGTGGTGGGGATTGGTCAGTGAGGTGGGAGGGGCGGGTAGCTGGGAGGGAAGATGGTCAGGTTGTGTCAGGCCAAGGAGGTGACGATGAGAGGGAGGGTTGATCATGGGGTGAGGCTGGGAGTGAAGAAATTTTGAAACTGGTAAAATCCACATTTATACCATTGGGCTGTAGGCTCCCTAGGTGGAATATGAGGAGCTGCTCCTCCAGTTTGTGGATGGTGTCATTGTGACACTGGAGAAGGCACAGGATATGCATGTCACCCAAAGACTGGGAGGGGGAGTTGAAATGGTTCCCGACCAGAAGGTGTTGTCGTTTGTTGTGAACAGAGCGCTGTTGCTGTACAAAACGGTCTCCGAGCCTCCTCTTGGTTTCACCGATGTAGAGGAGGCCACATCGGGTGCAGCGGATGCAATAGACCACATTGACGGATGTGCAGGTGAACCTCTGTCTGATGTGGAAGGTTTGTTTCATGCCTTGAATGGAGGTGAGGGGGGAGGTGTAGGGGCAGGTGTAGCACTTCCTGCAGTTGCCGCAGGGAAAGTTGCCGGAGGTGGTGGGCTAGTGGGAAGTGGAGAGTGGACAAGGGAGATTCAGAGTCCCTATGAAAGGCAGATAGGTGTGGGGAGGGAAATATACGTTTGGTTGTGGGGTCGGTTTGTCAGAAGCGGAAGTGGCAGAGAATGATACGTTGGATATGGAGGTCAGTGGGGTGATATGTAAGGACGAGGGGGATTCTGTCTTTGTTTTTGCTGGGGTGCCCAGCGGGGCTGGACAGTGAGGTGAACAGACCAGGAGGCAGAGAGGGAAGTGAGATTGAAGAGTAGGAGGGTGGAAGAGCTACAGGGAAGAGTGGAGGGCAAAGCTGGAAAGGAACAATGCCGGTCTACAACAGGAGAGGAGAGAGTCTGCAAAAGGGAGAAGGAATGTGTGCAAAGGGTTGTGGGAAGAGGGCAGTAAGTGGTCCTGCTAAGTGAGAGTAAAAGGCAGTAAAGGAAGACTGTGAACCAAGGGAGAGTGAGGAACCATAAAAGGTAGATGGAGTTTGCTAAGAGGGAGAGATAGGCTGCAAAAGGAAATAAGAGGTTGCAAAGAGGGGAGAGGGTCTGTAAGGGGTGGAAAAAGCCTGAAAGGAGAGGAAGATGTGGCAAAGAGGAAAAGTTTCCAACAATAGGACATTCTGCTGACAGGGCATAAGAAACTGATCTAATAAATTATTTTAAAACGACGTTGAGTCACTCAATTATAGGTGCATGAGTTCAGGAATCATATTGGGTTGAAATACTCTGGACAAGCCTGTGTCAATTGTATCATTTAATACTGGGCAGCTTTATAAATATTTCCATTTCTGCCTCATCAATTGTAGAGGAGATTGGTGAGACTGGATCTGGAGTATTGTGCAGAGTACTGATCACTGAAACTATGAAAGGATTTTAATGTATTGAAAACAGTTTAGAGAAAGTTTGGAATCCAGAATCTGCCTGGATTAGAGGGAATGAGCTATAAGGAGAGGCTAGAAAATCTCAGGTTGTTTTCTCTGGAGCAGCGGAGGCTGAGGGGAAACTTAATATGATTATGAGATTATAGATAGGGTTGCTAGTCAGAATCTTGTTCTAAGGTTTGTTCGTCTAATACTTGTAATGAGTTGATGGCCTTATGAGGAAAGGCTAGACAAGTTAAGTTTGTATCCTCTGGAGTTTAGAAGAGTCAGAGGTGACTTAATTGAAATATATAAGGTCCTGAGGGGATTGGACCAAGTGGACGTTGACAGGATGTTTCCTCTTGTGGGAGAATCTAGAACTAGGGGTCAGTGTTTAAAAGGTAATTGGCGTCCATTTGAGATGGAGACAAGGAAAATGGTTTTCTCTCAGAGCGTTTTGAGTCTTTGGAATTCCCTTCCTCAAAATGAAGTAGATTCAGAGTCTTTAAATATTTTTAGGACAGAGATAGATTGATTCTTGATGACAAAAGGATGAAAGATTATCAGAGATATACAGGAACGTAGAACTGAGGTTAAAATCAGATCAGCAATAAATATATTGAATGACAGAGCAGGTTCGAAGAGCCGAGTGGTCTACTTTCGTTCATTTTTTATATGTTTGCACATTCACATCTCAAAGTATCTTATGAATTTTAAATTACCTGAAATGCAGTTACTGTACTCAAGACTGTATTCAAAAATGCAGCAGGTTAGCCATGACCTCACAAAGTCCATGGAAGGCATGGTTATGGTAATGGCTTTTCACGTATAAAATTACATCTGTTATTACTGTTTTAAATTGTGTAATGTCAAGAAAATTCATGGGTTACGTGTTTAAATTTAATGGAGCGGTAATGTATCTGGGGAATATTGATGAATTATTCGAATTTTCCTCCTGTATGAGTCCAAATCTCTTACATATCAACACAAATATTATAAAAAAGGTATTGATGCTAGTTGAATGCAACATCTAATGAAGGAACGCGTGAAACTGAAAAAGGAGTCCTTGAAAACTAAAAAGTAACCCCTGAAAAGCCCTAGGAGGTCTCAAGGAGAGCCTTCGGAAAAAGTGTATATATTTTTAACTGTAAGAGGAAGAAGCTGTTGCCTGAAATAAGCAGCTTAGAACAGTTCTGATGGAGGGTCGCTGGACCTGAAACGTTAACTCTGCTTTCTCTCCAAAGACGAAGCCAGACCTGCTGAGTTTTTCCGGCAATTTCTGAATTTGTTTTTGATATCCAGCATCTATAATTCTTTGGTTTTTCTTCTGTTTAGTGTTACAAGTTTAAGATAACTGGATAAAGAACCAGGCATGAAATAGAATCATAGATTCAAAAGGTCATACAGCACGGAAACAGACCTTTCAGTCCAACCAGTCCATACTGACCATAATTCCAAACTGAACTAGTCCCACCTGCCTGTGTTTGATGCAAATCCTGCCAAACAGTTCTTATTTATGTATTTGTCTAAATGTCTTTTAAACGTTGTAACTGTACCAACATCTATCGTTTCCTGTGGAAGTTCATTCCACATGCAAACCACTCCGCGTAGAAAAATTGCCCTCGGCTTTTTGAAATCTTTCTCCTCTCACCTTAAAAATATGCCCCCAAGTGTTGAAATCTCCCACCCTATGGTAAAGACACTTGCGATTCACCTTATCTATATCCCTTATGATTTCATAAGCCTTTTTCAGGTCACGCCTTAAACTCCTACACTCCAGTGAAAGAAATGAGGAGAATTAAATATGTGAGCAAGTTGTTATGATCTGGAAGCAGGTTCAGTCGTATCCTTCAAAAGGTGAAAACCAGGAGGATTTTGTAGGAAGAGTAGGGAAGAGTGGGTCAAATTGGATTGTTGCTCCAAGGTTACAATAGGCCAAATGGACTCCTGCAGTGCAGTCTGGGCCCATCATTCTCCATGATACCTTATGTCAAGTGAGCTGAAAAAGGAATATGTGACTAGACTGATTGCTAAACGTCTGTAAGTATGTTCAGATCTACTAGAAAATCATCCAAATGCACTTGTCAAATTAAATACAAGGAAATAACACGCAGTGAAGCAAACAAGAAAGCTCTTGCTCCAGCACGGAGCTCCCTTTCAGTTTTGATCTAAGATACCAACAGATTGAAAAGACGAAACTTGCAGCTATTTGTGTTGGTCTAAAATAAGCTTTATTCATGAAAAATTGGTTTCACCCACGATCAGAATCCCATTTATTTCAGCTAGGTAATATCTATTAATTCTGACCCACTGATTTATTTCTTATATCTTAACACCGATCTCTCAGGGCTCAGTACTGTGCTGTCTGTCGGCAGAGAGCAAACTTTGAGAAAATGTTTTTGAGCTGTTAATTTAAAATAAGGGAAATAAATAAATGTACGAATTAGATGCATCTGGGCATGAAATTCCAAATGAGGTCAGCAATGAGCTCCTTCCTACCCTTACAAATCAGCTTACAGTGGAATAAACAAAGAAAGGCCAAAGTGAGAATGGGAGTGTAAGAAGACCAGACAGAGATGAAGGGAGGAGATTGGGAGAAAGAAAGCAAAAGGGGATTAATGAAAAGAGAAGGAAGGTGAGGCAAAAAAAAAACCACATTAATCAACAAATTGTGAATGAAAGATTATGGGGAGAAAAAAAGGAAGCTGGATCTACATTGGAGTATTTCCGTGCAGTGGTGATAATAGGACAATGGAACTTAATTTCCAAATCTTGAATCTCCAAGATGGCAGTGAAGTAGAAATCTTGATCTGGAGCTCATCCACTCTGCCCATTTCCTTTTTTTTCTCTCTATCTTTTCACACTTTTTGTTTCTTTTTCTTTTTATCCCCAGTTCTCAGGCAGCATCACAATGCCTGGGCTGCAAGGCAGCACAAACTCCCAGCCTCAGTGTTGACTTGAACTCCCGGCCTCAGTGTGGACTGGAACTCCCGGCCTTAGTGTGGACTGGAACTCCTGGCCTCACCGTGGACCGGAGCTCCCGGCCTCAGTGCGGACTCGAGTTCCCGGCCTCAGCTTGGAACTCCCGGCCTCAGTGTGGACTCGAACTCCTGAAACTCCTGGCCTCAGGGTGAAGCCCAGTTTGGTGTGGGTTGGAGGGGCTGTTATTCTAAACTCATATTTCTCTATTTTTCTAATTTATTTGCTAGACATTTTATGTGTTTTTTTCTAATTTTTGTCCTTAAGAATTTTGCTTAAGAATCTGTACCGAGGCACACTGGTACTTAAGATTGCGCCATAAGTAGCAACTTGTAAACTTTTCACTGTACTTATGCGACAATAATGCTCATTTTAAATTCTAAACGAAGGGTTTCGGCTGTTGATGGGCAGAATTTGTTTTGGAAGAAAGCCACATTATATTGAGGTTGGTTGGCTCGCCGAGCTGGTTTGATGTACCGCAGATGTTTCGTTACCGTGCTGGATAACATCCTCAGTGCAGCCTCTGATGAAGCATTGGTGTGTTTTCCCACCTGGTTTTTAAACTCTGGGGTCCGTTGCGATAGATTGCCTCACTTCCAGGTTTCCTCCATCGTGGAATATATATGGGGTCGAGTTCAACGGGTTTATTTATAGCATGCTTTGTGGAGTGCCATGCTTCTGGGAATTCTCGTGCTTGTCTCTGCCTAGCCTGTGCCAGGATCTTGGTGTTGTCCCAGTTGAAGTCGTGGTTCTCCTTGTTGAACACCAACTGGCTACAAAAGGACACATCCAATACTCATTCATCTCAATCCACATGGACAAGGAGAACCACGACTTCGACTGGGACAACACCAAGATCCTGGGATAGGCTAGGCAGAGACAAGCACGAGAATTCCTGGAAGCATGACACCCCACGAAGCATAGAACAGTAGAACTGTACTGCACAGTACAGGCCCTTCGGCCCACGATGTTGTGCTGAACTTTTAACCTAAACCCAAGGTCTACCTAACCTCCACCCCTACCTTATACTATCATCCATATGCCTATCTAATAGCCCACTTAAAAGCCCCTAATGAGGCCGACTGCACTACCCTCTCTAGCAATGCATTCCACGAAGCAGGCTATTAATAAACACATTGACCTCGACCCCATATACATTCCACTATGGAGGAAACCCGGAAGTGAGGCAATCCATCGCAACGGACCCCAGAGTTTAAAAACCAGGAGGGAAAACACACCGACGCTTCATCAGAGGCTGCACTGGCGATGTTACCAAGCATGGTAACGAAACGTCTGCAGAACAACAAACCAGAGCCAACCAACCTTAACACCCACAACCCGAGCTACAGATCTACTCCAAAACCTGAGAGCCACATTATATTTCTGAAGTGGGGTCACCTGACCTGAAACGTTAACTCTGATTTTTTCTTCACTGATGCTGCCAGGCCTGCTGAGCTTTTCCAGCAACTTGTGTTCTTTTTTTTTCTGATTTACAGCATCCGCAGTTCTTTCGGTTATTATTCACATCATATTTAGCTTCACGGGCTTCAAATCTTAAATGATAATGGCCAGACTGCCTCAATGATTTGCCCCTGTTTACCTCTGGAACATCTTTACCTCTCTCCCTTTCTTTATCCTCTGTTATTGCAATTTGCCAACCCATCTATTTCTGAAGAAGGGTCAACGCCCGAAACGTCAGCTTTCCTGCTCCTCTGATGCTGCTTGGCCTGCTGTGTTCATTCAGCTCTACAGCTTGTTATCTCAGATTCTCCAGCATCTGCAGTTCCTGCTATGTCTATATTTTTTCCTGTATCTTTCTCCCAGTTCACAGGCTCTTCTTTTAATTTCTTCTTTGTTTTTTGTCCCTTCCTTTTGTCTCCTGTATGTGTTAGGGGAATGGAGGAGCTGGTGAGCCCCAGAGGTGAATCCTGAAGTGGGGACACAGTCCCGGAGCAGCGGCCAGTGCGGGGGAACGTGTTCTGGAGCAGAGGGTAGTGTGGGGAAGACGTCCTGGAGCAGGAGATGGTGAGGGGAAGCAGTCCTGGAGCAGGACATGGTGAGGGGAAGAAGTCCTGGAGCAGGAGATGGTGAGGGGAAGCAGTCCCGGAGCAGGAGATGGTGAGGGGAAGAAGTCCTGGAGCAGGAGATGGTGAGGGGAAGCAGTCCCGGAGCAGGAGATGATGAGGGAAAGAAGGTCAGGAGCAGGAGGTGGTGAGGGGAAGAAGTGCCGGACCAGGAGGTGGTGAAGGGAAGCAGACCTGGAGCAGGAAATGGTGAAGGGAAGCAGTCCCGGAGCAGGAGCCGTCTTGGGGTGTGAGTCCCAGGTAGAGGCCAGCGAGGTGAAGGAATCATGGGGAAAACGTAGCTTGTAGCAGCTGAGAGCCAGTGGGGATCAGACTGGACGCTTGGAGCAGATGGGGAAGGTTGTTGGACTGGGGTCTGGTGTAGGTGGTCACACTAAGTGTGGAAGAACCTGTGCTGAGCGACTGCAATGTAATGTTTATTTGTAATTTGTTTATCCGACTGTAATGTCAATCCGTTTAACTATGTCTTATTTCTAACTTATTCTTTAAACGTAAAGTAATGCAACTACTTTTCTTTTTTATTCCTCTTTTGTAACCAAGATTCATACCTGGGTACTTGTACCTCAGATCGAGTCATAAGAGGTGACGTTGTAAAACTTTTCACTGTGCTCTTGTACTTCAGTACATGTGTCATTAACAGATATTCTATTCTAATGTTCTATTCTAATCTCAGCTCAGTTGTTACTCTCCCAACAGAGAGCTGAAATGAACCTAATCGAAGTCACCCTGGTATCTTCCCAGACTATGAGGCATTTTATTCTAATGCAATTTATCTCTTATCTTAGAAATAGTACTCCTTCGAAATCTCTCTTCAGTATTGCATATCTTGCTTCTGTTCCCATCTACCTGATGGGGACTCCAATTTTCACCACTCAACCAATTGAACAGCATCACATTTGCTTAGCCACTGAGCCCTGGAATTCTGTCCCTTAAACCCCCAGGTTGTTCAACCATTCTATCCCCCTTGACTAATGTTTTCTTTAACATGTCTGGGGGTGGCATGATGGCTCAGTGGTTAGCACTACAGCGCCAGGGACTTGGGCTCGATTCCATCCTCGGACGACTGTCTGTGTGGAGATTGCACATTCTCCCCGTGCCTGCGTGGGTTTCCTCTGAGTGCTCCAGTTTCCTCGCACAGTCCAAAGATGTGCAGGCTAGGTGGATTGGCCATGCTAAATTCCCCGTAGTGTTCAAGGACGTGTAGGTTTAGGTGGGTTGTAGGGGGATGGGTCTGGATGGGATGCTCTGAGAGTAGGTGTGGACTTGTTTGGCCGAAAGGCCTGTTTCCATACCATAGGGATTCTATGATTTCCATATGAAGTTCGTTGATTTTGACAATACCCCTGTGAAGTGCTTTTGGGGCATTTTGCTGCATTGTGATAGGCAATAAATGTTGTCCCAGCCAGCAACACCCACATCCCATAAATGACCACTTGGGTTTCTTAAAAAAAAGGTACTACCTAAGTATAATTTGTTGTTGTAATGACCCCCTTTTAAACTGATCCGAACGCTTATATAGAGGATGGTGACGCTTTAAATTGGCGATAACCAATTTTTCTTTCTGAAGGTGTGGGAAAAAGAAGCAAAAATTCATAAATCTGCACAAAAGGGCCATGAGTCAAGGTCTTAGAAAGTTTTGAAAGTTTTGAAAGGACACGATCAATGGAAGAATATCAGCAGAAACATCAAGATGACAGCTAACACTGCTCCTTGGTTATTGCAAGTCGGTTCAATGGTTTTGATGAAATCAACTTTCCTGCAATGGCTCAGTGAATTTACCCAGTTTTAAAACCACCTTTGTGGCGAGTTGCTAAGTCTTAGTCAAAACTCCAGAAAACAATGCAACGTCTCCCATCTGATATGTCCTAAGAGTGAGACAAGGTCAGAAGTCACAGGGCACCAGGTTATCGTCCAACAGGTTTATTTGGAATCACAAGCTTTCCGAGAGGTAGGTTCTTTACTCAGAGAGTGGTCGGGGCGTGGAATGCATTGCCGGAGAGGGTAGTGAAGTTGGCCTCATTAGGGGCATTTAAGCGGCTATTAGATAGGCATATGGATGATAGTGTAAGGTAGTGGTGGAAGTTAGATAGACCTTAGGTTTAGGGTAAAAGTTCAGCACAACATCATGGGCCGAAGGGCCTGTACTGTGCTGTGCTGTTCTATGCTCTATGTTCTAAGGAGTTAGGAATTGAAATGATTAGGTTCATTTCAGCTCTGTGGTAGGAGAGTAACAACTGAGCTGAGATAAGAATAGAACATCTGTTATTAACATATGTACTCAAGTTCAGAATTACAGGAGTACACTGAAAAGTTTTACAATGTCACCTCTTATGGTGCCATCTTCGGTACGAGTGCCTAGGTACTGATCTTAGATACAAAAGAGGAATATAAAGGAACTCACATAGTTTACAGCAAATCAAGACACCTGGGGAGGCGATGCCCTCATGATATTACTGTGAGATTGGTAATCAAGGGACTCGGGTGCCACAGCATGTTATGGAATTTGAATGCAAGAAAAACCTGGAAGTAAGATTTGAATGATGACCATGAAATTGTGGTCAAATGTCAAGAAAAACTGTCTGTTTAGCTAACGTCCTACATGTGACTCCATACACACAGCAGTGTGGTTGACTCCTAACTTCCATTGGGCAATTAGACTTAGGTGATAAGTGCAAACCTGTTCGGCAAGGCCCACATTATGTGGATGATTTTTTAAAAAAAATGTGAACTTGAGTATTGGGGAAGAAAAGAGACACACTGTAGGAACACAGAACAGTACAGCACAGGGACAGGCCTTTAGGCCCACGATATCTGTGCCAACCATGATGACATCCTAGACTAATCCCATCTGCCTGCACATGGGTTGTATCTATCTATTCTCTGCCTGTTCATGTGTCTGTTCAAATGTCTCTTAACTGTTGCTGTCAGATTTGCTTCTACCACCTCCTGGGCCATCTTTCACTCATCAGGACAGGAGTGAGATTGACAACTTTCAAAGCAAGCAGCAAATGGAATCTGAGACAAAGACAGACAGTGCTGGAGGACCTTTGCAGATCTGGCAGCATTTGTAGGGAAACAATTAACATTTCCAGTCCAATACACTAGTTGATCTTACTGTTGTCAGGTCTGGAGAAGACTCATATCAGACTCAAAGCATTAACTCTGTTTCTGTCTTCATAGATGCTGTCACACCTGCTGAGTCTCTCCAACACTTTCTGTCTTTGTTTCAGATTTCCAGAATCTGCAGGATTTTGCTTTTACGTGAAGTTTGAAATTTGGTATTCTTGTATCTGTCCTAGTGAGCACAAGACACAAAGGTTTGGCAGCATTTCTCGGTGTGTAGAATTGTGCTAGCTCTGTACTCCCGTCCAACCACAGGGAAATTGTCTCTTTACCAAATTGCAATGGATTAGGGAATGATTACGCATTATCAATTATGTACATAAAATCTATCCCAGTGTGGTCTTCAGGCATGACTGACAAGGGAAGTGACCCATTGTCTCCACCCAAGCCAGGAATTGCGGTGTCATTCTGTGCAACCATTTATGAAATAAGGTTGAACAGGTTGTTGGGGGTGGTAGTGGTGAGGAGTGAGGGGAGACTGATACAGAACATGAAAGCAATCCGATATCATTCATAGATATTCCACAGGTAGAAGCCATTAGGAGACAATAATTGTTTCATATTACAATTAGTACACTTCAATAGAAATGCTAGTCAAACAGGAGCTATAGATAGCACTGAGCACAGTCATATCAGTAAAAGGTGAAGCCAAAATAATTGAACACAGAAAAGTCACTATTCATGTCTCAAAATAACAATGCAACTGAAAATAATACTAATTAGCAGGTTTCAAGTTTGTAATGGGCACAGTTTGGTCCACCAGACTTTCAGAGTAACCCACACAATACATAAAGAGAAAGGCATATCACAGCCTAAAGTCATTACTAGTTAAGTAGTAATGGACTCATCTAGAGGAAAGCAGTGGGCCATTTTTAAAAGTAGCTTTCCACAGCTCTGGCTGTCCAGGCATTCAATATTAGAGAGTCGTTTTGTTTTCCTGCTTATCGATGGGAGACAAAGAGCAGCAATGGGTGCCTCATTTTCACAAAGAATATTAGATTCAGTTACAGAATACAATGACAGCTCCTGAGATTATAAAGGAATGTTCCTAACCTTTCTCCCTCTCTCCCTCTGCCCCCAACCCCCATCACTTATTTGGTGAGCACTGAGGACCTTTGGCAGATCTGATTGAAAAGCAGTATTCCCTGGACTCCCAGGCAGACACCTTTTTTTTTATGAGAATCAATAATCAGTATGCGGTTTATGAGAATCAGGAAGTATTAGCGGTGTCCATTCAGTGAAATGGATTTTTGCATTGCCAGGGGCAGAATGGAAACATTTGCACTACTTAGCTTCATCCAAAATGAATTAACAAAAACGTTTCAGTTTGCTTTTAAAACATTTATAAATTGAACTGCTTCTTTTTGAAAAATCCATAATCAACTACCCCATGGCTTCGTCGATATTGACACTACTTGGTATTCTCCCAAGCTATATAGGCTAGTTTCATCAATGAGTTCCGAATCAGTCAATGACAATTCTGATTTGTGAGGTTAGTGAGGACTCACACACAGGTTGCTCAAGGCAACGAACTTTCTTTAATATTTGAAGCTAATTTATACATTCTCAAGAGCTGCTAGGTACAAGCCATAGATGCTGGCCCAGCCAACAACACCCAAGACCCATGGATGAACAAACAAGAAGCTAATTGATCCCAGATTGGTAGATGCTTTGCGGATCGTATTATTAAGGACTGTGAAGGTGAAGGTAGTTTTTAGAGTTCGGTTCAGTTACATTCTGGGTGAATTCTAGAAGAGGTTCAGGAGCTGAATGGCCTCCTCCACTACCCTATGTTGCTAGCCTCATTGGGACAGAGAGGAGAAAGCTCTGACAGCTCCTTGTATAAAGTGTACAGTGCGGAGAATGGTTGAATTAACTTCCCTCACATCTTATACTTTCATAAATGTGAGTTCACCTAAGGTTCCAGTGCATGTATTATACATGGTACTGAGATCTGCTCACCCAACATTCCCACACTCACCGACAATCCAGCAATATCTTGACTTTGAACTTCTCAACCTGTCACAAGAAAGGCCAAGTTGTTGGAATCTTCCTGACGCAGATTAGACAACAAATTGCCCACTTTCCATTTAGTGCAGTATTCATAGAATCCCTACAGTATGGAAAGAGGCCATTTGGGCTGATTGAGATTGCATTGACCCTCCAAAGAGCATCCCACCCAGACCCAGCTCTCTACCCCATCCCCGCAACCCCACATTTAGCATGGCCTATCTACCTAACCTGCACATCTTGGGGCTGTGACAAGAAACCAGAGCACCCAGCAGAAAGCCATGTAGGCATGGGGAGGATGTGCAAGCAGTCGCCCAAGGTTGGAATTGAACCTGTGAAGCAACAGTGCTAACCACTGAGCCACTGAACTGCCTCCTAACTAGCTGAATTCCCCACACAGGAATCTTCCCAAGGCAGAACAGTCCTGTCCATTCCAGCAACCCATGGAGGCAGCAGCGAGGCAGATTTGTGCTGGAACTATGCTCCCCTTAATGATAGTGGCTGCCATATCGCATGGTTTGAAAGCCACTTCAACAGTGATTGAAAGAAATTTAAAGCTGTTGCCAGGAGAAGTGGGTTTTGTTCAGACAATGGGACATTTGAAAATGTGATAGTCAGTTTGAGCTGTCTCATTTGGAGTGGCCCTGGCATATCACACGTTGAGTCAAGTTGGCACATAGTGGGGTGTATTTATGGTTGCCAGGGAGAGGGGGAAGAAGAGTTGGATGGTGAGGCGATAGAGGCCTGGTTGTTCATTGGGCTTTAGGGAGGTAGTCAACGATTGGGTTATCAATTTAATAATTAGTCAGGAATTAGAGCAGCTTCAATTCTTCCAACCTTTCCTAGCTGACTGTTAATGTATGTGAATTGCAGCTATATGTAGTCTGATGTTAACTCAGAATTGGCAACCCTTTTTTGGGGATGCTTCCCAATCCTGGGTAATTGCCCATTTTCCACTTCAGCCTCGGAAGCAACTCCCTCAGAGTCAGGTGCATTGTGATCTGTAGTGATTGGGACCAGGTGGACCATGTTGATTGCAAGGTTCTGGGTTGGTGTTGTTAACCAGGGCCAATGAGTAAAGCCTTGGTGGACCAATATAACCAGGGAAATCAGAAGCTCCTTGGTTGGGTACTGACTCTGGGCTGGCTGACCACAGCCAATGTACTGTGCACATGTAAATAAAATATGGCTTGGTGATAGGAAGCTGGCCTCTATTCAATTACATCAGATCGCTGCTTGGTGCTGGTATGCAAACTGAGACTATGCTTCAGCAACAACTGTCTTCCCATTGGGAAATCTGGATATTATTGGTCAAGATTAAAAGAAAGCATGATCACCTGGACAAACTATCAGGAGAATGGGAGCGATAAAGACTGAAGAAATATTAGTCTCTCAGATGGAATTCAGGATGGTAGCCATTGAAAGTAATTGCTGTTTGAGGGAACTCCAATGTTGATATCAGTGGTTTCACTGAAAAAAGATAGGTGGCCTTTAGTAATAATTGCTTACAGCTACATGAACCCCAAAATTCTATTGCTATCATTGAGCTATTGCGGTAGGATTGGAGTGTGGGGTTAATAAAAGAGAGAAAGCAGAATCATTTCCTTCAAACATCAACCAAGAGCGAGTACGAATTGTAAGGAAATGGAACAGAAGAAGGAATAACTAATGAAGAAAAAGAAGGTCATTTAGCAATAAAGCAGAGAGGAAGGGGCACATGCACAGATAAATTCACACTATGCACATACGCAGGCACACACACAATATTAACACATGCACATAATCTCACGTACGCAGTTATAAATGCACAGACACACATAATCACATACAATCTTACTATAACACATATATACACACAATATGTACACATATGATTGATTGAAGTTGCTTTTGGCTGCTGCAAAATCACAAAGGTTGGGGAGAAAAAAACGGACTGAATACACCTCAGCTTTTCTGTAAGTTAAAGTGTATTGCAGATGCTGGATCAGAGTGATGAGCTGCATAAGCCCTGAATTCCTTAAGGGGAAAGATACTTGTCTCTGCAGTCAAAAGTAAAATCCTTTGCTTTTAAGCCACAGTCCACTTCACCCCTTAAATTCCTCAAAGCTCTCGATCCCCTTTCTGCCCTCATGCCTCCAATTCCATTGTCGAGTTTTTTGTTTGCTCTCTAGCATTGCGACAGGAGAATTGAAATTAGTTCCATTCTCCCACCTCCCCCCCCACTCTCCCTCTCTCTCTCTCTCTATCTCATTCACTTGCTATTGTTTCTCAGCATTTGCAATGACATTGAGATCACCTTGTGTCGGAAGGAAAACGTCGAACAATCTTACAGCACTACAGAGCCGTTTGAAGTGGATTTTCTGATTTGAGAGTAATGTACAAAAATAGATGAGGTAAAGGTTGTCAAAACAATTTGCAGCAGGTTTTATTGCAGGAGCGGCGTTAACAATGAAGAGGGAGAGGGAGAGAGGGAGAGAAGATGTTCAGACCCCAGTGATGCTCTCAAAGAGAATAAAACAAATCTAAAAAATTGTGGGATCAGGCAAAAAGAGGATAATTGATATGCTTATACCAGAGATAATAGGAACTGCAGATGCTGGAGAATCCGAGATAACAAGGTGTAGAGCTGGATGGACACAGCAGGCCAAGCAGCACCATAGGAGCAGGAAAGCTTGACGTTTCGGGAAGGGTCTAGGCCCGAAACATCAAGCTTTCCTGCACCTATGATGCTGCTCGGCCTGCTGTGTTCATCCAGCTCTACACCTTGTTATCTATAATTGATATGCTCTTGCCTCTTGGAATCACTCACCTTCTCAGCCAAAACCTTCTTTGCCTCCCCATTCCATGGCTTCACCTCACTTCACCCACTATCCCAATTTGTGTGGCATGATAGTGAGTGTCAGGGAGCAATTTGGCTATGCAAGCATAAATGGCAAGACCAATGCTACCATCCTCCCAACTGGATTAACTTGCTCTAGTTAATGCATTTCTACAGAAAGTTGTGATATTAACTGACTTGAGTGACTTTCAAGCCAAATATTATGTTGACAACTGCCTAAGATATCTCGCCGAAGAACTTTGCATCGGTGTGCTGTCTCAATTGCAGCTGAAGGAAAAGGAAACTTAGAGCAATGGTGTGTTTACTTTATTAAATATAAACATGTGACCACGATTCTCGCTTGACGTAGGCCTGATTGAGGGAATCAAAGCTGGAGCCCACATTTCACAGTTTTCAGAGTGACAAGAGAAAAATGGCTTAATTGTGAATTGATCAGGGGCACTGGGGCTCAGGTATCAGGGGAGGGTGATGTAGTCGAATGCCTGAAAGGCTGGCCCATGCAGCTGAAGAGAGTTAGGCCTAAACTTGAAGAGCTTCTGCAGCAATATCCCAGGGACTAACACATTGACTTAACTGTGGCCAATGCAGCGTAGGGGTGGCAGGCGGGCCTCAAAAGACAGGACCAGTGGTGCCACCTTTCCAAGGGTCAGAGAGGGAAATACAGGACTGTGACCCTGTGCTCCCTATTGTCCTTTGCAGAGCCATAGGTGGTGTATGCGCCTAGGCATCAGATTTATTTTTTATTACTCACTCACAAGATTAGAGCTTTACTGGCAGGGCCAGCATTTATTGCCCATTCTTAATTGTTCAGAATCTACCACATTGCTGTTGGTCTGGAGTCACTTATAGGCCACACCAGGAGTGGTTGGTAGTTTCCTCCCCTGAAGAACACTAGTGGACCAGATGGGTTTTTTTATCCCCATGACAATTGACAATGGGTTCTTTCCTTTCTTTTGGTTTTGCTTGTTACATTATTTGTCCTTTCTCTGTGCCCTAGCCCCCACTCCAATGGGACTGTCTGTTCTTTGATAACAAGGTGTAGAGCTGGATGAACACAGCAGGCCAAGCAGCATCAGAGGAGCAGGAAGGCTGACGTTTCGGGCCTAGACGCTTCTTCAGTTTTCTGATCAAACCCAGGTTCCCAGAACATTGTTGCAGAGATAGTAGGAACGTCCGATGCTGGAGAATCTGAGATAACAAGGTGTAGAGCTGGATGAACACAGCAGGCCAAGCAGCATCAGAGGAACAGGAAAGCTGACGTTTCGGGTCTAGACTCTTCTTCAGAAAAAATGAGAAAAAAAGGTCTAGACTCGAAACGTCAGCTTTCCTGTTCCTCTGATGCTGCTTGGCCTGCTGTGTTCATCCAGCTCTACACCTTGTTATCTCAGATTCTCCAGCATCGGACGTTCCTACTATCTCTGCAACAATGTTCTGGGAACCTGGGTTTGATCAGAAAACTGAAGAAGCGTCTAGGCCCGAAACGTCAGCCTTCCTGCTCCTCTGATGCTGCTTGGCCTGTTGTGTTCATCCAGCTCTACACCTTGTTTTCCCAGAACTTTGCCTGGCTCTGTGGATTAACAGTCCAGTGATAACACCACTAGGTCATGTCTTCCCCATGGAGAGATGGGAGCATAATGAGATTTGACTCAAACAAAGTTAATAGTTATGCATCTTTCATGATTCAAATATCCCAAAATCTGTTTTAGCCAATGAACTGATTTTGAAAGATAGCCAGTGTCTTAAGTTAGGCGCTCACGACACTCCATTTGCACACAGCAAGATCCCGCAGCTACCATGTTAGCAGCCAATAGCTGAGTGAACTATTTTAGAATTTCTGGAAAAAGTCTTTTGTTGCCAAGGCTTTTCATCTTGCACTCATCAGCATATTTCACAAGATTACAAATTGTAGGGGAATACCAACGTTTATGCCGCATGAGAGGAGGATGCTGATTGGTTGGCATGTGAAATTTGATTGATAGATACGTTGCCACAGAGAATGTATTCATTAACGCTGATTGACATTAACTGCCAGCCTTCTTCACAATTTCAAATCAGGCAGAATGACTCAGAATTTTTTAAATTTTCAGTAGAGGTTGGCAGGTAACTGCCAATCAAAATTAATTGGTGCATTCTCTATGGCAACACCTCTACCAATCAGAGTTCATTGCTGACCAATCTCCTCTCATGCAGTATAAATATTGGTTTCCCCGTGAATTGGTGTTCTTGCGAATTATCCTGATCAGCGCAAGATAAAAAGTTTTGATAAAATCTGTCTTTTTTTCTTCTGTAATACTCAAGCTCTGTAACTCCAAATGACTATAATTGAGAGATAAGTAGTATCCAGGAACCCAGAGAACAGATGAGAAGATAGCAACAAGTGCAAGGATTCAGACCCTCATGTATTTTGTATCATTCTACTCTTTCATGGTGGCTCTAACTTATCTCCATTAATTCACTTTGCTTTTGTAATTGCAATTATGTTTATCTAACGATGCCTACCCATCTTAGTTCTTGAATTGCCAGGGGAACAGATCCCCACTCTCCTTCGTGTGATCACCATCATGTTAAGTGAATGTGATGTTGAGCTACCCTTCTCCATTCCCACTTCACTGGTTTGCTACTAATTCCTGTTTACATCGGTGCGTGAAGGTCAGACATTGGAATGACATAGTGAGTCATGGAATTATCAATCAAGGCCCTTCAACAGACAATTAATACCCACCTGAAAGCCTCAAGTTCAGCTGCTGGTGTTAACCCAGGGCCTGGTAGGGAATTCTCTTAATGGGAAGACTGAACAGCAAACCCTGTTATCTTGTTCATGGAGATGGAATGCCACCCATCATTCAAAGACGCTCAGTACCTCACCTAAGGATCTGCTTTAGACAATAAGATGATCTTAGAAGATAAGAGGGAAGGGGTTTGGTGAGAACCACGCTCAAGTTCTCACCGTATGAAACCTTTTCTTAAAAGAAATTTATTCATTCACAGGACGTGGGCCTTCCTGGTTCAGCCAGCAATTTTGCCAATCTCTAATTACCCAGAAGGCAGCAAAGAGTCAGCCAAATTGCTCTGCGTCTGAAGCCACATGTACGCCAGACCAAGTAAGGATGACAGATCTCTTTCTTTAAAACAAAGGAGAGACCAGGCCAGTTTTCTCAATAATTGGCAGTGCATTAACAACCATCATTAGACACTTTTAATTCCAGATTTTTTAAAAAATTGAATTCAAATTACATCGTTTGCTGAGGTAGGATTTGAACCCAGTCCTAGGGAAGTTTGAGATAACAAGGTATGGAGCTGGATGAACAAAGCAGGCCGAGCAGCATTGGAGGAGCAGGAATGCTGACGTTTCGGGCCTAGACCCTTCTTCAGAAAAGTTTTCTACAGGGATGCTTTCTGCATTTCTGGATAATAGTCCAGCAACAACACCAGTAAACCATTACCTCCTCTGTCACTGCCCTCACCTAATGACTCAGGTTCATATTCCTCCCTCTGTCACTACCCTTGTCCCATGAGCTTTATCCCACCATCATTCACTATATGACCATAGGCCTCTGGTCAACATGTTCTGGCCACAGCCATTGTTTCTGCCGGCACTGTCACACAGAGTACCGTTAGCTCTTGTCGGGGTATTGTGGGGGGTGGGGTTTGGATTAACACCTCTTTTGATTTCCTCAGAAGCTTGGGGAGCCTAGAATTGTATTTCCCTTTCTCCATCACAGTATCTGGGAATGTCAGAGTCATTTAACATTTATAATTCTTGCATCTGTCCCTGACCAGTACAAGATTGAGAAGCTTCATTAAACATAACTCTTCTCATCCACATTAAGATTCCATCGCACCAAACACACTGATAAGTGTCGGTTTTAGGTTTTAGAACATTTATGAGTAATAGAGAAAAACAGTTTTCCATATCTTTCTTTAAACTGTACACTTTTAACATTGGACACAATCACTACTGTCTATAGTTTGAGCCCATTGTCTTTGGATGGCAGGAGGCGGCCATGAATATTATCTTAAAGGGATTGTTTCATTGCTGTTGTTCACATTTGCTTGATCATGTGGCGTTCCTAGAGTTAAATATAAATCAAATGCAGATGGTGGTGATGTTGGATGAAATACTGGCCATCAGGCTGTAATTATTGCTGCTTGCAGACCCCTTACTCTGACTATGGTAACTTATCAGCTTCCAAGCTTTGTTCTTCTTCAAAAGTTATCATAGATTCTCAACAGTGTGGAAACAGGCCATTCAGTCCAACCAGTCTACACTGCCCCTCCAAACAGCATCCCACCCAGACCCCTTCCCCTACCCCTGCATTTCCCATGTCTAACCCACCTAACCTAAACATCCCTGAATACTACAGGCAACTTAGCACGGCCAATCCACCCACCCTGCACATCTTTAGACTGCAGGACGAAACCGGAGCGCCCGGAGGAAACACATGCACATGCAGGGAGAATGTGCAAACTCCACACAGACAGTCACCCAAGGGTGGAATCAAACCGGGGTTCCTGGCTCTGTGACGCCACAATGCCAACTACTGAGCTACCGCGGCACCCCTTGTGAAAGGAAAGCGCATAATTAGAAATTCTAATCTGACCTATGTCCATTCTCTGCTTTCAGGATATGTTTTAAATCATAAATGAGATTTCATTACTTACAGACGAAATTTGCTCTGGCTTACACTCAATACACGAATTGCGGTACCTCCCAAACCTTTTCCCCATGTGATATCATTTTGAATCTTGAAAATTGCTCTCAACCCTTCGTAAGAACTTGAGCGTGAGAGGACTACTGTATGTCTGTTATAATGTGGTCACATCCCCAAAACGTGATGCCAAATTTTCAACTCATTACCCTCAAATTTTAAGCCTGCGACTCCACTTGAGGTCCTGACCCCTACTTTGGAAAGAACTGTCCTACAGTAGGTTACACTTTATGTTCACTTTTAATACTGATTTTTTTAAAAAAGAAAGTACTACAGATGGTGGAAATCAGAAACAAAAACAGAAGTTGCTTGAAAAGCTCAGCAGGTCTGGCAGCATCTGTGAAGAATAAATCAGAGTTAATGTTTTGGGTCTGGTGACCCTTCCTCAGACACGAAACGTTAACTCTGATTTTTATCTTCACCTGCTGAGCTTTTTCGGCAACTGCTGATCTTCCAGTTGCCTGTCACTTAAACACAGAAGCGAGTTCCCTTACCAACATCTCTGTCTCAGGCATGCTGCAGCGCTCTAGTGTTTTTGTTCCTGATTTATAGCATCTGCAGTTCTTTCAGTTTTTAACAGGAAGCTCAGGCTGTTTTTTGTGGACAGAATGTAGGTGTTCTGCAAAGTGGTTACCCAGTCTATGCTTCGTTTTCCCAATGTAGAGGAGACCACATTGTGAGCAGCAAATGCAGTAGACTAGATCCTGGGAAGTGCAGGTAAAGTGCTGCTTCACCTGGAAGGTATGTTTGCGACCTTGGATACTGAGAAGGGACGAAGTAAACAGGCAGGTGTTACACCTTCTGCGGTTGCGGGGAAGGTGCTGTAGGGCTGTGGGAGGGGAGTGCTGGAATTAAAGACAAGTGGACCAAGGTGTCCCGGAGGGAATGGATAGATTTAATGCTCTCCAAGGATCATGAATCTGTGGCGTTCACTACCCCAGAGTGCAATGGACGCCAAGACAGTGGATACATTTAAGAAAGGGATAACCAGATTTTTAATCAGTAACAGTTTGAAGAATTATGGCGAGCAGGCAGGAAAATGGAGTTGAGGCCAAAATGACATCAGCCATGATCATATCAAATGGCAGAGTGGACTCAAGAGGTTGATTATCTCCTAGTGTGTATGTTCTAAATGTCAGTTGGCCTCTCGCTGTGTTGTACTGTACTGTACTCAGATCCTTTGACTCTACAAAAATTTATGCAACATTTTGCATAAATTAAGACAACTTGAATAAACACACTTTTAAAGTAAAGCATTCCAAAGCTGCTGGAACGTAAGTATCCAGTAATTTTTTTTTTGTTACTCAGCAGGATGTATTTTAATAATTACTCCTCTGTTATAATCGCAGCATCACTGCCTTCTGTTGTAGAGCCTCAGGTCATGTTGCAGACCCCACAGCAAAAAGATTCGAAGATGAATGTACTTGCCTAGTAAACTTTTTGTCAGAATGCCATGTATTGTCTCAGTTAAATCAAGTCATAATATTGATGGCATTGGGAACTCATCAATGGACTGGAAGAAGTAGCCCAAGGCCAGTTAGTTCCACTGGTGCTCCTGTATCAGAAGGTTGTGGATTTCAAATCACACTCCAGAAAACCAAACATAAAATGTTGGCTGACCCTTCATTGAAGAAATGAAGGAGTGTTGCCTATTGAGAATTCTGCCTATTGAGTCTGTTTTGTCATTCAACACAATCATACTAGATCCTCAATCTGAATGCTTTGTCCCCATACCTCGAGTATCGACCGTTAGAAGTCTATTTTTTTCTTCAATAACTTGGCCCACACCACCTCATGTGCTAGAAAATTCTACAGGGGCACCGATCTCTAAATGAACAAATGTTTCCTCCTCTCAGTTTTAAATGGTCTACCTGTGTCCTGAGATCATGAACCCTTGTTCTGGACCTCTGGACCATGGGAAAACATTCTTCCTGCTTCTAGCCTCTCTAGACCTGTCAGAATTTTATACTACTCTAGTCAATCCCCTCTGACATACATCTAAACTCCAAAGAATATAGGCTCAGTTGATCTAACCTCTCTTCATATGACAAGCCATCTATTGCAGGAATCAGCCTGGTGATCATTTGTTGAACTCCTCCTATGGCACACACATCTGATCTTTGATAAGGAGATCAAAACTGCACACTGTATCCTGGGTGTGGTCTCACCAAAATCCTGGAGAGCTGCAGCAAGGCATCCTTACTCTTGTTTTCGAATCCCCTTGCAATGAGGACCAACATACAACACCCATCGTAACCATTTGCTTCCCAACTCAATGTTTGAAAGCTTCACTGTCATTCTGTTTCTCTACTAAAGTGGACAACTTCACACATATCTGCATTATTTTGTATCTGCAATGTGTTTGTCCACCCACTCAACTTGACTAAATCAGCTTGATGCCTCCTTACTTCCTCCTCACTGCTCAAAACTCCACCCAGCTTTATGTCTTTTGCAAATGTGAAGATAATACATTAATTTACTCATCCAAATTGTTGAGAGATATTGTGAATAATTAAGCCCCAACCACTGATCCGTGCTGTACCTCATTAATCACTCAATTCCACTGCAAAACAGACCCATTTATTCCTACTCTATGTTCCTTGCCTACAGCCTATCTTGAGGAATATTGTCAAGTGCTTTAGTAAAACCCATGCAAATCACATCAGCTGCCCTAACCTTTACCAATCATCGTCTTCACATCACATCCTCATAAAGCTCAATTGAGTTTGTGAGACAAGACCATCCCATACAAAGTCAAGCTGACTATCCCTAATAAGTCCAATCTTTTCCTATTCCGAGTAAATCTTGCCCCTAAGAATCTTCTGCGGTAATTTCCCAACCACTGATGTAAGGCTCACTGGCCTATAATTTCCTGGATTATCCCTATAGCCCTTCTTGAACAAATGGACAGCATTGGCTACTTTCCAGACTTCTGGCACCTCATCTGTGGCTGAAGTGGATACACAGATCTCTGTCAAGACCCATGCAATCTCTTCCCTTGTTTCTCATCAGGCCCTGAGTACGTATCTATCTTAATATTTGTCAAGACACACAACACTGCCTCCTTCTTAATAACAAAATACTTTGAATATCGACATACCCCTCCCAAATGTTACTATCATCCATGTCCTTCTCTTTTTTTATGGCCAGCATTTACTGCCCATCCATGGTTGCCCTAAGGCAGTTAAGAGTCAATCACATTGCTATTGGTCTGGAATCACATGTAGAACAAGCCAGGTAAGGATAACAGTTTCCTTCCCTCAAGGACATTAGTGAACCAAACGTGTTTTTCCAACAATCAGCAGCTGCCGTCATGGTCATCATTTAGGTTCCTAATTGCAGACTTTTATTGAGTTCAAATTCCACTTTCTGCCATCATGGGATTCAAACCTGAGACCCGGAACCTTTCCTGGGTGTCTGGATTAAAACAGTCCAGTGATAATACTATTAAGCTGTTGCTTCCTTCGTGAATACCAATGCAAAGTGCTCGTTAAGGACATCAGCTATTTCCTCTGGCACCACGCAGAAATTCCCTTCTTTGTCTTTTTGTGGACCTGCTCTTTCTCTATCTAGCCTCTTGCTCCTTATATACAGATAAAATGCCTTCATATTCTCCTTAATCCTACATGCCAACGACATTTCATTGTCCCTTTTAGCCCTCTTAAACCTCTTATAGATTTCAGCATTTTCCCTACTATTGATGTTCGCCTGATTGGTCTGTAATTCCCTGTTTTCCTTATCCCTCCTTTTGTTAATTAGAGGGGCTGCATTTTTCACCCTCTAATCTGTCAGGATTACTCCAGAAATCACAGGGTTTTGGAAGATAACTATGAACATATTCATTAACTTCATGGCCAGCTTCTTTAGTGCCGTGGGATGTAGATTGTAAGATGTCAACAAATCTATGGCAAGTGAAGAAGGGCAGGGCTTGTCTTTCCCTCAGGCAACATCACTAAAACAAATGACATATTTCAGTTTGCAGGACCTTACTCTGAAAAAAGATGGTTCCTGCTTTTCCGATGTGACAACAGTGGCTGCACCTTCAAGGCACATTAAATATCCCAGAGCTCTTTCTAACAAATGTTGTGAAAAGCAGTGGAGAAGTGCAAATCTTTCTTTATTGAACATATTAACACTACAATGGAAGAATTACACAAGGTTAATAGTATGATGTCAGGTTTCCGAGCTAACAGCATGTTGCAATGATGGGATTGAGAAACCTCGGGGAGATACACTGTCATCAAAAAGAAATAACACAGTGTGGAGCTGGATGAACACAGAAGGCCAGGCAGCATCAGAGGAGCAGGAAAGTTGATGTTTCGGGTCGGGATCCTTCTTCAGGAATGGGGAGGGGGAAGGGAGCTCTGAAATAAATAGAGCGAGGTGGGGTGATGGGGAACGTAGGTGGGATGGTGACAGGTGAGTGTAGGTAGGCAGTGGTGGGGATTGGTCAGTGGGGTGGAAGGAGCTGATAGGTGAGAGAGAAGATGAACAGAGACAGTAGGAATTGCAGATGCTGGAGAATCTGAGATAACCAGGTGTAGAGCTGGATGAACACAGCAGGCCAAGCAGCATCAGAGGAGCAGGAAAGCTGACTTTTCGGGCCTAGACCCTTCTTCAGAAATGTTGGAGGGGAAGTGGATTCTGAAATAAATAGGGAGAGAGGGGGAGGCAGATAGAAGATGGATAGAGGAGAAAATAGGTGGAGAGGAGACAGACCAGTCTGTCTCCTCTCCACCAATCTTCTCCTCTATCCATCTTCTATCCACCACCCCCTATCTCTAATTATTTCAGAACCCCCTTCCCCTCCCCCATTTCTGAAGAAGGGTCTAGGCCCGAAACGTCAGCCTTCCTGCTCCTCTGATGCTGCTTGGCCTGCTGTGTTCATCCAGCTCTACACCTTGAGAAGATGAACAGGTTGTGTCAGGTCAAAGAGGCAGGAATGAAAGTGAGGGTTGGTCATGAGATGAGGCCGGGGATGGGGAGATTTTGAAGCTGGTATAATCCACATTTAGGCCATTGGGCTGTAGGCTCCCGAGGCAGATGTCAGGTGTTCCTCCAGTTTGCCGGTGGTGTCATTGTGACACTGGAGGAGGCCCAGGATGGACCCAGGAAGTGGAAGGGGGAGTTGAAATAGTTCGCGACCGGAAGGTGTTGTCGTTTGTCGCGAACAGAATGCAGGTGCTCTACAAAGCGGTCTCCAAGCCTCCACCCCGTCTCACCAATGTACAGGAGGCCACATCGGGAGCAGCAGATGCAGTAGAACACATTGACGGATGTGCAGGAGAACATCTCTCTGATGTGAAAGGTTTATTTGATGCCTTGGATGGAGGTGACGGGGGAGGCGGAGGGGCAGATGTAGAACTTCCTCTGGTTGCTGGGAAAGGTGTTGGAGGTGGCGGCTCTAGTGGGGAGTGTGGAGCAGACAAGGGAGTTGCGGACAGAGCGGTCCTTATTAAAGGCAGATCGGCGGGGGAAGGAAATATCTCTTTGGTTATTGGGTCAGATTGCAGGTAGTGGAAGTGGCGGCGAATGATACCTTGGATATGAAGGTTAGTGGGGTGATATGTGAGGACAAGGGGAATTCTGTCTTTGTTTTTGTTGGGGGGAGGGGATCTCTTTAGATCCGGGAAACACAAGAGATGTGGTCGACAGCATTTTCGAACTCCGAAAGGGGAATGTTGTGGTCCTTGAAACAAGAGGACATCTGGGATGTTCAGGAGTGGAAAGCCCCATCTTGGGAGCCGATGTGGCAGAGACAGAGGAATTGGGAGTAGGGGATTGCATTCTTGCAAGAAGGTGGGTGAGAGGAGATGTAATCTAGGATAGTTGTGGGAGTCAGTGGGCTTGAAATCAATGTAAGTTTCGAGATGGTCACCAGAGATGGAGACAGAGGGGTCCAGGAAGGAGAGGTCACCAAACTGTCATCAAATCTCCTTTTTGGTAGTAGACTAGAATACTGCTAGCATGGATTTGTGAGGGGTAGATCATGCCTTACAAACCTTATTGAATTCTTTAGTGAGGTGACCAAACACGTGGATGAAGGTAGAGCAGTGGATGTGGTATACATGGATTTAAGTAAGGCGTTTGATAAATTTTCCCATGGTAGGTTCATGCAGAAAGTAAGGAGGAATGGGATAGGGGGAAATGTGGCAGACTGGATTCAGAATTGGCTGACCCTGAGAAGACAAAGGGTGGTAGTGGACGGAAAATATTCAATATGGTGCTCAGTTACGAGTGGTGTACCACAAGGATTTGTTCTAGGTCCTCTTCTATTTGTGATTTTTGTAAATGATTTGGATGTAGGAGTGGAAGGGTGGATCAGTAAGTTCGAAGAAAATATGAAGGTGGGTCGAATGTGGATAGTGCGGAGGGCTGTTCTAGGTTACAAAGGGACATTGATAGGATGCAGAGCTGGGCTGAGAAGTGGCGGATGGAGTTTAACCCTGAAGAGTGTGAGGTGATTCATTTTGGAAGGACAAACTTGAAAGCAGAATATAGGGTTAACGGAAAGATTCTTGGCAGTGTGAAGGAGCAAAGGAATCTTGGGGTTCATGTCCACAGTTCCCTGAAAGCTGCCACCCAGGTGGATAGAGTTATTAAGAAGGCGTATGGTGAGTTAGCTTTCATTAATAGAGGGATTGAGTTCAAGAGCCGTGAAGTTATGCTCCAGCTATACAAAAGCCTGGTTCGGCCACATCTGGAGTATTGTGCCCAGTTCTGGTCACCTCATTACAGGAGAGATGTGGAAGCATTGGAAAAGGTGCAGAGGAGATTTACCAGGATGTTGCCTGGAATGGAGGGAAGGTCTTACAAGGAAAGGTTAAGAGAGCTAAAGCTTTTCTCTTTAGAACAACAAAGGGTGAGAAGTGACTTGTAGAGGTGTACAAAATGATCAGAGGTATAGATAGAGTGGACAGCCAGGGACTTTTTCTGAGGGTAGAGGTAACTATTCTGAGGGGACATAGTTTTAAAGTGAGTGGAGGTAGATACAGGGGAGATGTCAGAGGTAGATTCTTTACTCAGAGAGTGGTAGGGGTGTGGAATGCATAGCCAGAGACGGTAGTGGAGGTAGCCTCATTAGGGGCATTTAAGCGGCTATTAGATAGGCATATGGATGATAGTATAAGGTAGTGATGGAGGTTAGATGGACCTTAGGCTTAAGGTAAAGGTTTGGCACAACATCGTGGGCTGAAGGGCCTGTACTGTGCTGTACTGTTCTATGCTCTATGTGTGGAAGGGTGCCCCGCATAATCTCTTAAGAAGAAGAAGAAGGCTTAAGCGTGGTAAACAGTAAAACTTGATTTCATTGTCTATGTGGTTAGATGCCACACCATGATTTGGGACAGACTGGTTGAGGAGAAACCAAAGTCAAGGTCTTCAAGCCTATATTTCAATGAAATATCAGTTATGGTCCACACTGCTTTAAATGGTAACAATAGTTATTCTAATACCTGGCTTCCACCTGTGTTAAGGAAGGACTAAACTATCTTTTTCATGTTGTCATGTTCATGTTGATTCTGGTTTAACATAGAGTGTTCTAATTCATCCAACTGTGATGTGCAGCTCCATGACATTATCACAAGATTGCACCAGGGTCCTGAAGCCTTTTCACAATACTCCACGGCAAATTGCAATTAAATCTAAGATGCATGATGTGTCTTGTGAGACATCAGGCTCAAGTTAAGAGCATGTCAGCATAACTGCTCCTGAAACATTCTGGTGCACAACTTAGAGACAACTGAATGATTACAATTCTGGTCCCGCAATCAGGTTAGCTCCTCTGAGGAATAGTTCTTTATAGCATGGTAGGTGGAGTTCATCTCACATTGTCAGTTAACCATTTCAGGTACTGACTACTTGTTAAATGGATAATACTGCCAATGGCAAGATGTTTTAAGGATACTAACAGTTCATTTCAGTCTTAGCTATTACTGTTGGGTAGATTGTCATTACATTAGATCTAAAAAGTTTGAACATTGAGGTGCAGATAAAGCTGACGCCCAATTGTTGTCACAGATCACAGGTTTATGCAACTCAAAAAGCTACATGGTTTAACCTTTGACAACAAGGTGCAGAGCTGGATGAACACAGCAGGCCAAGCAGCATCAGAGGAGCAAGAAAGCTGACATTTCGGGTCTAGACCCTTCTTCAGAAATGGCATTTCTGTAAGCAGTTTCCTTATTTAAGGAAAGACATCATTTCATTAGAGATAACAAGGTGTAGAGCTGGATGAACACAGCAGGCCAAGCAGCATCAGAGGAGCAGGAAAGCTGACATTTCGGGTCTAGACCCTTCTTCAGAAGTGGGGGAGGGGAAGGGAATCTGAAGTAAATAAGGAGAGAGGGGGAGGCGGATTGAAGATGGATAAAGGAGAAGATAGGTGGAGAGCTCTACACCTTGTTGTCTCAGATTCTCCAGCATCGGCAGTTCCTACTATCTTTGGTTTAACCTTTACTTCAATCCTGCTGCAGCCAAAACAAGAAGAACATTCACCCATGAAGAGATTGTTGCCTTGGTACTGTGGTATTGAGGTTACAAATTACTCCTGAAAATTGCAAGGTGCAAAACTGAATTAGATAAATACATTTTTTTTATGATTGAACCTTGCAACCTTTCAGACGCTGCAGACAGTGATAAATTGGCCAGTCGTATTGGTACTGCGGAGGAGTGTCACAAAACACAAGAAGGTACTTTTCACAAACATTTCAAAACTCACACCTGCCGATTTCATCCTTCAACAAGGTCTTTTTAATTCTTTTTTAAACATGTTTGTATTCTGCCTAAACAGAGGTTTCTGTTCTGGAATTCCATATTCTAATGTCACTGAAATTTGCGATAAAGTCTCCTCCTGTATGTTACCATTTGGCAATAGTTTCAAATTTATGATCTAGTCACTAATCAGCAGAAATTGTTTTCTTTCTTTGCAGAATCCCTCACAGTTTTCAACAGTTGTAACAGATTTGCTCTAATCCGCTCTTCCTATGTTATTCCAAAATGAACTTGATTGGCTATAAGACACCTCGGATGACCATGAGTTGGTGAAATACTCTATAGAAATGCAATGTTTCCTCATTTCCTTTACTCAAACGAAAAGGTCCATAGTTCAATGTCTTACTTGAAGAGTAGAAATAGAGAAAATAGGAGCAAGAGTAGGCCATTCGGCCCTTCAAGCCTATTCTGCTCTCCATTATGATTGTGGCTGATTATCCAACTCAGTCCCCATTTGCTTCCCATACCCTTTAAACATCTAACTCCTTCTTGCCAACATTCACTCTATCAGCCCCAAACACTTTTTGTGGCAGAGAATTCCACAGGCTCACTCCTCTCCAGGTGATGAAATTTCTCCTTATCTCAGTTCGAAATAGTCGAACCTGTATGCTTAATTTGTGACCTCTGGTTCAGGACTCCCTGGCCAAAGGGAACATCGTTATTGTGTTTACTCTGTCAAGGCCTGTTAGAATGCTACAGTTTTCTATGAGATTGCCTCTCATTCTTCTCAACTCCAGTGAATACGACCGCTCTAGCCTCTCTTTACATATCAGTTCTGCCATCCCAGGAATCAGAATGGACTGATAAAGCAAACTCTAGCATTTTAAAAAAGGCTGCAGTAAAATTAGCAGGAAAATCCAGTTATGCCTCCATATGGATCTCCTCAATTGACTATTTAAAGTCTCACAGTAGCATGGTTAAAATAAACAAGGTCAATCTTTATTTGAACATTGGCATTAGAATTTCATGTGAAGATGTTTTTGAGTTTACCAGTGATGTAGCAGAGTGTGATTTCAATTAGTTTGCATTCACTACCAATTTATGAATGACTAAAACATGCAAGAATCAAAATGACACTGTATCATATTATCATGTGAGTACTCAATACATTTAGATGAATTGCTTTGTCTCATTGTTTGGCAAAGATAATAACGCATTTGAAATAAAAAGGTTTAAAATATGGACAGAAGAACTTGATAGCTTACATTAAGTATTTGTGTGATAACAACTCACAGTGCTAATTCCATGCAATGTGCTGAGTTATAATTATATTCTAGGCTTTATTTATCTCATGAGCAAACTTAGACAGCTGCCAAGAATTTGTCCACGGAGGAAGTAGTGCAAAGAGAATTCCAATATAATAATCCTTCCAGGAGACCCTAGTGTTCGAGTTGACAAAAAGGAGAGTCTGAGCAATGTTTCTGCCATGTAACCTGAAAACCGTGTCTCTCGTATTTTCCGCAACTCATCCCTCACGCCCTCTCACCGCAATAACAACCAAAACAGAATCCCCTTCATCTTCACGTACCACCCCACCAACCTCTGGATACAACGCATCGTCGTCCGGCACTTCTGCCACCTGCAATCTGACCCCACTACGAAAGACATTTTTCCTTCCCCACCCTAATCTGCTTTCCGGAGGGACCACTCTCTCCGTGACTCCCTTGTCCACTCCACACTCCCCACCAGCCCCACCACCCCCGCCACTTTTCCCTGCAACCGGAGCAAGTGCTACACTTGCCCCTACGTCTCCCTCCTCATCCCCATCCCAGGCCCCAAGAAGACCTTCCACATCAAACAGATGTTCACCTGCACATTTGCTAATGTGGTATACTGTATTCCACTGTTCCCAATGTGGCCTCCTATACATCAGGGAAACCAAGCGGAGGCTTGGGGACCGCTTAGCGGAACACCTACGTTCGGTTCACAACAAACGACTGCACCTCCCAGTCGCAAACCATTTCAGCTCCCCCTCCCACTCCTTGTACAACACGTCCATCCTGGGCTCCTCTAGGGCTACAACGATGCCACCGGAAAGTTGCAGGAACAACCCATCTCATATTTAGCTTGGGAACCCTGCAGCCCAATGGTATCAATGTGGACTTCACAAGCTTCAAAGTCTCCCCTCCTCCGACTGCATCCCAATACCAGCCCAGCTCGTCCCCGCCTCCCAAGTGGGATTTGTGTAGATAGGTCCATGGATGGTCTGAAGGGCCTCTTCTGTATAACTATACGATTTGGGATGTTTGGACAGACAGCCACAGAAGAACCATGAAGGCAAGTTGGGTGGAAGGCCTACCTTGAGAGTTTTGCACTGCATCCAAAATCGAAAAGTAAAGAACAATACAAGTAATAAATGCTAGGCTTTGACCATCAGCAATAAGAGACAATCTAATCACTGCCCCTTGACATTCAATGGTGTTGCCATCACTGAATCTCCCACTAGCAACATTCTGGGGGTTATTATTGACCAGGAACTCTACTGGTCTCACCACATAAATACAGTGATTACGAGAGCAGGTCAGAAACTAGGAATACAGTGGCAGGTAACTCACCTCCGGGCACCCCAAAACCTGTCCACCATCTACAAGGCACAAGTCAAGAGTGTGATGGAATACTCCCTACTTGCCTGGATGGGGGCAGCCCCAACAACAGTCAAAAAGCTTGACACCATCCAGGACAAAGCAGCCCGCTTGATTGCCACCACTTCCACAAGCATCTACTCCCTCCACCACCAACGCTCATTAGCAGCAGTGTGTATCATGTATAAGATGCACAGCAGAGATTCACCAAAGATCCTCAGAGAGACCTTCCAAACCCACTCCACTTCCATCTAGAAGGACAAATCACCATCAGCAGGCGTCAGGACCTGTGCAAAGATAAGATATAAGACCATTCTATTAAGACCATTCTAACTATCAATCACAGTCTTTACTGTATTGAAAAAAAAGGCTCAAATGCATGAAAATCCATTTCTCACATTTATATTATTTTAGCAAATAACAAAAACTTGTTATTTAAGCTCACATTGCCACACTACAATAAACACCGGAATTCATCAACCCACATCAAAGGGTTTAATACCATCTTTAGCTGTCAATCAAACAATGAAATGTTGGACACACTGCTGTGATCATGGATGGTTGTGAAATCAATCAAACAGCCCTAATTCAGTCAGGGAAACATTCAGGCTTGTGTCAACTGGTAAGATGAAATATTAAGCAATCTTCTCATAACAATCCAGACAATTTTTCAAAGACTGAAAAGAACAACCTTTCACAGGTCCTTTGGCTTGCTGCTTCTGACAGATTGGACAGCAGTGATAACCAGTAAGTTGACAATTCCAGTGAACTTAACCATAATGGATTAATGTTTTGAACCAGAGTTTTGCCTATGTTTGACAATATTAAAGGGCATATGACCTCTACCATAAGGTATCTGACCTCCTTCAAGGTTATCCCAGGACCAGATCTGATGGCATGCCTTACCTTTCCAAAGAGGTACCCTGGCTGTATACAGAGTCGCCCAAAATTAAAAATGACTTTCATTGAATTGAATTGAATTGAATTAGCATTATTGTCTCGTGTACTCAAATGAGTGCAGTGAAATGTTTATAAGTTGCCACTTACAGTGCCATCTTAGGTACAAAGGTAACTCCGCATAGCTTCTTTAGTTGCAAGATAAGTTACAATGTAATAACGTCACCAACACATGGTACAATTTTAGGTACAGAGACCCCAGGTACAACACTTCGTTACACAATAGACAAATGAAAGAAAAAGTAAGTTACATTATCGGGTATACTTTTGACGTTTCAGTTTTCACTGTCCAAGGTGAACAAAATCCAGTTGATCTTTTAAAATTTTTAGTTCTTCGTAAAATGTGAGCAGTGCTGACTGGCCAGCAGTTTTACTCATCCCTGGGTGCCCTTGAGATGGTGACAGAGAGCTATCTTCTTGAACTGTTGCAGGTTATTTGCTGCAGGTAGATCCTCAATCCCCTTGGGGAAGAATTCCAGGATCTTAACCTAACAACATTGAAGGAAAGGCATTATATTTCCATGTCAGTGTGCATGGTTTGGAGGGTGATTTACAGGTTGTGGTGGTCCCATGGATCAGCTGCCCCTGTCGTAGATGGAAGTGGTCCTGGACTTTAAAGGTGTTGTCTGTGGAGCCTTGGTGAATTTCTGCAATGAACAGTTACTATTAAGTATTGGTGTTGGAGGGTGTGAATGTTTCTGGATATGGTGCCAATAAGCAGGCAACTTTGCTCTGATAGTGTTAAGCTTTTTGAGTGCTTTTGGAGTTTCTGTCATCCAAGAAGGTGGGGATGATTCCACCATGCATCTGACTATTGGCTTGTCAATAGTGGACAGGCTTTGGAAAGTTAGGGGGTGAGTTATTTGCCGTAGTATTCCAAGCCTTTGACCTGCTCTTGTAACCGTTGTATTTATATGGTCAGTCCAGTTCAGTTTCTGGTCAATGGTAGCCCCCAGAATGTTGACAGTGGGAGATTGCTGAATTTAAACACGGACTGCTTTAACATCTGATGTGTAACGAATGGTGCTGAGCAATGTGCATTGATCAGCGAACATTCCCACTTCTGACCTTATGACGGAGGAAAGATCATTGATGATGCAGCTGAAAATGGTTTGGTCTAGGAAACTCCCCTGAGGAACCCCTGCGGAGATGTCCTGGAGCTGAAATGACTGACTCCAACAACCACAACTATCTTCCTGTGTGCCAGGCCGGACTCCAACCAGCAGAGAGTTTTCCCCTTGATTCCATTGATTCTAGTTTTGATACGGCTCCCTGATATCACACTTGGTCAGATGTGGCCATGTGTTGAAGATAAGCATGCTCACCTCATCTCTGAAATTCAGCTCTTTTGACAATGTTTTTTATTCCAATGGTGTACCAAAGTTAGTCACTGAATGGCCCTGGTGGAACCTCAACTAAGTGTCACTCTGCAGGTTATTGCTTACCATATACTGCTGGGTCAGATTTTTAATAACACCTTCCATCACTTTACTGATAATTGTGCGCAGACTGATGCAGAGAAAATTAACTGGATTGGATTTGCCCTGCCTTCTCTGTCCAGGATTTTCCACATTGTCAATGAGATGCCACATAGATGTACTGCAATAGCTTGGCTAAGGTTATGGCAAGTTCTGGAGCACAAGTCTTCAGTATTACTGCAGGAATGTTGTCACTGGATGACTGCCATTCTCAATTGGAATGACAAGTTGTCCCGATGACTTTGCATATACAAATACTGACCAGGCACCTTTCGCACTACAGTGAAAAAAATGACACATGCCGTATTTGAGGGGTAACAATTGCAATTTCTGGCCTCACATGTCATGTTTGTCATGAAGAAGGGCCTCCCCAGCATTGTGAATCTGTGCCATTGTGTTCCATCTCTCTATCTAAATACAAAAGAAAGCTGCAACATTCAGTGCGTGTTAATCACACAATCAAACTTCAAATGCAACACATCAGCTGTCACCATCCAACATTAAACTTGTTCCAGTCAAAACATTGAAACTAGGAGCAGAAATAGTCCATTCAGCCCATCAAACCTGGTCTGCCATTCAATATGGTTGTGGTTTTCCCTCTGTATCAATGCAATATTCCTGTTTTCTCTCCATACCTCTTCATGCCTTTAATATCTAAATATGTATGAACCCCTTTCTCAGTGACCCAGTGATGTGGCACATTTTACAGCTTGAATGAAGAAATGTTTCCTCCTGTGACATCGTTTTTAATAAAAGAAACAAGTAAATGAATACAGCATGGTGGAGATTGAAACTCACAAGTCTTTTTTTTGATGTCTACCTTTCCCCTATTAAATAACAATTAAGCATTGATTTACCACATCCTGCGTTTGCTGAATAATGAGATTTCACGTCCAGAAGTATCACTAAAGCTGGTAACGACTTGCTGGAAAATAAAGGAGCTTAAGGAAAGCCAACTAACAGGTTCGTGGAAGTTCATGCAGATCCCAAAATCTTGACATTTCAGGGACAGCCTCATTTTAAGTCGCTAACAATTAAAACAACAGGCTTATAATCAATAGTTCAAGCATAGTAACCTCAGTGTTTGATTTAAGTGCCGTACTGAGGGAGTGCTGCATTTTTGGAGGCACCACATTTTGAGTAAGACATAAAGTCAATGCCCAACATTCCCTCCTCCGTTCCTCTACGATCCCTGCCATCTCATGTGGGTCGATAAGTTTCAGTTCCACTATTATGAAGAAATGAAGAGTTAACCTGAAGTCCACGTCAGTATTTGTCTTTCCCACAATAAAACATCATCTGGCATTATGCCGGATGTTTATTGCAGTTGACTGTGAGCAATATGGCTGCCACATTCCCTGTGTCATAACAGTAGCTACACTTCCAAAGCATTGACGATGGATTGATTTACATCATTCTGAGGCTGCTATGTAAATGTCAGTGTTTTCCTCCTTCTTTCAATTGTTCTTGCAGGTCAGTGTTAACAATTAGCACAGATCTTCCATGAGCCAAGACATAGTTTCTAGTGTAAGGAACTGCAATATCTTTGACGATATTAATCATGTTTTCAATCAATATTTGCGATTACAATCTGTGGGAGAAGGGAATCCAGAAGGGAAGCAGCAACAGATAAACAATGTCACTATTAAAATGCTTCCAGGCTATAGAATATTGGTGAAGAGGCAAATGTCAAAATAAATGGCTATAACCAGCAAACTGAAGTACTTGTGATCTTCCAGAAACTCAGAAGGTCTGGCAGTGTCTGTGGAGAGACAAATGGAGTTAAAATTTTTAGGCAGATACGAGGTTTCTTTTTTAAAAGCAAGTTAATGAAGCACAATTTCCCCTTTAGAAATCCATGTTTACTCATTCTAATCGACCCACTTTTCTCCTTGAGACCACTAAGTCAATCTTGAATAATTGTTTCTAGAAACTTGTCCCACTGCATTCTAACTGACTGGACTGGTACTGGGTCTGTTGTAATGTTCAAAAATTAGTGTTCATTTTGATTTAAATGCTTTATTTATTCATTCTTGAGTGGGATGTGGGCATCAATGATAAGACCAGCATTTATTCTGATCCCTAATCGCCCTTGGGAGACTTCCTTGGTCATTCCAATGAGTACTTAAGAGTCAAGATCATTGCTATAGCTGTGAAGTCACATGTAGGCCAGACAGGGTATGGATGGCAGATTTCCTTCTCTTCAGGGCATGAGTGAACCAGCTGGATTTTTTGCAATAATTATTAATGTTTTCGTGGTCACATAACTGAGACTAACTCTATATTTCAGAAGTATTAATTGAATTTAAAAACCACCAGCTGTCGTGGTTGGATTTGAACCTAGGTTTCCAAAGCATTACATAGAAACAGAGAAAATAGGAGCCAGGGTATTTCATTTGGCCCTTCAACCCTTCTCTGCTATTCAATAGGATCACGGCTGATCATGTACTCAATACTCTGGTCCTCCTCCAGACGTTTTGAACCCTTTAGCCTCAAGAACTATATCTAGCTCCTTCTTGAAAAGAAAATCACACGTTTTACAAACAAAGTTCAGGGCTCTCCAACAGGGTGTTGAACCCTAGTCTCCCACATGACAGAATCAAGGGTTATGGGACAAGGGAAGAAAAGTGGACATGAGGAATGTTACATCAGCCATGATCCTATTGAATTATGGGATAGACTCAAGGGGCCAAATGCCTACTCTTGTTCTTGTTTTTGCGGTCTTCTGATCTCAGACAAACCATCACACTGACAAAGAACTTCATTAGGACCTCTTTTGAAAGATTTTTCATAAAATGGCACAGAGAAAATTTACAAACTATTTGAGTGCTTGCGATTATGTATGGATTGAGAACTAGTCAACAGACAGAAAACAGAGAATGAGAATAAATGTTCACTGTCAAAGTGGCAGATTGTGCCTGGGCACAGCAACTGGGCAGGCTGGGCACCACAAAGATCATTGCTTGCAATCCACATAAATGATTTCAATGCAGAGACTAATTAGAACATAGAATGTGGCACATAACACTGGAGTGCACAGGAACAGGCCCTTCAGCCCATAATATGCTGAACACAACACCAGATTAATTTCTTCTGCCTGTCCTTGGTCCATATCCCTCCATCCTTGCATTGCCAATAACTCTACCTTTGCTGATGTCAGAAAGATAGGTGAGGGTTTAAGTTGTGAAGAAGATGAAAAGTGGCTTTGAGTGGACTTGGAGCAGGTGACTGAGCTACAGCATAACAATCAGATAAATAAATAAGTAGACAAAACAGAAGGAATATTTCTTAAGTGGTAAGTTGTTGGGAAGTGTTGGTGTCCAGGAACCCAAGGATCCTTGTTCATGAGTCACAAAAAGCCAGCATGCATGTGGAACAAGCAATTAGGAAGGAAGATTGAGCGTTGCTCCTTGGTGTAAGAGAATTTGAGCACTGTAAGTACAGATGTCATTCTACAGTTGTATACAGTCTTGGTGAGATTGCACTTGGAGCATTTTGAACTGTTTGGGTTTCCTTATTCAAGGTGGGATATACTTGCCACAAAGCAGGTGCAATGGAGGTCCACCACATTAATCCCTGGCATGGTAGGATTGTACTATTAGGAAAAATTGAGGAGATTGAGTCTGTATTCACTAGAATGTTGAAGAATGGGAGGTGATCTCATTGAGACTTTAAAATTCTCGCCAGGTTGTGACAGTTTGTTTGGAGATAGACTGGGGAGTGGAGAACCAAGGACACAGTCTCAGAATAAAGGGTAGGCCATTGAGGCCTGGGGTAAGGAAGAATTTCTGCATTCAGAAGACATGAATCTTTAGAATTCTCGACCCCAGAAGTTCAGTCATTGAACATTTCAAGGCAGAAATCGATGGATTTTTGGAGATGAATGCTATCAAGAGATATTGATTTAAAGTGGACAAGTGACATTGACGTGGATGATCAGCTATGATTTAAATTGAATGACTGAATGGCCCACATTGCAGTGATATCACCTACTATACTTGTATGCCTCATAATTCTCATATCTGAACAGTAAAGTTACCAGAGGTTGAAAATTAATTTTATTCCAAAGGGAACATGAACCAGAGCTCCAGTTATGGATTTTGATAAGTATAGAGGTCTGATAGATTTAATTTCTGCCTTGTTCCCCGGTGCTTCACATATTGCCCTAGATCTGTCTCATACTCCCATGGGAATGACCAAGTTTACTAAGTGGATGGAATTATAATTCCCTGTGATCCGTGTACACTAATTTGGCTGGAAAGTAAATGTATTATTTCAGCACCTTCCCTTTAAATCAAACAAGTACTTTAAAACTTGTACATCACATATTGATGGTACCAGCTCCTGGAGAAACTCCAGCTTCTCAGTCGCCTCAGGAATAGAGATTTTGACGCTCTGATTTTAATCTTGCCAGATCGACAACAAGTAGACAAACAGTGGATACTGTGCAGATGTACGTTTATTTCTCTTCTTTTTCCCATTCCGATTTTCACCCAATTCCACCTTCTGGAAGAGTTTGCCAGTGGCTGAATTTTACAGGACACTGTCCAAAGCTCCCTGTCCTGGCGAGGCAGTCAGGGTGAAAGCTTGCCAACAATTCTGACAAGTACCCTGTGGTGACACTGTCAATTACTTTATAAGGTGAGAATTGCACACCACCTCATCAGGAAATTCCACCTCAGGGATCTGCCAGTCGGATGGCTCTTTAGGCCCAACAGTGCCAGCTGGATGTGGTGGTCACTGTTGAGTAAGGTTGAGTAGGTTTGAGTATGATAAGGGCCCATGGTGTTAGAGGTAAGGTGCTAGCGTGGATAGAAGATTGGCTGTCTGGCAGAAAGCAGAGAGTGGGGGTAAAGGGGTCTTTCTCAAGATGGCAGCCAGTGACAAGTGGAGTTCCACAAGGGTCAGTGCTGGGACCACAACTTTTCACTTTGTACATTAATGATCTAGATGAAGGAACTGTGGGCATTCTGGCTAAGTTTGCAGATGATACAAAGATAGGTAGAGGGACAGGTAATAGTGAGGAGGCAGGGAGATTTGGACAGGTTAGGAGAGTGGGCAGAAAAGTGGCAGATGGAATACAACGTGGGAAAGTGTGAGGTCATGCACTATGGGAAGAAGAATAAAAGTGTGGACTATTTTCTAAATGGGGAGAGAATTCAGAAGTCTAAAATGCAAGGAGACTTGGGAGTTTGAGTCCAGGATTATCTCAAGGTAAACTTGCAGGTTGAGTCAGTAGCCAGGAAGGCAAATGCAATGTTGGCATTTATTTTGAGAGAACTTGAATACAAAAGCAGGAATGTGCTACTAAGGCCTTGTAAGGGTCTGGTCAGGCCACATTTGGAGTATTGTGCGCAGTTTTGGGCTCCATATCTCAGGAAGGAATTACTGGCCCTGGAGCGGGTTCAGAGGAGGTTCATGAGAATTGTCCCAGGAATGGAAAGCTTAACATATGAGGAATGTTTGAGGACTCTGGGACTATACTCATTGGAGTTTAGAAGGATGAGGGCGAATCTAATTGAAACTTTCAGAATACTGAATGGTCTGGACAAAGTGGATGTTGGGAAGATGCTTCCAATGGTAGGAGAATCTGGGACCCGAGGGCACAGCCTTAGAGAAAAGGGAAGACCTTTTACAACAGAGATAAGGAGAAACTTCTTCAGTCAGAAAGTGGTGAATCGATGGAACTGACTGCCACAGAAGGCTGTGGAGGCCAGGTCATTGAATACATTTAAGACTGAGATAGATAGGTTCTTGATTGTCAAAGGGATCAAGGGTTACGGGGAGAAAGTAGGGGAATGGGGTTGAGGAACTTCTCAGCCATGATTGAATGGTGGAGCAGACACGATGGGCCGAATGGCCTAATTTCTGTTCCTATGTCTTATGTCTTATTGCCCCATCATGCTGAGCAGCCCTGGTAGGTGCTGTGTTGGGAGCCTTGGTGAGGGGCAGTCAAAAGAGATGGTGAACTGGATTCAAGAGGAACCTAAAGGGCTCAATGGGCAGGCCGATACCTTTCTCATACCCTGCAAAATTTCAGGCAATTTGGGATCGAGGGTGTAAATCACCAGTTGGATTTTGTGTGCCTCTGTACAATTCCGCAACCCTGCCATATTTTGGTCTCCTTACCTGGGGATGGATATTCTGGATGTGGAAGGAGCATAACAAAGCTTTACCAGATTGGTTCCTGGAATGGCAGGATGGATGTATGAAGAATGACTGGATCAGTTAGGACTATATTCACTGGAATTTAGAAGAATGAGGGGGTAATCTCAGAACCACATATAACGTTCTAGCAGAATCAGACAGGGTAAATGCAGCAAGTATGTTCCTGATGACCAGCAAATTCAGAATCAGGGGTCACAGTTTAATGATATGGAGTAGGCCATTTAGGACTGAGATGAAGAGAAATTTCTTCACCTAGAAGGTGATGAGCCAGTGGAATTCTTTTCCACAGAAAGGGACTGAGGCCAAAACATTGAATATTTTCAAGGAGTTGTAAAAAAGTTCTAAAAAGATCAAAGGGAATGGGGAGAATGAAGGAACAGGGACTGAGCTGAATGATCAGCCATGATCATGTTGAATGGCAGTTCAGACTCGAAGGGCTGAATAGCCTACTCCTATTTTGATGTTTTCAAATTTGCTGGAGGTGAACACAAAATCTTGTTCATCATGTTTGGACGTGTTTCTCAGGTAATTCTGCTTTAAACTTAAGGGTTTAATATTCTTATTCTAATTTCAAGTTCCTTCCTATCTCTGTAACTGCCTCCAGTCCAACAAACCTCTGGGAATTCTGTATTTCACCAAATCCTAAACTCTTGCCATTGCTCCTCCATTGTCTGTACCTGCTGCCTCGAATCTGAGCTCTGGAATTTGATTGACTGATTAATTTTTATTGTCATTTTATAGTGCCCGCCGGAAGATGTTGTAAGAGGCCATTAGATGGGTGGGATAGGTCTTTGATGATGCTGGCCGCCTTTCTGCGGCAGCGAGCTGTGTAAACGGAGCCCATGGATGGGAGATTGGCTTCTGTGATGGTCTGGGCCGTGCACACCACTTTCTGTAGTTTCTTACTGTCCTGGGCAGAGCAGTTGCCATACCAGGCTGTTACTCAGCCCTCTACTCCCTGACCACTTGTTTTTTTCTCTCTAAAATATCAACCTATTTGGATAGATTATAACACAGCTGCAGAGCAGGTGAGACTTGAATCTGGACCTTCTAACCCATAGTTCAGGACAGTACACTGACTGGACTGTCAGGTTTCCTCCTTGACCTCTCTACTTCATTAAATTATTTCTTCTCCCTTAAGTTTACATTAATCACTGGGCAAAAAAAAAAAACTCCTCATGTACTCCAGGTCTTTTACTGACTATATTAAGTCTGATCTGTTTCTTTTCCTGCCAATGAAAAAAAACTCTTTCCTTAATTCACTTAATGAAAGCAATGCATGATTTTGAACATTTCTCCAAATGGCCCATGAACAATTGATGGAAGAATAGCAACCTCTGTCTATGAATTCCTTTATCTGTATCTCCGTCTCTTGGAGAAGACATTGGCATCCTTCTAACATATGATATCCAAAAACTGTACGCATTTCTTCACCTGACTCCCAGCCATTGATTCATGTCTCTATTTATGAAGCCAAGACTCCCATATGGCTTTTTAACAGCTTCTCAACCTACTGTGCCAATCAAAGATTGTGGGCTGAATTTTCCCAAAATATGGCTCCATATCCATTTCAGGGAGTTTCATGCAAGGAGCGAAAACAGAAGTTGCTGGAAAAGCTCAGCAGATCTGGCAGCATCTGTGAAGAAAAGATCAGAATTAACATTTCAGGTCCGGTGACCCTTCCTCAGAACAGTTTTATGGAAGGTTGCTCGTTGAGCTCTGACACATTTTCTCAAGCAATCCTCTTCTGCTCACGTCAATCAGTCTGTGCCAGGCATCTGCAGTGCTGTTTTCTGCACTCACCAGCTCTGGAAGAGCTTGTGCGGCTGGGATCTCCAGGGTTTCTCTGCTGCCCACATTACAGTTAATGCTTAGTTGTGTGCCAGGTGAAACAATGCACAGGGCTGCCTACAATTGCAGAGCATGCATCATAGACATAGGGATGTCTGATAAAGACATACTGGCCCCGCCACTTTGGTGACAGAGTACTGGAGGTTCTGGCAGATAGTGGAGGGCTGGAGGGTCATTCATTTTCTCTCAGGACCACCAATGGAGACCACAGCACTAGGCACCACCAGCATGGTCTTTTCATTTACTCATTTGTGCGATGTGGATGTTATTGGCTGTCTCTATTTGCTCTTGAGAAGGTGGTGGTGGTGAGCTGCCTTTTTGAACCGCTGCAGTCCGTGTGCTGTATGTTGACCCAAATGCCCTAAGGGGGACAATTCCAGGATTTTAACCAAACAACGGTGAAGGAACGGCAATACATTTCCAAGTCAGGATGGTGAGTGGCTTGGAGGGGAACTTGCAGGTTTTGGTTTTCCCATGTGTCTGCCGCCCTTGTCCTTCTAGATAGAAGTGGACGTAGAGTTAAAAGGTGCTCTGTATGGATCTTTGGTGGATTTCTGCAGGGCATCTTGTATTGGCTACCTGAGTCAGTACAGTAACCACTGTTGGGAGAAATGTACAGCAAAGCAGGAAGAAGGTTCATAACATTGTAAAGTGTAATTGCCACCTTTGACCCTCTGCGACTTCACTCTCATTCTAACTCTGGCACTGTAAACAGCTCACACTAAGGCTCATGATCTAACCTTCCAACTGTGGCATGCAGCATCTTTCCTTCATCCCTCTCACCCATCCCAGTCCCTCCATACGACTAACTCTCACTGCCCTCTGTCCTTCCTTCACTCAGGACATCTCAATACCTTTCCCCCAAATGGGGGCACAGAGACCTGTGTGACAGCTACTCTCATCACATCGAATCCATGCTCTCATCTCATTTCAAGAGGAAATGGCCCACAGTATGGTAGAAGGGTCAAAGTAGGGAAGTGGGATGAAAGTGCTATCTATCTACCCCACTGCCAGATCCCCCAGGTATCTGAGGCACCTGAGGACCCACCCACTTAACACCCTACCCAACTGGTATCCTACTTATCTGGTAACCGACAGTGCCACCTCCCCCCGACCCCAGCACCTTGCCTTCTCAACAGCCAAACATCACATTTTCCTTATGTAGTTACATTTTGATAGCAGCTATCCAAGTGGTTCCCGTAGCAATGAATCTTTAAATATATCTTCGGCATACAACAGCAGAATGTTGTGAGTAAGGGACTTGGGTTTTCCTTCCCTTTCACTTGAATGCACCAAGTGACCATCTCCCTGTGTCCAAACTCCTGGACAAATGTCACATGATGCTCTTGATTGCTTGTGGCTCTGAGTGACAACAGGCTGACTGAAGGCTACCCCCCAGAGTTAGCTCAGTTGGCTGGATGCTGGTTTACAATACAGTGTGATACCAACAATATGGGTTGGTATCCGCACAGGCTGAGATTGCTATGGAGGACTCTCCTTCATCAGCTTTCACCTGAGGTGTGGTGATCCTCAGGTTGAGCCACCACCAGTCGCCTCTCTCTGCTGAGACTGCAGCCTCATAGTCTGCTTGTTGACTTCATTTTACTCCCCATAGACTTTCAGGCATGGCTATCTGCTTGCTGCATGGTGTGTGTGCTTGCTACATAAGCTTCCAGTACATGTTGCATGTCTGACATTGATGTAGCAGGTGCCAAACAGCAACATGTCCACTCTCTTGTCTCATTATGCCAGGCAAACATGACAAGTTGCTGTGCTTTGTGACTGCAGAAAGTCAAGACTGACGTACTGTGAGCCTGTAGCTTTTGAAAGTGGTCGTACTGACCAAAAGTCAAGGCAAGGCAAGGCAAAAATGCTGTGAACACCAAAGTAGGCACAAAGTGAATGAGCACTAAAGAATTAAGGTTAAAACTCTGAGACAGACCCTGTTCAGATGCGTGAGATTTTTCCTGACCCTGTGCACAGAGCAACCTCTCTGCAACATTGCAAGATCAGGAGTAGGTGAGCTCTAAAGAACAGTATTAAAAGTAAAACAAAACTAAAAATTGCTGGAAAAACGCAGCAGCTCTGGCAGCATCTGTGGAGAGAAATCAGAGAATTAATGTTTCGCGTCCAGTGACCCTTCCTCCAAACTGATGATAGTGATGACAATTTTGGTGTATGGTTGAAGAGATAGTAAGAACTGCCGATACTGGAGTCAGAGATAACACAATGTGGAGCTGGAGGGTCCTGAACCAAAAAGTCAACTTTCCTGCTCCTCTGATGTTGGCTGGCCTGCTGTGGTCCTCCAGCTCCACACTGTGTTATCTCTGGTATATGTTGAAGATGGGTTGTGGAAACATGGGAGGAGAAAACTCCATTGCATTCTCCCAGCTTCCCTCTCTCTGTCGTATCTGTTCCAATGATACCAACTTTGACAATGGTACCTCCGAAATGTCCACCTTCTTCCTCAACCAAGGATTCCCTAGCACCCTAGTTAGCACGTCCCCTTAGCCATCTCTGACCCACCTCCCGCACTTCAGCCCTTCACCCTCTCTCTCCCCTCAACAAAGGGACCCCCTTGTCCTCACCTACCATCACCAGCATCTATTTCCAGAGGATCATCAGCCATCATTTCCGATACCCTGTAGTAGGATGCTACCACCAGACACATATTCCCTTTCCTTGTCACGCTTCCGCAAGGACTGTTCCTTCCAGAACACCCATGTCCACTCTTCCTTCACTCCCAAAAACCACGCAAACTCCTATGACACCTTCCCTGCAACTGCCAAAGGTGTAACACCTGCCCATTTACCTCCGCTCTCCTCAGTATCCAGGGGCCCAAACATACCTTTCAGGTGAAGCAGCACTTTACCTGCACTTCCCACAATCCAGTCGATTGTATTTGCTGCTCGCAATGTGGTCTCCTCTCCACTGGGGAAACGAAGCATAGACTGGGTGCCCGCTTCACCTAACACTTACGTTCTGTCCACAAAAAAGACCCTGAGGTTCCTATTGACTGCCACTTCACTACACCACCATGTTCCCTAACCAATATCTTTGTCTCAGGATTATAGCAGTGCTCCAGCGAAGCTCTGCGCAAGCTGGAAGAACAGCATCTCATTTTCCGCTTGGGGACTCTACAATCTTCTGAACTCAATACTGAGTTCAACAATTTTAGGATTTGAGCACGTTCTCCATGCTTTCCCCCACACCAACACACCAGGCCCTGTTATCACAAGCACAAAAACTAAGTTGCTGGAAAAGCTCAGCAGGTCTGGCAGCATCTGTGAAGGAAAAAAACAGAGTTAACGTTTTGGGTCCAGCGACCCTTCCTCAGAACTGATGGTAGCTGGGAAAATATCAGTTTATATACAGAAAGTAGGGAGGTGGGTGGGGTAGGGAGGAAACGATAGGATAGAGCCCAAAGAGAGAAAGACAGTTGGACAGACAAAGGAGTTGATAACGATCAGTCTGGGAGGGTGAGTAGTTGTTAATGGGGACTGTTAGTGACTAACAACAGGGGGGTGTGTAATGGCAGGCTATGTGGTAACAAGGTCTGGTGTGTGGGTTGGGGTCTGGGACATGGGAGAGTTTAGGCCCTAAAATGATTGAACTCAATGTTGAGTCCGGAGGGCTGTAGGGTCCCCAAGCAGAAAATGAGGTGTTGTTCCTCCGGATTGTGTTTGACTTCGCTGGAACACTGCAGCAAGCCAGAGACAGAGGTGTTGGCCAGGGAGCAGGGTGGTGCGTTTGTTGTACTAACCATGCTGTGTGTCCTAAGATGTTGAGCAATGCTGCGCAAAATGGACACCTGGAGAAGATGCAAGTTACCCACAGTTTTCATGGAATAGAACCACTACAGTTTGGAAGCAGGCCATTCAGTCCATCCTGACCCTCTGAAAAGCTACCCCCCAAGACCCACCTCCCTGCCTTACAACTTTGCATTTCCAATGGCTAACCGACCTGGCTTGCACATCCCTGGACACGATGTGCAATTTAGCATGGCCAATTCACCTTAACCTGCACATACTTAGACTGTCAGAGGAAACCAGAGCAAACATGGGGAGAATGTGCAAAGTCCACACAGACAGTCACCTGAGGCTGGAATTGAACCCAGGTCCCTGGACCTGTGAGGCAGCAGTGCTAACAACTGAGCCACTGCACTGCATAGCTACTCTGACTTTCATGGCGTGAATTGGCACAATTTAGCTTCTCTCTGCGACCTGGGAAAGTAGCAAATGCATATCAATGAGAGAATGTGTTGTAATGTTGAAAACCAAAAGAACTGCGGAAGCTGTAAATCAGGAACAAAAACAGAAGTTGCTGGAAATGCTCAGCAGATCTGGCAGCATCTGTGAAGGAACAAACAGAGTTAACATTTAGGGTCTGGTGACCCTTCCTCAGAACTCTTTGTAATAATGAAACCATTAATGTATCCAAACAGGACACTCGCCACGAACTGAAAAAATTCCCATTGAACCTTTCAAATACTATGTAGAAAATCTGGCTCTCCTTCTCAATGTTGAGAATGTTCCTTTTTTTCCATTCTCTGAGTATTTTCTCACCATTTCCTATGTCATTCAGCAGCTGGAAAATTTCTGCCCTGTGTCTGTAAATAAAACATAACATTTGGGAACGAGAGGGGGCAATTCAGCACCTTGTTCCTTTCTGTACCCTTTGATAAGAACATGGCTGACCTCATCATGAGCTCAACTCTACTTTCCTGCCTGGTCCCCACAATCCTTTAACCTGTTACTAATTAAAAATCTGCCTACTTCCTCCTTAAATGTGTTCAGTACCCCAGCATCCACAACACTCTGGAGAAGGAAATTGCACAGAATTCGTGACTCTGAGAGAAGTAATTCCTCCTCAACTCTGTTTTAATTTTGCTACCCCTTATTCTTAAAGTGTGACCTCTCATTCTAGTTTGTCCCACATGAGGAAACATCTTTTTTTTACATCTACTTTGTCAAGCTCCTTTAGCATCTTATGTATCTCGATTAGACTTCCTCTCATATAGAGTTGTACAGCCCTTTGGTCCAACTCGTCCATGCTGTCCAGATATCCTAAATTAATCTAGTCTCGTTAGTCAGCATTTGGCCCATATCCCTTTAAACCCTTCGTATTCATGTACCCATCCAGATGCCTTTTAAATGTTGTAATTGTACCAGCCTCCACCACTTCCTCTGGCAGCTCCTTCTATACACACACCACCTTATGCGTGAAAACGTTGCCCCTTAGGTCCCTTTTATGCCTTTTCCCTCTCACCTTAAACCTATGGTGTCTAGTTTTGGACTCCCCTACTCTGGGAAAAAAGACCTCGGCTGTTCACCCTCATGATCTTATAAACTTCTATAAGGCCACCCTTCAGCTTCTGATGTTCCAGGGAAAATAGCCCCAGCCTATTCAGCCTCTCCTTATAGCTCAAAGTTTCCAATCACAGCAACATCCTTGTAAATGTTTTCTGGACCCTTTCAGGTTTAATATTCTTCCGATACATATCATTCTTCTAAACTCGAGAAGATATAATCCCAGATTATTCTAATTTTCTTTTCTTTGTCCATGACAGCGTTTTTTTTTGTTTGTTTGCTTATGTTTACTTACATGTCTGCATAGAGGTTTATAAAGGGGTAGAATTTAAGTTATAGAGTAATAAATTGGTCATTCTTTTTTGTTTTCGGCTTTAATTTATTTGTATGCAACAGTAGGCTCTAGTTTGGTGCAGAAACCTGGTCCAAATACTAACCTGAGTTCATCACAGAGGAAAATGGAATAATTTGATGAAATCTTTAACTTTTGTTACATGATTAGGGCTTGAGTATCAGCACACTTTTCCAACTGGATTGTGGTAGTACTGACTGCAGCCATTCGAGATGTGACCTCACAGTTATTCTGAAAGACAATTCAGGATGGCAATAAAAACTGTCATTGCTAATCATGTTCATATCCCATGAATGATTTGTTTGAAAAAGAGAAAAGTTGCAAAGATATGAGGAAACAGCTTGGATTGCATCTAACTAGATTGCAATTTGAAAGACTCAATATATCTTTGACCACTGAATGGCTTCTCTCTGTGCTGTACCATTTGAAATGTTCATTTGCATTGGACAAGTGCAGGGCTGATTAGTGGGTGTACATTTACAACTGCAGGTTTCTGGAGGTCCCTTCAAATTTCTTTCAGACGTTAACACGGTGTTTTTTTTTTGCTGATCAGGTGGCAACTGCTTCTGCTTTGAGCAGATCGATATTACTGTAATCTTGAATTCACAGTGTTTGGCCCACTGTGCGATAACTGTGATAGCTATCTGGCACACAGCATGAAAGGGAGCTGTCTGTCAATGTCTGCCTACTGTTTCTAAAGACTTCTGCAGGTCAGTGGAATATTGCTTAGAGAACAGCCTGAGCATAATTCACTGACAGCCACAGTCTTCAGTAGATTTGCTACTCTGTGTGGTTCTGAGCCTCTATTTGCAGACTCTGGGATGAATGAAAGAATGACTTGCGTTGACATAAAAAGTTTGCACCACCTCAGGGCATCCCACAGCATTTTGCACATTAATGAAACATTTTTTGAAGTGTAGTCACTGTTGTAATGTAGGTGATCCGAATGTCAATTTTGGCACAGCAAGATTCCACATGGAGCAAATTCAGGAATTCACAAGTTAACCTGTTGTGGGTGATACTGGTCACTCGTCAAGTCAGTGAAGAATTTCTTTAGCAGTTGCAAGGTTTCATTGTAATCTCTTATAAAACAGACAAGCAGAACATCTCATCAGTGTCCTGGCATCTCTAAAGATGTGGCACTTAGCTGATGGCACTCTGCCATCAACATTATAATGTCATGAGTTCAATTCAGATAGGTGAGCATGTTGTGAGAGTAGCCCATACATTACTGAAGCTGCCATCCATCAGATGAGGTGTTAGACTGTCCCTCCCAGCAAACAATTTCAAAGATGAGAGGAGTTCTCCCAATGTCTGGCTCAATATTTGCTCCTCAATCATGGAGACTGAAGAAATATAATATCTGTGGGATTGCCTTCCTCAAAAGGCAGTGGGCGCAGAATCTTTTGAATCATTTCAAGGCAGAGGGAGACATATTTTGATTACCAAGGGGGTTGAAAGAATATTAGGGAGTATGCAGGAATATAGAGTTGAGGTTCAAATCAGATGAGCCATGATTTGATGAAATGGTGAGACAGGCTGAAAGGACTGAGTAGTTGACTCTTGTTCCTTGTTTGTATGGTCACTGCTGTTTAGAGGATCTTGCTGTGTACAAACTGGATACTCTGCCTCACTCATTGCCACAAAAACAACAACCACTTGGAAAACGTACTGCATTGGTTAAAAACTGCTTCAGATGCCCCAAGGTTAGTACTTTCCAGACTGTGACCCCATTTTGTAGTTGAAAATCATTGCAACCCCTAAAGGGTGAGGGAGTGGTGGAGAGATACCAGCTGCAGCAACAGGGAGAGGTCTTCCATAAATGGGGTTCACATCTTCATTCAGGATGTGACTGTTACAATTCAGAAAGACCCTCTATAGTGGCTATTATTGCCTTGGAGCGAGTGAGCCCAAAATTTCAGCTCACAGCCCTTCTTGGGATCAGGCATACTAGCATATCACTATCTGTGGAGATCTTTATTTCAAGGGAATTGGAATATAAGAGTGAGGAAATCTTACTGCAAAGTGCTCGTGAGACCACATCTGGAGTACTGTGAGCTGTTTTGCTCTCCTTATTTTGGGAAGGATACCATTCCAGTAAGAAAGATCAGAGAAGGTTCACGAGGATGATTCCTGGTATGGAGGGATTGTCTTATGAGTAAAGACCAAACAGGTTGGGACTCTACTTCCTGCAGTTTAGAAGAATGAGGGATGATCTCATCGAAACATATAGGATTATTAAGGAGCTTGACAGGGTAAATGCTGAGAGGACGTTTCCCCTTATGGGAGAGTCTAGGACCCAGAGGGCTTTGTCTCAGAATTAAGAGACACTAACTTAAGACTGGAATGAGGAGAAATTCCTTCTCTCAGAGGATTGTGAGCCCTTGGAACTCCTTGTTACAGAGAGCTGTGGGGGCAGAGTTCTTTTGTCTATTTAAGGTTGAGAGAGATAGATTCTTGATCAATCAGAGAATCAGGGTTATGAGGAAAGGACAAGAAGGTGGACATGAGAAATATCAGCCATGATCCTGTTCAAAAGTGGAGCAGGGTCCGAGTCAAGGGGCTGAATGGCCTTATCCTGCCCCTGTTTCTTCTGGCTCACAAAAATTCACCTCTCTTTAATGGCAGAGCAAACTTTGAGGACTACAATGAGTTTATCTTATGCTTACCTGATCTTGGGTGAATGTATTGCCACATGAATACAATCAAAGAAGCCAGCTGCTTTGGAAGATTTTGCATCTCGATGAATATTCATAGCCGATTACAAACGTCTGCTTGACAGTGTTGCTCCATTGTTTAAACTGAGCAGTCCTGGGAAAGGGGAGAGTTTGTGACTTGTCTGACATGAGTGTGCAGTACAAAAAGCAGCAGATCTGATTGACCTCAAGGCCATCTTGCAAGGAGCCTGCTCCATTCTTGGTCAGCCTGAAGTAGCTCCTTCAGCCACATTGACCCAAACCCAAATTAGGGGTAAAACCCACTACCCACCAAAGACTGGCCATCACTGTCACAAGTATTAACCCCAGCCCCCAACCCAGATTTCTTTATTCTATTCAGAAGGGAGGAGTTTTCAAAAATGGTTCTGAAGAAAGGTCACTGGACTCTAAACTTCAACTCTGTTTTTCTCTCCACAGTTACCACCAGACCTGTAGAGTTTCTACAGCACTTTTCTGTTTTTGTTCTGGAAAATAGCGACTGACCCTCTTATTATGTTAGATCTCAATCATGTCTGGGTTTATACCATCCTATTTTCCTTGCTATCACCTTGATACAGTTATCCTGTTTATTTTTGGATAATTACCTGGAATCATTCTGCAGGCTGCTACTGCCTTGACATCAATTGGATCCTGTACTTTCCTAATTTGCCTGCGAGAGGGAGAGAGAGACAAAGAAAGAAGAAAAGGAAGAAAGAAAGAAAGAAAAAGAAAAAAATAGCAAAAGTTGCTGGAAAAACTCAGCAGTTCTGGCAGCATCTGTGAAGCAAAAATCGGAGTTAACATTTTGGGTCTGGTGACTTTTCCTCAGACATTTATCTTTACCTGTGTCTGGAACCTTGAATACTGAGGAGGGTGGAAGTAAATGAGCAAATGTTACACCTTCTGTGGTTACAGGGGAAGGTGTCGTGGGACTGTGGGAGTTGTTGGGAGTGAAGGAGGTGTCCCAGAGGGAACAGTCACTGTGGAAGGCTGACAAAAGGTTTAGGGAGGGGAATATGTGTCATCCTGCTGGAGGTGGCGGAAATGATGGCTGATGATCTTTTAGATGTGATGCTTGTGATTTGGTAGATGAGGACAGGGGAGACCTTATCATTGTTGTGGGAGGGAAGAGAAAATATGGGGCCAAAAGTGTGGGAGATGGGTTGGACATGGCTAAGGGCCCTGTCCACCATGGTGGTGGGGAACATTTTGATATGCCCATTTACACAGCCGCTGCTTATTCTAAAACCCTAACTTTTCAACCTCTCATGGCAATTAAAGGAAGATTCCATGGATGGAAACCTAATGTTCAAATCAACTATTTTGCCTTACGGCTCAGTTGAATAATACTAATCAAACTGAATGACATTTGTTTGAGTATTTTAAACCCAGTAGCCAAAACGTTTGTCTAAAAGAGATTTCTCCCTGTTAGCATTTCAGCCATGTGATCAAAGAGTGACAGCTATTGAGGACCACTTCATCTTGGGTGCCTGTTTAAAACTGTCAATCATTCCTAACTCGATAACACTTGAGCATTGCCATTACTGAGTGTACCACTTTATTATCTTGCTAACCTAATGTACTGGGCCTCCCTAGAGGTACGATTGCAACGAATCCTTGGGGTCAATATTTGGAGAAAAATCAGGCAGTGGAATTTGTCCTAGTGTCTGAACTAATATTTATTCTTTATCCATCCTTGACATCCCTATTATCAATTTCAGTAGTATCTCATAGAATCCCTACGGTGTGGAAACAGTCCATTCAGCACAACAAGTCCACACGGACCCTCACAGCATCCCACCCAAACCCATTCCCCCTATAACCCACCTACTCTACACATCCCTGAACACGATGGGCAAATTAGCACGGCCAATCCACCTACCCTGCACATCTTTGGACAGTGGGAGGAAACGAGAGCACCTGGAGGAAACCCACGCGGACACAGGGAGAATGTGCAAACTCCACACAGACGGTCACCTGGCAGTGGGATTGAACGCAGGTCCCTGGCACTGTGAGGCAGCAGTGCTGACCGCTGAGCCACTGTGCCCCATTTGTGGCAGCTTGCCGGAAACAAATGGAATGTGCTGTTTTCTACATCAGTGATGATACTTCACAGGAAATTACAGACAGCAAAGCTTGTGACATCCTGGGATCACAAATGATTGTTTTCCCAATGCGTGAAGCCATGAGGAGGATTGTCTGGTGCTCAAAAGCACAATATTTAATGACCATGGAGGATTATCTATTGCTTGATTTCGCATGCAGAGATCCATTGACTGATGTAGTTGAAGTCTTCAGTGCGTCTGGAACGATGATCCACTAAGTGTCCACAATTCAAGGGAGCTGTAAAACTATTCTGTAATAGACCCTGCAACTTTGCTGTTAACCTGAAGATCTATGTAAATGTATATTGGTTTTGTTGGATGGTTGTTAGGGAAATCAACTGCTCAGATCCATTTTACCTCAGGAATAATCTAAAGGGACATGTGGACACACAAAACAATATGTCAACACGATTTGATGTACAAAGCTTGAAATTCTCTCCAACATCTTTCACAAATCTCAGCCCATCCATTGTCACTCTAATATAACAACTATAAAAACAAATGTTGGAAATATTAGAATTTGTTGGGAGGGAGCATTCTAACTATGAGGTTTGCATCAGTGTTATATTTTGGGATAGTAATTTTAAGATAAGGGAAAGTGGAGATGGTTGTATGAATTGTTCTGAAACCTGGCTGTCAGTAAGCCTGGATGGTCTGATTGTTAGAAGGAAGGTGTCTTATTGTGAAAAAGAATGACATTTGTTTGAGTATTTTAAGCCCAGTAGCCAAAACTTGTGTCTAAAAGACATTTTCTCCCTGTTAGCATTTCAACCATGTGATCAAAAACCGACAGCTATTGAGGACCACTTCATCTTGGGTGCCATGTCTTATAGAACTTGTCTTATTGTGAAGAAAATTTCTAAGAGTGAGGGATGGGTGGAAGTGGCTGAGATCGGAAAAAAAATAGGAGCAGCATCTGAGTTTAAGGTACAGAGATTGGCAGAATTGCTACAGTGCAGGAGGAAAGCAGATAACAATGACATATTTAATCCCCTGAAGGATGTTAATGAACCAGGTGAAGTTTTAAAACAGTCAGCAATAGTTCTTATGAGCTCTTATTACAGAGAACAGTTTTTAAGTTGCATTTAAGTTCCATAAGCTGCACTGATGGGCTTGCAACTAGACTGCTTGATCTCTAAATTGCCAATGCTGTCACATTGTCACTATGCTACTTTCAACTTTTTTGTGTTCCTGACCTCACCACAAATGGGTTGAAACAGGACAAATCAGTTGGACTGAGTAATAGGACAATGTTTAGAGGGAATAAAGAAAGAACAAACTCTCAGCTGCCTGGATGAGAGGCAAAGGAATTCCGGCATTATACTATTTGGCCTCGCTATCTAGCTCGCTCTTCAATACTTCATAAAACAATTGGTCACAGTTCTTAATATTTTTGCACATCTACATCAGGTAAATGTTTGATAATTCCTCCTGTGCAGAATCCTGCCATGTTTTCTGGCTTCGAACAGACTACGTAAATGCAGTTTATTGTTGTTGAATAAGTTTATCTAAACTTTTCACCCACCGGTTATGGTGAATTCAGGACAAGGAAAAATAATCACTCAAGTGAGAGCTCTATTCACAACTTAAGAGTCTCCCAAAGTCCCAGAAGTCTCTCAGCCCGGCATGCCAGTCTGCTAACCCAGTGTGGAGTCCTCTTGGCCCAGTGTGCCAATATCCCAGTGGCTCAGAATGGTGGTGTCTCAGCCTGGCGTGGTGGTCTTCCTGCTGTACACGGCGGTCTCTCGACCTGGCATGGTCTCAATGTGGACTTCCGGTCTTGCGATGGTATCAGAGCTATCTCCCAGACTGGTGAACCCTGAAGTGAAGCCTGCAGAGTCTGGAGTCAAGACCTGGTTCAGACTAGAGGCTAGATGCCAGCATAGTCTGGGTTGGGAGACTGTCACTCTGAATGTTTTTTTTCTCCATTTTATAATTTATTCCTAAAATCTGTAATGCTGGACTTCTTCCTTAACTATTTTTCTAAGAGCTGTAACTGAAGAAGTGGAATCTAGGGAACTTCAAACTAAGTTGGCACCATAAGCAAAGACGTGTACACTTTTCACTGTAAGCGTTTGAGAGCATGTGACGATAAACTCATTCTAATTCTAGCTATACTTCTAAGATGTTACTGATATCCAGTTATAAACAGTTGTGATGTAAACCATTCATTTATTTCTAAGATGAATGAGTTGGAGTCAAGAATAGCTAATTGGTATTTCTGCCTGGATATAAGGCTAATGTATTTCATCTTGGCAAGAGACAAGAGGCATTTTTAAGATCATGTTCTATGCTTCCCTACAAATCAATGAATATCATGGACAAACAGCAGATGGGCGTGGTCAGCAGAGAGAAAAGGCTATTTGACTTTGCTTGGCATCAGAACTGTCAGAGGAAGATTGTCTCCAGTCAAAGAGACATCATGGATTCCAGACGATTTATCCAGGCATTGTCAACAGCTTAAAAAACAAAGTCATTGGAATAGACATTATTGCTGATGATGGATTTAAGGAATTCCCTGAAAACTGAGAAAAGCTCCTGGGCATGGCCACTTGAGCTTCCTACACAATGACATGAGGATACAGAACTGGAAGCTGAAAGCAAGCAACTGTGTGTTGCTTTCTATAAGGGCTGTAATTCAATGAAATTCAAAGCATAAAAGGGAATATTTCTCTCTATAATTGTAAACATATGTTGCCTACAAATGGACAATAATGTTTAGTCAATTATAATTTCAATCATTCAATATAGTAAATGTTGTACTAAAAAAAATCTTGAAGTGTGATTCTTTCAGATATTAGCTGTAAGTTTAATTCTCTGTTTAAATTTATAGAGATTATATACCTTGTTTGGATGATGAGTCATAGATCTCAAATGTTAACTCTATGTCTTTCTCCACAGGCGCTGCCTAGATTGCTAAGTATTTCCAGAATTTTCTGTTTTTATTTCCGATTTCCAGAATCTGCACTATTTTTCTTTCGCATTAATTTGACTTTACTGCCTGGCCATTGTGAGTATAAATATGAACTTTCATCTTTTATGTTGAGTATTAAAGATCTTGAGGCCTGAATGAATTACTTTGGCCAGAAAGAATGCGATTGAAGTTAGCCTGGTTAAAAGTTTAGCTTTGAAACACAGTTTTGACACAAATTGCTATTGCAATGAATTTAACTCCATGTATGTAATAAACCAGAAAACTGTAGGTTTATGAGTCAAGGATGTGGAGTAGTATCTGTGAGCACCTCAAAAGCTCTTCGACTCACACTTAGAGCACGGTGCTTGCCACAAAGTTATAAAAGGATTAGTGTCCAGTACAAGGGTAGGGGGATAGGCTGGGATGCTCTTTAGAGGGTTGGTACAGACTGAATGGGGAGAATGGTCTCTATCTGCACAGTATGGATTCTATGATTCTAAAAGGAATTATAACACAATACATGCAGTTTAAAGTCCTTATGGTAGTCTTTAAGTGTTAAATGTTAACCTGTGACCACTGTTGTTTCAAGGTATTCAGGATCCAGCAAAATTACAGATACCTTTGTGTTCTCACCATTTGAATGTTTATCTCCAGTTCGTGTTATGACGGGATGCTTTGTCTTCGAGAAGCTGAGAGAGAGAGAGATTTCTCAGTTTGTTCCAACCAAAAATTCATCTCCCCTTCTTCCATGAAAGGTAGATGACATACATCTCATTTGTGTATTCCAATGTCTGAATTTCTCGTTTAAAGGCTGGGTAATTACAGACAATGTTTTGCGTCTCCAACATGAGCACTTCTCATCAAGGTATCAATCAAACGGAAGACATGGGTTTGGCTGATTGGTTTCAGACTTTTTTGATCTGCTCAGGCTAGCTCTTCTTTATTGACAGTTTCATACAACTTGGCTCAAACTGTGATCAGGTGATTATTAAGGCTGGTCCTAAGTAAGTTTTTGTTTGTTTTTTGTGTCCCAAAAATTAAAGCAGATAATGGAAGTTGCAAATTGATAGTCTGTATTTTACCACGATAAAGTAATCACCTACTCTTATTTTTGGGGAAGCTTTGCAGCTGAGGTTGAATACACCAAACTATTATTAAAAATCTTACAAGTCCAACGATGAAATCATTTTAGGGGACTTTAGGCAATGACGTTTGTTGTACATACACAAACTATTGGCATTCAAGCATTAAACATTTAAACATGAAAGTATATTAAAAGCAAAAATTGACTGCTGGTTGACAAGCACAAGGCTAATCAAAAGTGACAGAGACACAGATAGTTAATTTTCAATGGAATTATTAAATTAAAGATGAAAGTTCACAGTTATGAAGGAACATGACTAAGGACACCCAAGGTTCACATCAGCAAAGCAATAAGTTGCCGTTGCCAGAGCGACAATACCTTTCCTGCAATTTATGATCCAGCTCTTGAAGAGATGTTGTCTTGTCGTTCTGTGTGACTACTTCTTACGTTCAAGTGTTCCTGAAGCAAAACGTACATCTGCCCAGTTGATTTATGTAATAGATGGCTGGTGGCAACAGCTCACTTTTTTCGAGTAAAAGCACCCTCAGGTGCTTTACGGGAGGCTTTTAGTGGATTCTGTAATGTGAAATAGCTTTAAGAGGTGATCAAAAGACATGATGATGGGATTAAGCATCGGCAAAATCAACTTGCATTCACATTTCTCCATTATTGCAGTCAAATGTCCTGAAGTGGTTCTCATGAATAAACTAAATTTATGATTAAGGCATGTACGAAAATATTAGAACAGGGGACCAAAGGTTGAACAAAAGAGATAGGTTTTGAAGAACTTTTAAAAGGAACAGAGAGACTTTGAAATGAGTGGCTTAGGGAGGGAATTCCAGAATGTAGAGCCGAGGCAGTTGAAAATGTTGCTGTCAATGGAACCAACGATAGGTGAGAATTAGAGGAACACAGAAATCTCAGCCAATTGCAGGAAGCTTTACAAAAACAGTTAGATGTCTTGAAAATGAGAACAAAGGTGAGAATTTTAAAGTTGAGCTTTTACAGATTTTAGATGTGTGAGTACAAAATAGATCACTTTGCATAAAGAGCGATGGATGATCAAATCATAATACAAGTTAAGATAGAGGGAGCTTTGAGTCAAGGTTATCAGTCTGATATAATGTAACAGCAGAGTCGTGTTAGAAGTTAGGAGGTAGTGCATTTTCTTTCAAGAGAAGCGTGGACCTGTGAGAATAAACATCAGGTTCAGCCACCAATACATTAAATGCCATCAAACGTGAGCTGGACCTAGTTCTGGTTGGCATGGAGATAACCTTGTAAAGAAAGAGATGCTGTATAAAATTGGTCAGAGCCAAGGTAATCTCCTTGACTTAATTTGATCATCTTCAGCGATCAAATGGGAATTTTCTAGATTTATTTTAATCATAATTGGCTTGGGTTTAATTTGGTTTCTCATCTCTCCCAGGAGATTGGATGGCTTTCTGACATTGTGTAACTTTGTAAGGATTGGGAGTTGGGTCAGAGAGTTTATCAAGAAGTTTCAGTTTGTGTAAGAAGAAAAAAATAACTTGTATTTGTCAGCCTCTCAGAATATTTCAGGACAGTTCACAACCAATAAATTACTTTTTAAGTTACTGCTATCCTGTGGGCAAACACAGAAGTAAATCTGTGCACAGCATGCTCACAAACTAACCAATAGGAACAATGGTTGATTCATCAGTATTGGTTGTTTAGAACAGACTGTGAAATTAGACACAGAAACATCAAAAATTAAACCAAGAGAAGGCCATTCAGTCCATCAAACCCATTCCACCATGACTATTCTTCCATCTCAACATCATACTCTTGCTTTCTCTCATTACTCCTTGACACCTGCAGCCTCTAGAAATTGATCTTATTTTTCTCTTAAATATATCCTGCGACTTTGCCTCCACATATGCATCACCCACTGGGTACAGAAATTTCTCCTGAACTCAGTCTGGAATGTTCCTCGTGTCCTGAGCCCTGCCCGTCTGTGATAAGTTCATACTGAGGAAGCGCCTGAGGTGAGGGAAAAGGTCATATATGAAAAAGAAATTCTAGAATTCAAAAATCTGATTGCTGAAGGTTGTGCTGTGCCATTGATATGTGGTCAATGGACAGGTAAATGTCTGGAATGGTAGTTTTAAGACAGACGGAGAAGATAGGGAGAAAATAAAAAGTACACTTCTGGAGACATAGAAAAGGGGGGAAGGAATTAAAGTTCTGAACAAAAAGATCAATGTGAATGAACAGGGGAAGATGCAGTGAATAGAGGTCATGAAAATGCTGATTATTATGTGTGGTTTTATGAGAGGTAGGGTTTGTTTGTGGGGTTAGAAATGAGTTTTAGCCACGTAAGAAAGAAAACTAACATCTATTTATCAATCTTTGAAGTGCACCAAGGCATTTCCCAGTCAACAGTTTACATGTCACTCGTGTGTGGCAGGCAAAGATAAGATAGTAAAGTCAACATATTCTCAGTGGAACATAGGGCTGCTTTGGTCATTAAAGAGAGATGACTGGTAATGGCTTACCCTGAAGTTCATGCTGCCTCAGGCAAGGGGAGAATCCTTCATCTCATTGACGGAAACCAATCAGTGCACAGCAAAATCCAAAACTAATCAATGTTCTATGGAGGGATGAATACTGACCAGAATACCAGAGGATTGTTTCTGCTTTTCGTGAATTAGCTTAAATATCCACTTGAACTGGTGGATGAAGCCTTCGGTTAGCTGGAAGATGATACAGCCAGGCAACACCCCTTCACTCCTGCACTGAGATATGTCCCTACATTGTGTGTTCAAGTCCTGAATTAGGGCTTGATCTGCTGACTCTGGGGGAAAAGAATGTCTCTAACTTGAGAAGCAGGATTGGATTGCAACAATGAGCACAAGTCAAAGCACAAAACAATGTTTTTTTTCAGCAGTGAACACAATTTAATGTGTGGATAGACCATATTAGGTATAAATGGAATAGTAGCCATGATAATAGATCACTTTGTTTATGGATAGAACATTAAATAACTAAATGCATAGAATCTAATTAACATGGAACATAGAACATAGAACATTACAGCGCAGTACAGGCCCTTCGACCCTCGATGTTGCGCCGACCTGTGAAACCAATCTGAAGCCCATCTAACCTACACTTATTCCATTACCATCCATATGTTTATCCAACGACCATTTAAATGCCCTTAAAGTTGGCGAGTCTACAACTGCTGCAGGCATGGCATTTCATGCCCTTACTACTCTCTGAGTAAAGAATCTACCTCTGACATCTGTCCTATATCTACCACCCCGCAATTTAAAGCTATGTCCCCTCAAGCTAGCTGTCACCATCCGAGGAAAAAGGCTTTCACAGTCCACCCTATCCAATCCTCTGATCATCTTGTATGTCTCTATTAAGTCACCTCTTAACCTTCTTCTCTCTAACAAAAACAGCCTCAAGTCCCTCAGCCTTTCCTCATAAGACCTTCCCTCCATACCAGGCAACATCCTGGTAAATCTCCTCTGCACCCTTTCCAATGATTCCACATCCTTCCTATAATGCGGCGACCAGAACTGTACGCAATACTCCAAGTGCGGCCGCACCAGAGTTTTGTACAGCTGCAACATGACCTCACGGCTCCAAAAATCAATCCCTCTACCAATAAAACCTAACACACCGTACGCCTTCTTAACAACCTTATCAACCTGGGTGGCAACTTTCAGGGATCTATGCACATGGACACCGAGATCTCTCTGCTCGTCCACACTACCAAGAATCTTACCATTAGTCCAGTACTCTGTATTCCTGTTACTCCTTCCAAAGTGAATCACCTCACACTTCTTCGCATTAAACTCCATTTGCCACCTCTCAGCCCAACTCTGCAGCTTATCTATGTCCCTCTGTAACCTGCAACATCCTTCCGCACTATCCACAACTCCACCGACTTTAGTGTCATCTGCAAATTTACTAACCCATCCTTCTACGCCCTCATCCAGGTCATTTATGAAAATGACAAACAGCAGTGGCCCCAAAACAGATCCTTGCGGTACACCACTAGTAACTGAACTCCAGGATGAACATTTCCCACCAACCATTAACGTTTCTGATTAGTAAAATTTGGGGATAATGGACAACGAGGAGGATCATGGGGTAACAAGATTGTGTCCTGGACAAAAGCAGTTCAATAAGGTAAGTCATAACTCAATTGTCATTTCTTTTATTCATTCACGGGATGAGGGTGTCGCTGCTAGGCAGCATTTATTATCCATCTCTAATTGCCCAGAGGGCAGTTAAGAGTCAACCACACTGCTGTGGGTCTGGAATCATATGTAGGCCAAACCAGGTAAGGGTGGCAGTTTCCTTCCCTAAAGGGCATTAGTGAACCAGATGGGTTTTTCCAACAATCCACAATGGATTCATGGCAATTAGAGATAGTCAATAAATGGGACATTGCCTGTCTTAATAGCATCTTGACAGCAAATTTACAGGCTACAATCTAATGGTAATTCAAGAGTAAGTGAGCAAGCTATAATCTGGTCTATTTTGATTTTATTCATTATTTCAATGTGTGTAACACTAGCTATGCCATAGATTCTTTTTTTCCTCTCAGTTCCAATATTTCCCTGAAGATATTGGTGGACTTTCTTCTTGGACTTCAGCTGATATGTTTCTGAGGTATTGTTAGGATAGGGGTACCACAATAGTAACCAAACATTGATAAAGGGACAGCAATACTTGTCCAAGTGTCGATGATGTGTCACTTATAGGGGAATATGGAGATGGTGACATTCACATGACATGTTCTGTTCCTCATTGAGATCAAACCTGGAAAAGGGAGGTATCAGAGAACAAAGTGAAAGACCTGAAAAACTGGGAGTGACTATGACCAATTTGTTTCTTTTTTTCTATTCATCTTTGAAATGTTAGCATCAATGGCTTGCTCAGTATTTATTGCATATCCCTAGATTCCTTCATGAATGTTGTGGTGAGCTACCGTCTTGAAATGTTGTAATCTATACAGTTTAAATACATCCACAGTGCTGCTGGGGAAAGCGGGGGTGTCTCCAGGAATTTGAACCAATGTTAGTGAAGGGACGATTGTATATTTCCAGGTCAGGGTGGTGTGTGACTTATAGGAGAACTTGCAGATACAGATGGTGTTCCTATAAGTCTACTGTCATTGCTGTTCTAGGTGATAGAAGTTGCATGTTTGGAAGGCTGTTGAAACAGCCTTGGAAAGTTATTATTGTACATCTTGTAAATGGCACACGCTGAATGTTTAAGGCTGTGGATGGGGTGCAACCAACCAGGTTACGTTGTCCTGGCTCGTGTTGAGCTTCTTCAATGTTAGACCATAATAGCATTAGAGTTACAATTAAAATTAGAATTTGGTTTGTTATCACATGTACTCAAGGACAGGGATGCAGGAATACAGCGAAAAGTTTAGAAAGTCACCATTTCCTGTGCCATATTAGGTACAAAGGTACCTAGGTACAAAATAGATAGATAAATATTTAAGTTAAAAGTTCTACATTACAGTTCTTCTTTAGCCATGGGCCTGCAGTCTCTACATGCTGGGCTTTCCCGATGAAGATTTGCTCTCCCCCATGCTGTGCTAAGTCACTCACCGGCAACTGCCGTCCTGGCTCGCCAGCCACTACACCACCAACTGGCAAAGTCCCTCCGGCCCCAGTTCTCCCTGTCATCACCGCTGCTACCTCCATGACTGAGCTCTCTCCAGAAGGTAAATTAAAAAATACTGAAAAAGAGAAGAAAAAAAACTAAAAAAGAGGAAAAAAAACGAAAAAAAGAGAAGAAAACAAAAACGAGAGAAAAGAGAGAAACTAAAGCAAACTGAATGGTCAAGCCCCAGGCTCAGTAGGCTGGATTCTGCCCACTCTGTCACCACCATAGGAACAGAAGTAGGCTCTACCATTCAATAGGATCATGGCTGATCTAAAGTTCTCACATTCACTTTCCTGTCTTTTCCCGGTAATCCTTGATTCCCAACTGATCAAGAATCCATCTACCTCAGCCTTAAACATACCCAAGAACTCTGCCTCCCACAGCTCTCTGTGGCCAGGACTCCCAAAGACTCACAACCGTCTGAGAGAAGAAATTTGTCCTCATCTCACTCTTCAGTTGAGTGCCCCTTTCGTTTGAGACTATGCCAGTCTGGTCCCAGACTCTATCATGACGGAAAACATTCTCCCAGCATTTATCCTCTATGGTTCAGTGAGAACACCTCTCATTCTTCTAAACTCCATTGAGTAAAATCACAAATTGTTTTAGCTTTTGCACATAAAACCTCCATACCAGAGATCATCCCAGTGAAACTTCTCTGAACTGCCTCCAATGAAACAATATCTTTCCTTAAATATGGGGACCAAATTGCTCACAGTACTCCAGATGTGGTCTCATCAGCACCTTGTACAGTTGCAGTGAGTCTTCTCTGCTCTTATACTCCAAACCCTTTGAAACAAGGACCAAATTCCATTAGCCTTTCAGATTACGTGCTACAGAACAAAGACACCTTAGAGCGCAGATTCATAGTTCCTTAAAAGTAGATTCATGGGTAGATAGAATAGTGAAGAAAATGTTTGGTACGCTTGCCTTTATTGATCAGTGCATTAAGTATAAGAGTTGAGAAGTCATGTTGCAGCTGTACAGACATTGATTACGTCACTTTTGAAATACTGCTTTCAATTCTGGTCTCCCTGCTACACGAAGGATATTGCAAAACTTGAAGGGGTCCAGAAGCGGTTTACAAGGATGGTGCCAGGTTTGGAGGGTTTGAGCTGTAGGGAGAGGCTGAATAGGCTGGGGTTATTTTACCTGGAGCATCAGAGACTGAGGAGTGACCTTATAGAAGTTTATAAAATTATGAGGGACATAAAGAGGTATTTTCCTCAGTGTAGAAGAGTCCAAAACTAGAAGGCATAAATTTAAAGTGAGAGGGGAAGGATTTAAAAGGGACACAAGGAGCAACGTTTTCAAACGGAGGGTGGTGCGTGTATAGAATGAATTTCCAGAGGAAGTGGTGGAGGCTGGTACAATTACAACATTTAAAAGGCTTCTGAGTGGGTACATGAATAAGAAGGGCCTAAAGGGATGTGGACCAAATGTTGGCAAATTGGACTAAGTAAATTTAGGATATCTGGTCAGCCTGGATGAGTTGGACAGGCAGGTCTGTTTCCACGCTGCACATCTCTATGATTCTACGGACTGAGTGCTAGCTTTTAACATTTTGCATACAGGTACTCCCAAGCCCCTTTTTTGTAGCTTTCTGCAGTTTTTATTCATTTATATAACATTCTGTTCTTTTGCTTTTTTCTTCCACAATGAATAACTTTAGATTTTCCCACATTGCACTCCATTTTCCACCGTTTTGGTACTTATTTAACTGATCACTATCTTTCTGGAAACTGTTTACATATCTCTCACCTATTTTTGTAAATTTGACAACAGTACATTTGCTTTATTCCTCCAAGACATGAATATTTATGCTGAACAGTTACAGTACTAGCACTGATCTCTGCGGAACCCAAGTGGTCACAGGTCACCAACCTGAAAAAGAACCCCTTATCCCCATTGTTTCCTGCTCATTAGCTAAACTCCTATTTATGCTGATATACTGGAAGCATAGAATCCCTACTTTTGGCCCATCAAGTCTGTACTGATCCTCTGAAGCACATTCCAGACCCTACCCTATCCCTGTAACTCCACATTTACCCTGGTCAACTGAGCCAGTACATTCCTGGGCAAATTAGAATGACAAATCCACTGAACCTGCATGCCTTTGGGCTGTGAGGAAAAACTGGAGCACCCTGAGGAAACCTGCACAGTCACCAGAATGAGCAAACTCCACACTAACAGTCACCCAAGGCTGGGATTGAACCTAGGACCCTGGTTCTACGAGGTATTAGTGCTAACCAGTGTGTTATCTTGCTACCCCAAGTCCATGGGCTCTTATCTCTTATGATTTAACATTTAATGAGGTAACTTGTCTAACACCTTCTGGAATTCTTAAACAACATCTATTTGCTCCCCTTGATCCACCCCGGTTGAGATTTCCTCAAAAAAAAATCTTTAATAAATTTGTCACGCATGATTTCCTTTTCATGAAGCCATGCTACTCTGTTTGATTAAATTTTGATTTTCTCAGTGTTCTGCTAGTATTCCCTTAATAATTGATTCCAATGCTTTTCCAATAATAAATGATAGGCTAATCAGCATACAGTTGCTCACTTTTTGCTTCCCTCCCTTTTTGAGCCCAAGCATCATATGAGTAGTTTTCTAATCCTCTGGAACACCTCCAGAATCCAATTTTTTTTGGAAAATTATTACATTGCATCTACTATTTCTGTAGCTACCTCTTTTAAGATCCAAGAATGCAAACCATCAGGGCCAGAAGAATATTTTGTCTTCAGCCCACTCATTTGTCCAATAGTACTTCTTCAGTGATGGTAGCAGTATTTAGTTCTTTCCCTGTACTCTTTAAGATTACTGGGATGTTTGAAGTATCTTCCATCATAAAGACTGATGCCAAACAACTGCTTAATTCCTCTGCCATTTCTTGTTCCCCTTAACCATCTCCTCAGATTCTTTTTTTTAAAAGGGCTTATGTTCACTTTGACCTCTCTCTTCCTTTTTACATACTTAAAGAAGCCCACATTATCAGTTTTTATGTTCTACCCAAGTTTGTCCTTGAAGATTTACTTTTCTGTCTTATTATCTTCTTAATTTTCCTTTGCTGGATTCTGAATTCACCATAACCTTCAAGATGATCCTTGAAATTTACCTCTTTATTAGCTTTTTTAACTTAATAATTTAATTTAACTTCCTCAGTGAGTCATGATTGGTTTTTCCCTCTCTTAGAACTTTTCTACTTTTACTGGGATGTATTTTTTTCTAAGAGACATGAATTATTTCCTTGAATACCTGCCAATGCTTATTTACCATCATTCCTGTTAATCCATCTACCCATTTCATTTTAGACAACGCAATCCTCATTTCATTATAATACCCTACATTTAGGTTAAACACAGTTGTTTCCAACACAAGTTTCTCACTCTTGAACTGAATATTAAATTTTAACATGTTATGATCACTACTTCCTAGAGGATCTTTTACTCTGAGGTCATTTAATAAACCTGCCTCATAATCCCCTATCCTGATAGGCTGCCCCATAATTGGGTCCAAGACAATACTGCCCTGGGAAACTATCCTTAAAGCTCTTTGTGAGTTTGTTGACAAATCTCCCTTTCCAACTTGATTAACCCAATCAACATAAAGTTTTAGCTCACCCATGATTATTGCTCTTTTCTTTTTACATTCTCCAGTTATTTGTTGATTTATAGGCCTTCCTACAAAGTGGTTACTCTTTGTTGTTACAATATTCCTACTAATGTCTTCTTTTCCTTTTCTTTCCCTTTGTTTATGCAGGAGCTGTTTTTATTCAGATGGAACAAGAGCATTCAATTTGAGTCCAGACTTGTGACTTCACGATAGTAACATTCCTTAGTTTGGAAGAAAAGCTGGGATCTCATGTTGCGGCAGTACAGGACATTCGTGAGGCCACTTTTGGAAAATTGCATTCAATTCAGATCTCCCTGCTATTGGAAAAATGTTCTTAAATTTGAAATGGTGCAGAAAAGATTTACAAGGATGTTATCAGGGTTGGAGGGTTTAAACGATAGGGAGAGAATGAAAAGGCTGGGCTTACTCTCCCTGGAGTGTCGGAGGCTGAGGGATGAAACTTACACAGATTTATAAAATCATGAGGGGAATTGATAGGGTGAATAGCCAAGGTCGTTTTCCCAGGGTAAGGGAGTCCAAAACGAGAGGGCATAGGTTTGAGGTGAGAGGGGTAAGACTTAGAAGTACTGAGGAAGGGTCACCAGACGCAAAACATTAACTTTGATTTCTCTTCACAGATGCCGCCAGACCTGCTGAACTTTTCCAGCAACTGCTGTTTTTGTTTAAGACTTGGAACGGACCTGAGGGGCAACTTTTTCGAGCAGAGGGTGGTGTGCATATGGAATGTGTTGTCAGAGGAGGTGGTGGATGCTGGTACAATTACGGTATTTTGAAAACATCTGAATGGGTGTATGATTAGGAAGGGTTTGTAGGGATATGGGCCAAATGTTGGCAAATGGGATTAGATTAATTAAGGATGTCTGGTCAGCATGGAGGACTTGTGTATGATTTTATGACTCGATTTTCTAAATAAAGTAAAAATACTTCCGAAGACGGGTCATTGGACTCAAAACACCAAGTCAGTTTTCTCTTTGCAGATACTGCCAGACTTGTTCATTTTCGTGAGCATTTTCCACTGCTGTTTGTGAAAAAAAATTATTCTTTTGAGGAAAATAATTAATAGTTAATGGAATCCCCACAGTGTGGAAACAATTCTTTCCAGTCCACATCAATCCTGTAAAGAGCATCCTATCCATACCCATCCCCTGATCTTATTCCTATCCCTATAGCTCTGCATTTCCCATGGCTAATCCACCTAGCCTGCACATCCCTGGACACTCTAGGCAATTTAGCATGGCCAATCAACCTAACTTGCACATCATTGGATTGTGGGAGGAAACCCTTGCAGCTGGGGGGAGAACGTGCAAACAGATAGTCACCTGAGGCTGGAAGTGAACCAGGTCCCTGGTGCTCTGAGGCAGCAGTGCTAAGCACTGAGCCACCACGCTGCCCCTTTTGAATTTTTTCCTGGGGCAACTCCATTAATTCATTCAGAGATAGTAAGAACTGCCGATGTTGGAGCCAGAGACTGGAGTTGGAGGAACACAACAGGCCAGGCAGCATCAGAGGAGCAGGAAAGCAAACGTTTCGGCTCGGGACCCATCTTCAGAAATGGGGGAGGGGGAAGGGATCTTTGAAATAAATAGAGAGGGGTGGGGCTGGGGAAGGTATCACCTATCACCATCCAACCTATATTCTCCAGCTCCACACTGTGTTACCCATTAGTTCATGGCAAACATGTGAGGTGAAACAAGTGGCCTGAAAGTTAAGACAAGGGAGAGCAAGTATAGCGTAATAAGTGACACACGTGGATGCACTGGAATGATAAAAAGAGGGGAAAAAAAAATTCTATTGATGCTGACTCACTATTATCATTTTAGTTAAGATTCATTTCTTCCTCACTTGGCCAGGCTGGTATGTAATGCCAGCTCCATTCCAATGTAGTAGGCTTAACTATCTCTGAAATGATCTGACAAGACAACTATGAAAACATGTCGAAATGTGACTCAAGAAAGTTTATAATCACTTTCTCAAGGTCAGAAGAATACAGGAAGGAACACCAAACTTTGCAGGCAATACTCACTCACCCCGAACATAAACAGAAAGTGATGGAGAAACTCAGCAGGTCTGGCAGCATCAGTGGAGAGAAAGCGAAGTTAATGTTTTGATTCCAGCAACCTTTTTTCAGAACTCTGCTTTTCTTCCATAGATTCTGCCAAACCTGCTGAGTTTCTCCAGCAATTTTTGTTTTATTTCAGATGTCGAGCATCCCCAGTTCTTTGCTTTATTTTGGTTTTTAACTCACATTCCAAAAGTAGGTAAGAAAAAATGATAGCTTAATATGAGATGACAGTGTGGTGGTAATGTCTCTGGACTAGTAATTCAAAGATGCAAGCTGTAGCTCTGTAAACACAGGTTCAAACCCTACTCTAGCAGATGGTTGAATTTGAATCCCATTAATAACAAAAAACAAATCAGGAATCGAAAGCTATATTCTGCAGTTCTGACCATGAAATTATCATTGATTGTTGTGAAGACCCTTCGCGAAAGGTCCTTACTTGATGTGGGCACGGATATGTTGAATAACCAAGGTCTTTTTCCCAGGGTAGGGGAGTTCAAAACTAGAGGGCCATAGGTTTAAAGTGAGAGGGGAAAGATTTAAAAGGGACCTAAGGGGCAACTCTTTCACACAGAGGGTGGTGCGTGAATAGAATGAGCTGCCAGATGAAGTGGTGGAGGTGGGTACAATTACAACATTTAAAAGGCATTTGGATGGATGAATAGGAAAGGTTTTGAGGGATATGAGCCAAATGCTGCCACTTGGAACTAGATTATTTAAGATACCTTGTTAGGATGGACAAGTTGGACCAAAGCGGCTGTTTCCATGCTGTGTGTCTCTAGGACACAATGTTCTAAATAAAGGCCCATAGCAATGTGATTGTCTCTTGAGTGGGTTTCTTGCCTGACAAGTGTCGCTCAATTCACGGCCAATTAAGGATGGTGAACAAATGCTGGCCTTGTCAAAGATACACACATCCCTGAAAGTCTAGACAAAAGTAAATGATGTATGGAAGAAAGAGAGTTGACAAAGTTTGGAAGAAGAAAACAGGAGGGGGTTGATAAATGGGAAGAGGAGGGACTTGCGGGAGAAATCCAATTTAATAGAAGCTAAAGAGAAAGAATGAAGATAGATCCAATGAAAGACAGACAGACTCCATAAAATAGAGGAAGAGAGCAAAGGTAAGTGAGAAAGCAGACTGAGAGCTAAACAGTAAATGCTGGACAAAGATAGAGGAACAGAAAGAGTTGGAGATGGTGTGACTCTTATTCATTCGCCTCTACACAGAGCTCCCAATTCTAGGACCTTGTATTTAGATGATGCCATTCATGACCTCATGACATTGTAAAGAACTTTATGATCAGTGCATTGAAGTGTTTTGTAGCTAACTGAGGAGTGAGCACCAGACCAGGAGCTGTCGTATATAAGGAACAAGGAAAAGCGAATGGAAAATATCCTTTTTCACTGCGCTTGGAATAATATCTGATTTGTGACAACCATTTGCATACAGCAAGCTCTCTTAAGTGGCGGTACAACAGCCAGCTAATCTACTCCACTGATGCTGATTGGGATCTGAATAACATCGGTCAGAGCACCGGAGAATAACTCCCTCACTCTTTTTCAAATTACTGTCATGAGAGGTAATACATTGCCTGGAGACATACACACATACAGGCAGCACAGTTTAATGTCTAATCTAGAAGATGGCACCTTCAGCACTCCCTTAGGCACTGCTGGGAGGGTCAGCTTACATTTTTATATCACAAGAGAACACTGAAGAAATGAATTCTATCCACTAACAGAGATGCAGCAAAGGAAGAATTATCCGTAAGGAGAAAGAGAGATAAATGTCCACAACCCTAGAGCATATTAAAATCACTGACAAGTAGAAAATGCAGGGTGTACATTATTTTCAGTATTTATTCATATGACATACTTCTGGGCTCCAGTCAATTGATGGAACACATGCTTTACTTATCTATCTTAGCTAAATTTGGACCTAATTGAAACCAATATAGTGGATATCCATTTCTCATCTTGAACTAATTCTCCTTTTTAAACGTTTACTAGAGAATTGGATTAAACTGCACAAGAAAAAACCCCTTTGTGAGCTTGATCTAGAGATTACACAGTCACAATCACCTCTGAATCCCTGCTTCACTTGATCCTTTTTATTCCCTGATGCTGATTTGTAATTTTTGTTGGGTCTTTTGAGCGTAGTTTACCTAGAATGCAGAATGATTTGCTTAGAATGCAGTGCAGAGAAACCTTTGTGAGAGCCCTGGGTGTGGAGGAGCTGGGAGTGGGGTTAGTTGTAGTGGATAACGAAGGACACCCTGTTCTGACAGCAGTGCCCAACGTGTGGGAAGTTCAAGTGTACAATGTGAAAGTTCACAACTTAAGAAATGCTCACTACATGGCAAGTCCTCCACTCGGTGCTGGGTGAGTATGCAATGAGGCCTTTAGTTGAGGGCATTTACTTAAAGGAAATGTGGAAAGACAGCCCAGTCCCCACCAATACACTCCCACCAAATTAAATGCCCATATTCACCGTCAAATGTGTCATCCAATTCTTCCTATTGATGATTTTTAGAAAGTTCCATTGATGAGTAGAGTGATTAATACAACGAAACAGGGGTAAATGTTAATGTTGTAAATGTTAATGAACCAGTTATTCAGAAGCTCAGGCATATTGTTTCAAATCCCACCAAGGCAGCTGGGAGAATTTCAATTGAATGAATAAATCTGGAGCACAGGCTAAGTTATTCATTCTTTTGGCTAAGTCCAAGTTTTTTGTATGAATTTCTATAGTGAGGCCTAGTGAGATTTCTTGCCATAAAAGACCAAATTTGCCTCATTACCTGCCTACTCTGTCCCAACAGCATGCATCACCTTAGATTCAGTCCCCATTTTACCATCACCATTCCCAAAACAATTCGCCACACAAAAGATATCCATGGAAATTCTGAGATAGTAGGAACTGCCAATGCTGGAGTGTGAGATAACAAGGTGTGGAGCTGGATGAACACAGCAGGCCAGGCAACATCAAAGGAGCAGGAAAGCTGGTGTTTCAGGCCTGGACCCTTCTTCAGGCCTGGACCAAACCCGAAACATCAGCTTTCCTGCTCCTCTGATGCTACCTGGCCTGCTATGTTCATCCAGCTCTACACCTTGTTATCCATGGAAATTCTGGTATCCGTTAAGTCTGCACCATTTTTAAGTGACATCTGTTACTCTCAGACAAATGCTGGCAGTAGAGGAGGTGGCAGTGGCCTAGTGGCATTACACTGGACTATCAATCCAGATTCCCAGATAATATTTTGGGAACCTGTGTTTAAATCCTGCCCATGGCAGATGGTGGAATTTGAATGGAATAAAATCCTGAAGGTTAGAGTCTGATGATGGCCATGAAACTGATTGTTGAAAAAAATCTCATCTGGTTCAGTAGTGCCTTTTTGGAAAGAAAATTGCCTTCCATACCTGGTCTGGTGTACATGTGACTCCAAATCCACAGCAAAGTGATTGGCACTTAACTGCCCTCTGGGCAAATAGGGATGAGCAATAAGTGCTGGCTTAGCCAGCAATGCCCTCATCCTGGGGGTAAATAGTAAAATAAAATTGCCTCTTAATGCCAAAGAAATGCTACCTATGGCTTCCCCACACACACAATGCCCTATTGGCTGTGTAATACCACTCACTACCCCTACAGCCACATGAAATCAACACTCCCCTATACCCTAATGCCAAGAGAACATCCACAGCTTTTCACTAACCAATAAGGGAACGTCACACACACAGGCAAGCTGTCAGACTATTCCAAATGCGAGATTTGATTTGCAGGCAGAAAAAAGTGAATGCTATCAAAGCCAATAGAGACTGACACTCATCGTGACAATGCAAACCAGATTTCTGCACCACGATGAATGATGATTTTCTAATCCATGACGGTGTGTTGCGTCCAGCTCCGATCTGCCTGAACCAGGTGTCAATGAGGTTCAGTCTGTCTGACACAGCTGAGCTCTGTCATGGAGAAAGAATATCCTCAAGATCCTGGCCCTCTTCCTCAGGCGACTGCTCCCGCTTCCCCAGTTCCTCAGCGTTCATGACATCGTCTCAGTTGGCTGCTTCAATTGTGCCGAGCACAGAACACCAGGATGGATATTGAGCAGTTTTTCCGCCGCCTCCGCCTCCGCCTCCACGCTTACTTCTCCAACCGCGAAACTAACCCTCCCTCTACTGACCCCTTCTCCCGCCTCCAACACAAGCCCTCCTCCTGGACACTACCCCAAGGCCTCCTACCCTCCCTCGACCTCTTCATCTCCAACTGCCGTCGAGACATCAATCGCCTCAACCTCTCTACCCCTCTCAAACACTCCAACCTCTCCCCCGCAGAACGTGCAGCCCTCCACTCCCTCCGCTCCAATCCCAACCTCACCATAAAACCCGCGGACAAGGGAGGGGCAGTCGTAGTATGGCGCACTGACCTCTATGTTGCTGAGGCCAGGCGCCAACTCTCTGACACCTCTTCCTACCGCCCCCTGGATCATGACCCCACCCCCGAGCACCAAACCATCATCTCCCAAACCATCCACAACCTCATCACCTCAGGTGACCTCCCACCCACTGCCTCCAACCTCATCGTTCCCCAACCCCGCACTGCCCGCTTCTATCTCCTCCCCAAAATCCACAAACCTGAATGCCCTGGTCAACCCATTGTCTCCGCCTGCTCCTGCCCCACCGAACTCATCTCCACCTACCTAGACTCCATTTTCACCCCCTTGGTCCAGGAACTCCCTACCTACGTCCGTGACACAACCCACGCCCTCCACCTCCTCCAGAACTTCCAATTCCCAGGTCCCCAACACCTCATTTTTACTATAGAAGTGCAGTCCCTATACACCTGTATTCCCCATGCTGATGGCCTAAAGGCCCTCCGCTTCTTCCTGTCCCGCAGAACGGACCAATCCCCCTCCACCGACACCCTCATCCGCCTAGCCGAACTCGTCCTCACCCTCAACAACTTTTCTTTCAATTCCTCCCACTTCCTACAAACAAAGGGTGTGGCCATGGGTACCCGCATGGGTCCAAGCTATGCCTGCCTCTTCGTAGGTTATGTGGAACAATCCCTCTTCCGTACCTACACTGGCCCTAAACCCCACCTCTTCCTCCGTTACATTGATGACTGCATCGGCGCCGCCTCATGCTCCCACGAGGAGCTCGAACAGTTCATCCAATTCACCAACACCTTCCACCCCAACCTGACGTTCACCTGGACCATCTCCAACACTTCTCTCTCCTTCCTGGACCTCTCTGTCTCCATCTCGGGAAACTACCTGGAGACAGATGTCCATTTCAAGCCCACTGACTTCCACAGCTACCTGGAATACACCTCCTCCCACCCACCCTCCTGCAAAAATGCTATCCCCTATTCTCAATTCCTTCGCCTCCGCCGCACCTGCTCCCAGGATGAGACATTCCAATCCCGCACATCTCAGATGTCCTCATTCTTCAAGGACTGCAACTTCCCCCCCACAGTAGTCGAGAACGCCCTCAACTGTGTCTCCCGCATTTCCCGGAACACATCCCTCACGCCCCGTCACTGCAACAATAACCAAAAAAGAATCTCCCTCGTCCTCACATACCACCCCACCAACCTCCGGATCCAACGCATCATCCTCCGACACTTCCGCCATCTGCAATCAGACCCCACCACCAAAGACATTTTTCCCTCCCCACCCTTATCTGCCTTCTGGAGGGACCACTCCCTCCGCGACTCCCTTGTTCGCTCCACACTCCCGTCCAGCCCCACCACACCCGGCACTTTTCCTTGTAACCGCAGGAAGTGCTACACCTGCCCCCACACCTCCTCCCTCACCCCAATCCCAGGCCCCAAGAAGACATTCCACATCAGGCAGAGGTTCACCTGTACATCTGCCAATGTGGTATACTGCATCCGCTGTACCCGTTGTGGCTTCCTCTACATCGGGGAAACCAAGCGGAGGCTCGGGGACCGCTTTGCAGAACACCTGCGCTCAGTTCGCAACAAACAACTGCACCTCCCAGTCGCGAACCATTTCAACTCCCCCTCCCATTCCTCAGACAACATGTCCATCCTTGGCCTCCTGCAATGCCACAGTGATGCCACCCGAAGGCTGCAGGAACAGCAAATCATATTCAGCCTGGGACCCCTGCAGCCCAATGGCATCAATGTGGATTTCACAAGCTTTAAAATCTCCCCTCCCCCAACTGCATCCCAAAACCAGCCCAGCTCATCTCCACCTCCCTAACCTGTTTTTCCTCTCACCTCAAGCCACACCCCCATCTCTTATCTACTAACATCATCCCGCCCCCTTGACCTGTCCGTCCTCCCTGGACTGACCTATCTCCTCCCTACCCCCATACCTACACAACACCTTTACTGGCACCATCCCCACCTCTTCGACTTGTCTGCCTCCTCTCCACCTATCCTCTCCTCTATCCATCCTCTATCCGCCTCCCCCTCTCTCCCTATTTATTTCAGAACCCTCTTCCCCTCCCCCATTTCTGATGAAGGGTTTAGGCCCGAAATGTCAAGTTTTCCTGCTCCTATGATGCTGCTTGACCTGCTGTGTTCATCCAGTCCCATGCTTGTTATCTCGGATTCTCCAGCATCTGCAGTACCTTTTATCTCTGTGTTGTACACTCTGTCTGGAGTATGCTGAAGAACTCCCTCCCCAGCCCAACAGAGTGGGGTCCAAGCAGAAGTCTCATCAACCACTCAGCTATGGCCCTTAATGGAAGCACTGATGGCACCGTATCTGTGCTCCGCATCAGCCAGGGTGGGTGGAGGTGAGGAGGGTTCACTGTGGCCCCCAAGTAACCAGCTTTGTAAAACACCTCGGCCCTTAAATCCACCAGGTACATTAGAGAGCTCCAGAATGTCAGTCATGGCAGCTGCCAGAATACTGGGGAGCTTCTCCTGGCCACGGGAATGGTGATCATAAATCACCTGCACACAAATTGAATGGAACCTCCTTCCGCTGATGAATTCCACAGTGTTGTGATGCGGCCCTCTCACTGCCACCGGTGAGAATGGCTTTCTGCACCTGGGGGATGTCAGCCATGTTCCTGAATCTCCATCGCCCAGGCTGCAGCACTGCCCCCTCATCAAAATGATCCCATCCGATCTTACACAGACAGCATCGGTCACTGTCCTGAAACATTCGTGGGAGAATGACTGAGTGGTCCCACACCATAAAGCGGCTGTCGCTTTCACAATCTCCAGGAGAAGATGAGCTCCCGCAGCCCTTAAATCCCACTCCAACACCCAGCACAGTCCCACCATGTACAAAAAGTATGGAGCCTCCATCACACTGCACCTCACTCATCCCAGGAAATGGAGTCAGGTCAAAAGACTCTGGTCGTCCTGTGCACCATCCACATCCTGAGCGGTCTTGTAACAATCTTTGCCTGAGATGAGCACTCCTTATTCCATGATGTGACCTGCTGCTGCTGCTGCTCCCTTAGACTTTGTCCTCTTGCATCTTCCTTTACCATCTTAGGAAGGCTGCCACAGTCACCAATGTCTGATCAGTAGCTGGGTGCAAGACTCTCAGTGAAAATGGCCTATATTGGGAACACCAGGAGTGAAAAATAGTCTTGGATCTCAGAAATGTCATCAGTGGCATAAGCTGCAGAAGATGCTGAGTGTGCATTTTTATACAGTGAGTCATGCTACACCCCAATAACGAGGGTCATATCTCTGTCTTTCCTTCACATTCAAGCCCAGCTTGTGCAATGAATTGATGAAGCTATCGCGTAGGCTGAGTAACCATCCAATGTCATCGAGAGGGGTGTGTCTGCAATGCTGTGACACCCTTCCTAAGACAAAGCAAACTACCTGCATGAAACGCTACACTTCTCAATGCATTCAGTATAGACTATCATTACACTTAAATGGTGGATGGTGAAGGGATGCTGTGTGGCTCACACAACACCCTAGGAAATCGCACAAATAGTGATTCCACTTCAGTTGGCATTGGCCTTTCTTAACATCATTGCTGCTCACTTCAGCATCATTGAAATGCCGAGGTTCAATTTACAAACACGAATGGCATGTTACGAATCATTGTTGACCAGCATCTGAGTCCTAAGCTCCTTCACTCTGCACATGTACAAATAGTAATGAAATGGTCATAAATTAAATGTAGCTGTGTTTTGCAAATGGCTGCTTCACTTGTTTCCCTCATGTCCTAATGTTCACCAATGTGGAAGCCATACTTTTATCCATCAAACCGGCACTGTCTCTGCCCACCCTATGCATTGGCCCAGCCATATTTTCCAGTTTCATATCTAGGAATGGAAAGTGATGGCAAGGACCACAGATCATGGTGGTCACTACCAGCACCAGGTCCTACCTTGTTGCCAGGTACACTACAACTTAAAGCCTCCATGCCTTGCCACTACCCTGACATCTTATGTTCTTGTATTTGCTCATTGGAAAGTGGGCATCACTGGCAAGCTGGTTGTTCACCTTTAATTGCCTCTCGGGATCTTAAACAATGATGAGACAGAGTACAGGAAAGAGATAGAGAGCTTAGTGGCACAGTGTAGAGACAACAATCTCTCCCTCCCTGTCAGAAAAATGAAAGAGCTGGTCATCGATTTCAGGAATGGGAGTGGAGGGCATACCCACACCCCCTCCCCCTCCCCTGTCTGTATCAATGGTGCTCAAGTGGAAGTGGTCAAGAGCTTCAAGTTCCCAGGAGTAAATATCACCAACAATTTATCCTGGTCCATCCATGTTGACGGTACAGTCAAGGAAACACAACAATACCTCTACTTCCTCAGAAAGCTAAGGAAATTTGGCATGTCCACAATGACTCTTACCAACTTTTATAAATGCATCATAGAAAGCATCCTATCCAGATATATCACGGTTTGGTTTGGTAACCAATCTACCAAAGACCACAAGACATTACAGAGTCATGAACCCAGCCCAGTCCATCATAAAAACCAAGATGTGGAGATGCTGGTGTTGGACTGGGGTGGACAAGGTCAGAAATCGCACGACACCAGGTTACAGTCCAACAAGTTTATTTGAAATCACAAGCTTTCGGAGCCTTACTCCTTCTTCATGTGTTAGTGAGAGAGGTAGAATCAGACACAGAATTTATAATTAAAAGCTCAAAGGGTCACACCACTGATGAGGATATATTAAATAAACCTAAGATGCTGTTAAATCTTTATTCAGTAAGAAGGTTTTAATTGATAAGTACGTATATGTAAATCCCCGAATTCCTTTCAAGTCACTGTCCTGAGAGAACTAAAGGTTTTATCAGTGTAAAGAAGAGGTGACATTTTAGGTCAGACTATACATGTGAGGTGTGAGGCCTAGTTTAGAATCCGTTTGTGTTTTGGTTTAGAGTCAGACTGGTTTTATTTCTAAAGTAGGAACTTATAAAACACCAAATTGACTGAATGTCTCCAAAATGGAATGTTTCTTCAAATATAGATTCAGCCCATAGATTCAAGTGTGTGTGTGTGTGTGTGAGAGAGAGACACAGTGAGAGTGTGTGTGTGTGTGTGTGTGTGAGAGAGAGAGACACAGTGAGAGTGTGTGTGTGTGTGTGTGTGTGTGTGTGTGTGAGTCGACCTTCAGTGTGACATGAACCATGAACCCCAAGATCCTGGTTGAGGCCGTCCTCATGGGTACCAAACTTGGCTATCAGCTGATACAAATACAAACACACACACACACACACACACGCACACACACGCACACACAAACTCTCTCTCTCTCTCTCCCACACTCACACATCTATGGGGTGAATTTATATTCACAGACACATTCTATTTTGTTCAAGAGGCACACAATTTGTTGACGTTCAGTCAATGTGGTGTTTCATAAATTCTACTTTAGAAATAAAACCAGTCTGACTCCTGACCAAAACACAACTGATAGCCAACTTGGCTATCAACCAGGATATTGGGTTCATGTTGCACTACAAACGACCCCACCACACCATACAATCTCACACACATACACTCACTCACACATACACATTCGCGCATACACACACGCACTCTCACACCGATCCTCTCTCATACGCACAACTTGTCGACAGTCAATGTGTTTTTTTATAAATTCCTACTTTAGAAATAAAACCAGTCTGAGTCCAAACCAAAATACAAACAGATTCCCAACAAGGTTTCACACCTCACATGCATTCTCTGACAAAAAACGTCACCTCTCTTTACACCGATAAAACCTTTAGTTCTCTCCACACAGTGACTTGAAAGGAAAATAGGGAATTTACATGTACATATCAATCAATTAAAGCCTTCTAACTGATTAAAGATTTAACAGCATCTCAGGTTTGTTTAATATATCTTCATCTGTGGTGTAACCCCTTGATCTTTTACTTATAAATTCTGTGTCTGATACTACCTCTCTCACTAACACCTGAAGAAGGACTGAGGCTCCGAAAGCTCATGTTTTCAAATAAACCTGTTGGACTATAACCTGGCGTTGTGTGATTTCTGACATCATAAAAATCAGCCTTCCTTCTGCAGCCTCTATCTTTACTCCCCGCTGCCTCAGGAAAGCAGCCAACATAATCAAAGACCCCTCCCACCCCAGTTAAACTCTCTTCCACCCATTTCCATCAGGCAGAAGATGTAAAAGTTTGAAAGCATATACCAACAGATTTAAGACCACTTTCATCCCCGCTGTTATCAGACTTTTGAACAGACCTCTCAATTATTGGTGTTGGTGTTTTGCTTCACCTTCTCTGTAGCTGTAACACTATATTCTGCATTCTTTTCTATTACGCTGATGTTCCTGTGTCAAGTATGATTTGCCTGGATAGTGCGCAAAAGAATACTTTTCACTGTATCTCAGTACATTTGACAATAATAACTCAAGTCAGATCAAATCAAACTAAGTGGCTTGCTGTAGCCATCTCAGAGACCACTTTCAGTTAATCACATTGCTGTGGGCCTGGAGACACATGGGGGTAGGCCAGACCAGAAATGGATGGCAGTTTCCTTCCTTCAAGGACATTAGTGAACTTCATATAACAAGTGTAGAGCTGGATGAACACAGCAGGCTGAATTTTCGGGAGACCCGAAACGTGAGCCTTCCTACTCCTCTGATGCTTCTTGGCCTGCTGTGTTCATCCAGCTCTACACCTTGTTATCTCAGATTCTCCAGCATCGGCAGTTCCTACTGTCCCATGAACTTGATAGTGTTTTCCCGAGCAAGCATCAACAGTTTCATAATCATCAAAAGACCCTTAATTCCAGACCTTTATTGAATTCAAATTCTGCCATTTGCCATAGTGGGATTCACACCTGAGTCTGTAGAACATTATTGGTTTTGAGAGATAATTTAGCGATAATGCCACAAGGCCATTATCTCCCCCTATTGAAATCCATTTCCCCAATGTGGAGACGCACTGCATTTTTTGCTGCCAACAGTATTCCCTGCCCTTGAACCCCATCATTACACCTAATGATGCTCACTCTTTTCCTCTATGCTCCCCCTTGTGGAGGGCTTGCTGGTGGTCATCGCCATTCATCCACCCTTCCATTCGCCAATCATGACTTCTCAAGTTTCCTCCATCACTGGCCTTATCTGCATCTTTGAAAATGCCTCTTCTTTCTCTCCCACAGTCTGATACCCCCATCCCTTCTGGAAACAACTCTTCCACAGTCCCCAAAGGACCCCCTTGCAACCGTCTCAACCATTGTTTGCCTAAACCCCTGGAACCGTGGTTGCCCCAGACGTCTGTTTCCCTTCGACGAGCATCCAAGGTGATGACAAATCAGAGCTCTGACTGCTGTGTTTGTATCTCCCTGACTGACTAGGTGTGATTCCTCTAACTGTTGCTGCAGGCCCTACACAACTGAGTGCAGCTCACTCCCCCGGACTGTAATCGGACAGGTCCCATAACAGGGAGCATTCTGAACAGACAGTTGACCATGACCGAGCCCCTGGACTGTGTGTGGATAGTACCATGACCAACAGCACTGGGACCTCCAGTTCCTCCTCTCTTGACTGAACCGAGGACTAGGCCTCACTAAATTCTGACTTGGCCATTTGGTTGAATAAGCGTGAAGAGTGTTTGCCGCACAGGCACTTGTACATGTTGTAAGTGTTAGAATGAGATCTTGATAGGCTGCATGGCAAGTTGCTATATATATCACCCCAACTCAATCTAGCCCTGAACCCTGGACTGATCCTGACTAACAAGCAGACTGTCTGTGTATCAATATGAGTACTAGATGATAGGGCTGCTCTCTCATTAGAGAGAGAGATGACTGTTGGTGGTTTAGCCTGAGGAACACCACACCTCAAGCAAGAGGAGAGGTTGAAAAGAAGAGTCCTTCATGGTAACCTCAAAAGCTATGGGAATTGAACCCTTGCTATTGGTATCATTCTGCATCTGCAAACCAGCTGTCCAGCCAACTGAACCAACTGATATGGTTGTACTCATAGCCATTGGGCTCTATCTGAAATACCGAAGTACTACTAGACATGCCAAGGCAAGGCATGGATGCTGCCTACATAGGGGTAAGGTGCTAAGTGTGTGAGTGCTCGGACAGCAAGCAAGCAGCCCTGAGATGCAGGTTGGTCCAATCCATGAGCTGGGTGTCTGACTGAGTGCACAAAGTGTCCTTGCAGCAGCTTTTCAATACCAGTTGCTGGTGCACCCTGCAATGTAGGTCTGTGCTTCTGAAGCATCCTATTTCATGGTCTGCTTTTCCATAGCATTGACCCAGTGGATTGGAGAGGCACCATGTTGGTCTCGAGTGGTTGTCAAATGCTGGTTGTTAATGGCCATGGATGAGGGGTACATGTGGTTGGTATCTATGGACCGTGACGCTAGATGCAGATTGGCTGATGTGGCAGGGGTTCCTTTGGAACAATTGGTGAACAGAGTATGCCGGCTGCCCATTCTGGATTTCATATAAAGTTTTCTACACATCTCGCTTTTTGATAAGTTTGGTACGATATAAAACTGAACATTAATGAGGTCTGTTAGCAATGGGATAAATAGGAAAAATCCCCCTTGACTAGTAACTCACTGCTGCCCAGCAAGAAGCTCCACATGCCATTTGTCAGAAACATAAAAGAGGGAGAGAGATGCTCCTGACACTGACATCAACCTCACCTAATCCAGTTCTGTCACAAAGCTTATCATAGTCCATGTTGCTAGGACCCCAATAAGATTCTGCCTGCAAAGTCAGCCTCTGTTAGTCACTGTCCAGAGCCATCCCTAAGGGCAAGGGTAGATCACACTGTGTGACAGCCCTTCTCCCCATGGCCCTTCAGGATTTCCTTACATTCTATGGACAAAGGTCTCTGAGTCTAGAGCAGCCTCTGATCTCGGGCACAGTCACCCAGATTCGGCCGAACCAGGGGATGGCTCTGATTGGAACTATCAAACTATTAGCACAACCGACAACTCACCGCTCTCAAACTGAGCTGCTTGCTTCGCCATTTCAGAGGGCAGTTAAGAATCAACCACGTTGCTGTGGGTCTGAAATCACATGTAAGGCAATAAGACATAGGAGCAGACATAGGCCATTCAGCCTGCTCTAACATTCAACAAGATCACTGATCTAATAATCCTCAACTCCACTTTCTTGCCTTTTCCCCTTTACCCTTGATGGAAGCTGGATTGGGTAAGGAGAGCAGATTTACTTCTCTAAAGGGCATTGGTGAGCCAGGTGGGTTTTTAGCAACAATTGACAATAGTTTCATGACCACGATCTCTGAGACTAGCTTTCAATATCAGATTGACATAATTGAATATAAATTTCACCAACTATTATTGTGAGATTTGAACCCATATTCCTCAGAACATTAACTAGCACATCTAGATTACAATGGCATTGCCACCCCATTGACACTTCCTCTGTTGCAGGGGTTATTGAGTCATAGCATGGAAACATACCCTTCAGTCCAAATGGTCTATGCCAACCGAATATCCTAAATTAATCTAGCCCCATTTGCCAATATTTGACCCATATCCCTCTTAAACCCTTCCTTTTTGTTTACCTATCCAGATGCCTTTTCAATGTCGTGATTGTTAACAGCCTCCACCACTTCCTCTGGCAGTTCGTTCCATATATGTTCCGCCCTCTGAACGAAAAAGTTGCCCCTTAGGTCCATTTTATATCTTTCCCCTCTCAACATAAACCTGTGCTCTCTAGTTTTAGACTCCCCTACCCTGGGAAAAAAGGACTTTGGTTCATCCAGCTCCACACCTTGTTATCTCGGATTCTCCAGCATCTGCAGTACCTATTATCTTTGGTTATATATCCTATCCGTGCCCCTCACGATTTTATAAACTTCTATAAGGTCACCCCTCTGACACTCCAGGGAAAATAGCCCTAATCTCTTTGGCCTCTCCCTGTAGCTCAAACCCTCCGACTCCAGTATTTTTGGGTTATTTTGAAATCTGATATTTTCCTGTAGCCTTTCTTTTACTTCCTATGGTTTAATCATGAATCAGGTTGTTTCACTTCTTCTTGCTGATTGCTTTATATCATACACAGGTATAGTAGTCCCAGCTATTTCCTTTCATGGTATTCTTTCTTCTGAAAACAAAAAGCGTTGGAAATATCAGCGGGTCAGGCTGCATCCATAAAGAGAGAGCAAGCTAATGTTTGAGTCCAGATGACTCTTCGTCAGAAGTGTGGAGGGGATAGCATTTAGGCGTACCGCACTATCAACATCCTTTCTCGACCAGCACTCCACCTCCCCACTATAGCATAAATGCTGTCCCCTCCATCCTTCACATCAGCTCTGCTGAAGAGTCATCCAGACTCGAAACGTTACTGTGCTCTCTCTCTCTCCATGGATGTTGTCTGACCCACTGTGATCTCCAGCAATTTTTGTTTTCAGCGCAGATTCCAGCCTCTGCAGTAACTTGCTCCTGTATTCCTTTGCCCCATGAAAGCCAGCAGTGGATAAATAAAATGACGCAGCTTTGGGAATTTCATCCCAGGACCCTATGTTGTCCTTGTGACCCAGGTGGAACAGGGCACAGGAGTAGTAGAGACCCCAAGCAGTCCATCATCCTTTTAGTGGAGCTGGTATCTAATAAATGCTGACATTAACTTGGGGGGAAAGTATGTCATTTCATTCACATTGTCTGCCTACTTCATCCATCCGTAGCTCTGAAGAGGTGTCATGCTGATTTTATTAAATGATTTATGATCACAAATTCATTTTTTACATTCTCATTTATTATGCGTTGTCATTTTTTATCATTGCTGCATTTAATCAGCCGCTGCCTGAATATTATTATTCTCAAAATTGATCGTCCACACCTGTATAGGCTGGAGGTGTTTCTCGAGTGTACCTGAGAGACATTTCTGCTTCACAGAGTGCATCTCAAAATAGAAAAAAGATGCAGACACGTGGCTCGATGATTTACGGAAGGAAAATTTAAGCGGCCGCCAAGCTCACCAGGCCCAAAAGCCTGAGGGTTAAGTCAGCTCCCGCACTGTGCTCAGCGTCTGAATGAATATTGAGCAGCTCAGATAAAGGGACTCGGCCGGTTTGTGGAAAACTACCATAGCGGGCACAAAGTCGAACAAGTAAATAGGGAAGCAGTAATGAGGAACTCAAAGCAATGGCCCATAAAAGACTGTAGATTGTAGATTCTACCTGTATAACTGAGTCACTGATGCAACTATACATTTGACTCTGACTACACTCCCTACAAATTATCATTGCTATCACCAATATTCAAGGGCAGAAACAAACACAGAAGTGGGGTGATGGCCAGATGGTACTATCGCTGGACTGTTAATCCAGAGACCCAGATAACAATCTGGGGTAAAAGGTACTGCAGATGCTGGAGAATCCAAGATAACAAGCATGGGGCTGGATAAACACAGCAGGTCAAGCAGCATCATAGGAGCAGGAAAACTTGACGTTTCGGGCCTAAACCCTTCATCAGAAAATCAG
>JAHRHZ010000223.1:6771062-6862386 GCA_024137785.1 Ginglymostoma cirratum | reverse complement strand
CCCAGCTCATCTCCGCCTCCCTAACCTGTTTTTCCTCTCACCTATCCCCTCCTCCCACCTCAAGCCGCACCCCCATCTCCTATCTACTAACCTCATCCCGCCCCCTTGACCTGTCCGTCCTCCCTGGACTGACCTATCTCCTCCCTAACTCCCCACCTACACTCACCTTTACTGGCTCCATCCCCGCCTCTTCGACTTGTCTGCCTCCTCTCCACCTATCCTCTCCTCTATCCATCTTCTATCTGCCTCACCCTCTCTCCCTATTTATTTCAGAATCCTCTTCCCCTCCCCCATTTCTGATGAAGGGTCTAGGCCCGAAACGTCAAGCTTTCCTGCTCCTATGATGCTGCTTGGCCTGCTGTGTTCATCCAGCTCCACACCTTGTTATCATGGTTAGAGAAGTGTTGGCAGGCAAAGAACAAAGGATAGGAATAATTTTTTTTTTCTGAGTAGCAGCAAGTGACTAGTGGGGTCGCGCAGGGATACCCCAGCTATTCACAAAATATATTAATGAGGGAACTAAATGTCTTATCTCCAAGTTTGCAGATGATACAAAACCAGTGGGAAGGATAAACTGTAAAGAGGATGCAGAGATACTTCAGTGTGATTTGGACACGTTGAGTACAACACGGATAAATGTGAGGTTATCCACTTTGGTATCAAAAACAGGAAGACAGATAATTACCTGAATGGTGACAGATCAGGAAGAGGAGATGCAATGACACCTGCTTGTCCTTGAGCACTAGTTGTAGAAGCAAATATGCAGGAGCATCAGGCAGTAAAGAAGGCAAATAGTATGTGGGCTTTCATTGTGAGAGGTTTCAAGTACAGGAACAGGGATGTAATCAGATAGCAGGAACGTGTGAATATCAATTTTAGAATAGAATTCAAAGGTTGGTTCCCTTTTCTCTTGGAAAAAGTGCTGGGGATGACTTAAAATTCTGACAGGTTTCTATAGCACAGATGCAGAGAGAATGTGGGGAAGAACCTTAGTAGAGTCCATCAATGTAAGCATTCATCAGAAAAACCCTCTTCAGGGAATACAGAGGAGATGAGTTTACTCTGAGAGTAGTGAGAATGGAACTCGTTACCATGGGTTATGTACAAATCGTACAGATACATTTAAGAGGAAACTGTACAAGTACAAGAAAGAAAAAGGAGTAGAGGGTCACAATGATATATTTTGGAGAGAAAATATGAGAGGAGGCTCCAGTGGAGCATAAATACTTGCTCAGACTGATTGGGCCAAATTGACTGTTTCTATGCTGTATATCCTGTGTAATCCCATGTAAGACTGTGACATTTCAAAAGCCTATCTTGGGGAATGTTTTTGAGGTGTCAGCTTTCTTTGGGAATTATTGGTCACCTTTTCTAGTTTTCTAGGTTGATGTGCATGCTGAGAGGAAGGAAACTGTCAAGGTTGAAAGTTCTTTAATGTGCTGAGAATTACACTATGATAAATTGGGTTTCCACTTGTGTTCTGTGGAGTGTGAAATCCTTGCAGTTGAGCAAAAAAAAAAATCCTGCATGATGCTGCTCCCACTGAAAAGGAGCTAAATGCAAACCAAACTTTAAAGCATGCAAAGATTCATTTGCCAAGGGAATGAAGAAGAACCTACATCCTGCATTAATCACGCCAGGATTCCCCGGCTCCATTACCACTTGCTCATTTGATATGAACATGTTTCAATCAATATGTTTCAAGAAACTCAAAGAAAAACCAACAAAATGATTTTCCAAACTGCATGATGGAAATTTAGTTACCTCGACTCTACAATATTTCAATACTCAACTTGGATCCACCTTATTAACCAAATGATCTCACCTTGCAATATGATTTCAGTTAATATCCAATATCCTGAGTGTTAAACGATGTGCTGCATTGTCAGAAACGCAATCTTCCAGCTGAAGGGTGAAACTGAGAACCTAAGTCCCTTCTCAGGCAAATGTTAAGGACACTGGAGCACTATTTTGAAGAAGATTAATGATATGGGCTTTGCCTCAATGAGATATTTTACCTGATACAGTAATGCTTATGTATCCCTCATAGCATAAGGAATGAGACATAGATGTCATGGTATTGATGAATCCAATAGACAATTATTACAGGTACGTATTACGTACAAACGTTACATTCAAAGGCACATAATTTTCTGAGTTAGCATCAGCCTATCAGATTACAGAGGACGACATGCTTCCAGCAATCCAGATTCAGATGGAGATGTATCAGAGATAATAGGTACTGCAGATGCTGGAGAATCCGAGATAACAAGGTCAGGAGCTGGATGAACACAGCAGGCCAAGCAGCATCATAGGAGCAGGAAGGCTTGACGTTTCGGACCGAGACCCTTCATCAGAAATGGGGGAGGGGAAGAGGGTTCTGAAATAAATAGGGAGAGAAGTGGAGGCGGACAGAAGATGGATAGAGAAGAGGATAGGTGGAGAGGAGGCAGGCAAGTCGAAGAGGCGGGGATGGAGCCAGTAAAGGTGAGTGTAGGCGGGGGGGGTAGGGAGGACATAGGTCAGTCCAGGGAGGACGGACAGGTCAAAGGGGCGGGATGAGGTTAGTAGATAGGAGATGGGGGTGGGGCTTGAGGTGGGAGGAGGGGATAGGTGAGAGGAAGAACAGGTTAGGGAGGTGGAGATGAGCTGGGCTGGTTTTGGGATGCGGTTGGGGGAGGGGAGATTTTAAAGCTTGTGAAATCCACATTGATACCATTGGGCTGCAGGGTTCCCAGGCTGAATATGATTTGCTGTTCCTGCAGCCTTCGGGTGGCATCACTGTGGCATTGCAGGAGGCCCAGGATGGACATGTCGTCTGAGGAATGGGAGGGGAAGTTGAAATGGTTCGCGACTGGAAGGTGCAGTTGTTTGTTGCGAACTGAGTGCAGTTGTTCTGCAAAGTGGTCCCCGAGCCTCTGCTTGGTTTCCCCGATGTAGAGGAAGCCACAACGGGTACAGTGGATGCAGTATACCACATTGGCAGATGTGCAGGAGGACACCTGCCTGATGTGGAAAGTCTTCTTGGGGCCTGGGATTGGGGTGAGGGAGGAGGTGTGGGGGCAGGTGCAGCACTTCCTGCGGTTACAGGGAAAAGTGCCGGGTGTGGTGGGGCTGGAGAGGAGTGTGGAGCGAACAAGGGAGTCGCGGAGGGAGTGGTCCCTCTGGAAAGCAGATAAGGGTGGGGAGGGAAAAATGTCTTTGGTGGTGGGGTCGGATTGCAGATGGCGGAAGTGTCGGAGGATGATGCGTTGGATCCGGAGGTTGGTGGGGTGGTACGTGAGGACGAGGGAGATTCTTTTTTGGTTATGATTGCGGGGACGGGGCGTGAGGGATGAGTTGCGGAAAATGTGGGAGACACGGTCGAGGGCGTTCTCGACCACTGTCGGGGGGAAGTTGTGGTCCTTGAAGAATGAGGACATCTGAGATGTACGGGAGTGGAATGTCTCATCCTGGGAGCAGATGCGGCGGAGGCAAAGGAATTGGGAATAGGGGATGGCATTTTTGCAGGAGGGTGGGTGGGAGGAGGTGTATTCCAGGTAGCTGTGGGAGTCAGTGGGCTTGAAATTTCGGTTTCTAGGTGGTTACCCGAGATGGAGACAGAGAGGTCCAGGAAGGAGAGAGAAGTGTTGGAGATGGTCCAGGTGAACTTTAGGTTGGGGTGGAAGGTGTTGGTGAAGTGGATGAACTGTTCGAGCTCCTCGTGGGAGCATGAGGCGGTGTCGATGCAGTCATCAATGTAATGGAGGAAGAGGTGGGGTTTAGGGCCAGTGTAGGTATGGAAGAGGGATTGTTCCACGTAACCTACAAAGAGGCAGGCATAGCTTTGGCCCATGCGGGTACCCATGGCCACCCCCTTTGTCAGTAGGAAGTGGGAGGAATTGAAAGAGAAGTTGTTCAGGGTGAGGACGAGTTCGGCCAAGCGGATGAGGGTGTCGGTGGAGGGGGATTGGTCAGTTCTGCGGGACAGGAAGAAGCGGAGGGCCTTTAGGCCATCTGCATGGGGAATACAGGTGTATAGGGACTGGATGTCCATAGTAAAAATGAGGTGTTGGGGGCCGGGGATTTGGAAGTTCTCAAGGAGGTGGAGGGCGTGGGTGGTGTCACAGACGTAGGTAGGGAGTTCCTGGACCAAGGGGGTGAAAATGGAGTCTAGGTAGGTGGAGATGAGTTCGGTGGGGCAGGAGCAGGTGGAGACAATGGGTCGACCAGGGCATTCAGGTTTGTGGATTTTGGGAAGGAGATAGAAGTGGGTGGTGCGGGGTTGGGGAACGATGAGGTTGGAGGTGGAGGGTGGGAAGTCACCCGAGGTGATGAGGTTGTGGATGGTTTGGGAGATGATGGTTTGGTGCTCGGGGGTGGGGTCATGATCCAGGGGGCGGTAGGAGGAGGTGTTGGAGAGTTGGCGCCTGGCCTCAGCAATGTGGAAGTCAGTACGCCATACTATGACTGCGCCTCCAGCTCCACACTTTGTTATCTCAGATGGATATGTAATATTTATATCAATCTAGGCACATGGTAAGCTACAGTGATGGGATCATGAGTGTACCTCTTACAGCTATATTGACCATGAGATATAACATAACAATAAGGCTGAGTTCTCTTTGGTCTCTTGACCAATATTTAGTCCTTCTACAACAGTTAAGGGACTCAGATGATTTGTTGATCCATTTCCTTTATGTTTAAGGGAAATTGCTGTGCTCAAATCGGCTGCTGTCCATCCAATAATATGATGTTGACCATGGTCCATCTTTTATTAAAACCCTGGTTATCCTGTTATCGGGAGCTGGGAGCTGGGGCCAAGCATGTGATGGCTCCATTGAGATTGTGGGCAGCACTTTATAGGCAGCAGTGAATTGGAAACTGCTGACGGGACAACCATCCAATTGAGAATATCAGATGCACTTCCCAAAGCTGCCAGGCAAAACAAAGGCCCAAACTTCAGAATTGTCTCTGATACAAGTAACTGCTGCTGAAGGTGCAGGAACAAGAAGTGGGTACCTCAATGTTGAGGCAGTTATGTGTCATCGTCAGTATAGCTTCAATAGACATTCCCGTGTACTCACTGGAATTTAAAAGAATGAGTGAGGATCTCATAGAAACTTATAAAATCCCGATGGGACTGGACAAGCTAGATGCAGGTAGAAGGTTCCCGATGTTAGGGCTGTCTAGAACTAGAGGTTACATTCTAAGAGTGAGAGATAAGTCATTCAGGACTGAGATGAGGAAGAATTTCTTCACTCAGAGAGTTGTGAACCTGTGCAATTCTCTCCCACAGGAAGCTGTTGGGGCCAGTTTGTTAGATATATTCAAGAGGGAGCTGGACATAGCCCTTGCAGCTAAAGGGATCTAGGGGTATGGGGAGAAAGCAGGAATGGGATACTGAGATTGTATGTTCAGCTGTGATCATAGAGAATAGTGGTGTAGGCTTGAAAGGTTGAATGGCCTACTCCTGTACCTATTTTCTATGTTTCTATGATTTCATCACTACATTACAGCATGTGACCTGAGAGCAGACAGAACTTAGACACCATCTTACCTGGGGCCACCTGAAGCATGATGCTGATGGAAAGTTGCTTCTGAATGTAACTGAATAGCCATGTATTTGTCTTGACACTGAAGTGACTGACTGTACTACTCGTATTTACAAGGAGCTGCAATAAATGTCAGTTAAATCTTTCAGCACCACTTTACCCACATCACAAGGGAGCCACTAAAACCATTACCTCATCAGGTACAAACACCCTACTGGTGGCAGAACCACACCACAGTGGCAGCTCAGAAGATAAAGTAAGATTTTTGTTTTGTATGGCATGCTTTTTCCAGCATGTAAGGGATAAGGACCCCATTCTATCAGAGAGTGGAGAGACAAATAAAAGAGAAGACTTCCTCCCTGGAAATCCCCCGAGTGATGGAGTGTTTCTCAACTCAGAGAAGATGTCAGCAGGGGCAGGGAGACGTTAAAGGCACCCGGTGTATTGACAGCCTGCCTAGTCAACATATAGTCATGCTTCTGGGCTTCCTGCTTCGAGAATGTCTTTTGGTGACAAGCCTTTGAACTTCCGTTCTAAGGCCCTCCATCTCCATCACATGGAGTCGTTTCCCCTTCCAGCCTGATGTCAGGATATGGATATAAATGTACCCCTTAGGATTACTTAATTTTGACAAGCACAATTTGTGAGGAGGTGGTGTTTTGTTTTAATTTGGGATGTGGGTGTAACTGATTGGGCCAGTATTTATTGCCCATCCCTAACTGCGCAGAGCACAGTTATGAGTCTGCCACATTGCTATGGGTCTGGAGTTACACTTAAGTCATACCAGGTAAGGATGACAGATTTTCTTCTCCAAAGGACATTAGTGAACTAGATAGGTTTCTAATGCCAATTGCTATGTTGTCATTAATGGCTAAGCTTCTATATGGTAGATTTTTATTAAGTTCAAGCTTCGCTATTGATCTTGGATGTTACCAATATGAACTTTGAGCCCATATCTCCTGAACATTAGCCTGGGGTTCTGGATTACAATTCCCATAACATACACCAACTCCCCAAATGTGACAAGTAGTTCAATACCTCAGGCTAATATTCAGGGGATATGATTCTGAATACCATCATAGCAGATGGTGAAGCTTGATTCAATAAATATGTGGAATTAAGAAGCTCTTCTAATTGCAACCATTACAGTTAAGAAGTAATGTTTGGTTGTAGGGAAATAAATCTGCCCTCTTTACCTGGTCTGGCCTCCAGATCCATAGCAATGTGGTTGACTGCTAGCTGCTGTCTCAATGTGGCCTTGACAGCCAATCAATTCACAGGCAACAAATTCCAGCTTTGCCAGTGACACCTAACTTGAAACTGGGAAAGGTGCTATAAAAATGCAAGTTCTTTGCTTTTTCTTATTTGATTAATCCAAACCTGCAAATAACACTTGGAGATTCATGGCCCTGATTATAAATATTTAAAAGTGAGATGAGGGGATTTTTTTTTCATTTTGACAGCCATGAGTCTTTCAAAGTCTCTTCCTCAAGAGGTGGTGGACACAGGAACCTTGAGCATTTTTGTGGCTGAGGTAGATAGATGGATAGCAAGGCCTTGAAACATTATCAGAGGTATGTTATAACATGGTATAGCCAGACCAACCATAATCTTACTGAATGGTCAATCAGGCTTGAGGGACCAAATGGCTTACTTTTGCTCCTAATTCACATGTTATCTGAATCTCCAAGTTCCGATCCACTGCATAATACATATCTAATGCCAACTTTGTCCACATTCTCAACTGAAAATCATGCAAAAATGAGAAGCAATGGTCTAATGGTATTATCGCTGGACTGTTAATTCAGAGACCCACATAATATCCTGGGGTCCTGGGTTTGAATCCTGCCATGGCAGATGGTGGAATTTGAATTCAATAAATATCTGGAAGTAAGTGTCTAATGATAACCATGAATCCATTGTCAATTGTCAGGTTCAGTGGTTCACTCATGCCCCTCAGAGGAGGAAAATGCCGTCCTTACCTGGTCTGCCCTACATATAACTCCAGACCCATAGCAATGGCTTCTGGGCAATTAGGGATGGGCAATAAATGCTGGCCTAGCTAGTGATGCCCTCATCCTGGGAATGAATTTTAAAAAAACCCTTTGTTTACAATTCAGTCTATAATCTATTATGGCCTCATACAATGTACCAATTGTGTTCTGCAGCTCCTCATCATTTCAGAGCAAGCAATAAGATTGCATCCAGTCTGCCCATTCTGAATGTTTGTTTTGGTTACATGATTTAAAGACTTTATCAACATATTCCCAGTTGGCCTTCTAGCTTCATGGCTTTTCCCTTCCTGTGGCCGCCATCTCCTTTCAATAGTTACAATCTACACACACTTTGATCTCCAACATACAGGATCTTCTGGAGTCCAGCGCAAAATACATAAGTCATTTCCACCTTGGCTGCTACAATCGGTCAATAATTAATTTGGTTGTCCATCTCATAATTTGTGAGTACTTGTAGTAGAAATGGGTGACAGTCAAAAGCGTCAGTCTGTCAGACCCAACATGTCCAATTCTCCCATGAAAATTCATTATGATGCATTTGCCTCGAATGTGATTGAAGGAATGAGTGCCTCCAACCCACAGATTTATTTCCTTTCCATTTTTAAATGCAGTCATGTAAAACTGAAGTTGTTTCTGTGGCATTGTTTGAATTAATAATCTTCCAGAGATGCCTTGGCTCTGTGACCGTTCATGCATAATACCTGTCTGTGTCCCTCTTTATCAGCTGGTAATATTGCAGGCCTGATATCAATTGGAGTTCTTCCACACCACTGGGTTCAAAAATAACTGTTTTGAAGCCCTGTCCTCCCTGTGAGACTCAGTAATATATGAACAATCGAGTATGAATTGAGCATCCCTTATTTCCATTGTGATACCATCGATAGCCCTATTTTCAGCAGCCTCGGACTAAAACACTGAAATTATCCTCCCTTATCCTGCTTTTTTACCTTTCTCTTCTCCCCTAAGTCACTCCTTGACATCAGCCTTTTTTTTTAGAATCCCTACAGTGTGGAACCAGGCCCTTCGACCCAACAAGTCCACACCAACCCTCGGAGCATCCGACCCTGACCCATCCCCCTATAACCCATCTAATCTACACATCACTGAGCACTACAGGTAATTTAGCATGGCCAATCCACCTAGCCTGCACATCTTTGGACTGTGGGAGGAAGCAGGAGCACCCGGAGGAAACCCATGCAGACATGGGGAGAATGTGCAATCTCCACACAGACAGTCGCTCGAGGCTGGAATCAAGCTCATGTCTCTGGTGCTGAGAGGCAGCAGTGCTAACCACTGAGCTCTTTGGTGCATTCTTTTGGTGACTTGTTCAAAAATCTTTTTATGTGTCTCGATGTCAGTTTTTATTTGAACGTGGTACACTATGAAATGTTTCACTGCATTGACAGTCGGTATATAAATGCAAAGGGGGTCAATTAGCTGGACAGTTAGCGCGATGCCAATGTCCTGTGTTTAATTCCTGCACTGACTGAAGTTACCATGAAGATGTCTCCTTCTCAACTTCTCTCCTCACCTGAGGCATAGTGACTCAACACCACTCATCTCTCCCTCTCGCTTATGAAAGAGCAGCTTCATGTTGTGGTAAGACCCTGATGACTTTGCCTTCATAAATTCAACCTTTTTTGTTGGGATCGCTTTAGGTCCATAAGAGTTGCTCAGGCAATGCCTTTCACTTCAGTAAAATTTGAGAATAATGGACTCAACGGGATGGACGTGGAATTGGATAGGTAAGTCAGAGGTGAAAGTTCAAATGTCACCATGGCCACAATGGCAATTTGAAACCGGTAAATCTATCAGCTCAAAAATTATCCCCCAATGAAAAAGACCATAGGCGCTGTTGAATTATTTCACAAAACCCATTCTTTCAAAGGATGTGAATATTTCCAGCAAGACCAATGTTTTGTTGTCCCTCTTTAATCTTGAATGGTGAGAGGTTGGAAAGTGCAGGTGTCCAACACTATCTGGGTGTCTTGGTCCATGAGTCACTAAAAACTAGTCTGCAGATGCAGTAAGCAATTAGAAAGGCAAACAGTATGCTGGCATTTATTTCAAGGAGACATGAGTACAGAAGTAACAATGTCTCATTGCATTTGTGTCGATATTTGGTGAGACACCATCTGGAGTACAATGTACAGTTTTCGCCCACTTTTCTAAAGAAAAGATCCGCTATGGAGAGTATGCAGACCAGATTAATCCCTATACTGGTGAGATTGTTTCATGAGAATAGATTGTGGAAACTGGATCTGTTGTATTCTTTAAAGTTTCAAAGAATGAGATGTAATCTCTTTTTTTTATATCTACAGGGTTTGACAAGGTGATAGAGATGAGATGCTTACCTAGTATTCGGATAGGGTAATAATACATGGATAAGGAGAAATATCTTCACTTAGAGCGTTGAATCTTTTAAATTCTCTCTCTAGAGGACTCTGGAAGATCAATCATTGAGGAGCTTCAAGGCAGAAATCGAAGGATTTCTAGAGGCTAATTATAACATCGATTATGGAGATGTTGCAGGAAAATGCCATAGACTTAGATGATCATTTATGATCTAGGATGGAGAGGCAAGCTTGATGGGCTGAATAGCTTATTTATAGAGTCATAGAGTCATACAGCACGAAAACAGACCCTTCAGTCCAACCAGTCTATGCCAACCATAATCTCAAACTAAACTAGTCCCACCTGCCTGCACTTAGCCCATATCCCACCAAACACTTCTTATTCATTTGTTTATCCAAATGTATTTTAAATATTATAACTGCATTTGCATCCATCTCTTCATCTGGAAGTTCATTCCACACATGAACTAGTCTCTGTGTAAAAACTTTGCCTCTCATGTCTTTTTAAAATTCTTCTCCTCTCATGTTAAAAATATGTCCCTAGTCTTGAAGGCCCCAGTCTAAGGAAAAGACACCTGCCATTCACTTTATCTATACCCCTCATCAATTTATAAACCTCATAAAATACAAACAAAGAGCTCTAGGAAAACAAAACTCAGCTAGTTAAGCTCTGTAGAGAGAGAATGAGTGTTAATATGTTAAATCCAATATGACTTTGTTAGAACTGAAGAGACTATTTAGCTGGCAATGTCCAGTGACCATGAAAGATTTTGTAAAAATCCACGTCTTTCCTGTTGTTCTTTTCCACCAATATTTTTTGCTTTGGTCAATTGATGACTCTTATCCCAAACAGCATCACCATTCCTCACTGTTACTGGATCAAGATCGTGCAACTTCCTCCCCAACAGCATTGTAAATGTATCTGTCACAGGAAAACTGTGGTAACTCAAGAACATGGCTCACCATACATTTAAGGGTAATTAATGAAGGGCAAGCATTGTTGGCCTTGGCAACAATGCTCACATTCCTTGAAAAAATAAACATATAGGTAATTACTCATGAGCAATGTACCAAAACTCTTTGGAAAATGCCAGGTGATCCATTGTGTCCGATTTTCAAAATTTAAGATCACTGAGATCTGAACCATACAGATTTTAATGTTGATTTGACCCTTTCTTTTTCTTGGGAGCTATCTATAACCTGGCGTAACGGGGTTCAAATAATCAGAAGTTCCTAATGCTATGTGAAACAGTATGTTGTTAAGAACTCAGAGAGACATCCTGCAGTATAGCTCAAGGGAAACGTCTCCTTTGCTTTGAGTCTCACTGAACTTTGAACCCAGAATCTGTCAGCTCTGTGCTCAAAGTATGAATTAAAAAATAGTCCACATTTACTTTATTGATGCTGTTAAGCATTCTGAAAAAAATACATGTCCCTTAGCTCTTGTCACTTACTTCAGCCTTTTCTCTCCAGTGTAAGGGAGTGGTCTTCAGTATGTAACAACTCTGCATTAAAGGACAACACAGTGCCTCTGATCGTATGCTCATTGTCCAATTGACAAGAGTCTTCAGTGACAATTAACCCAATTTATAAATCAGCTTCAATGTAGCAAAACGCTTGAAGGTTTTTTAAAAAGTATTTATTAACATGCACACAATTTGATACCATGCCATATGGGATAATAGGGCATTTGAACAAAAGTTTGGCTAAAGGATATTTGGATTTTAAGGAGATTCTTAAATGAGGAGAACAAGGGAGAGAGAAGGCAAAGCTTAGAGACAGAATTCCAAAGTTAAGCTATGGCTCCCAATGGTATAGCTATGAAAATCAAGTATATGCAAAAAGTTGGACTATGGGGAGGATAAAGATCCTGTTTATCGCTGAACTGCTGCTGGCTCTTTCAAATTTCTGAAGGCAAGGTGATATGACCATGTATTGGCTAAGTGAAATTCAAACAGTATTCCCTACAACTCATAGGATAGAACTATAGAACTTCACACTACCAAAGGAAACTGTCTCTGAATGATCTATGCGCAGTGTCATTTCTTGCTCATTACAATTTTTCTTGCTCAAACACGTAATAGAATCATAGAAACACTTTGCATATAATGAGTTAGTTTGAGGTGTAATCACTGTCATTACCTAGATGAATACATCAGCAATTTTGTACACAGCAGGGTTGCACAAACAACTGTATGATAAATGATCAGTTGCTTTGTTTTTGCTGGAGGGAGAACCGAAAGCACTCTGTGACTTCTCAAACAGGGCTAAGGTATTTTAATATCTGCCTACATCACCAGAAGAAGCAAACAGAGGCTCCACTAACATCTCATCTGCAAAACGGCACCCCTGATAATGCAATGTCCCAGCTCAATGCACAGGAGAGTTGTTAATCAGGCTTTTAGCACAAGTATTCAAATGTAAGTGAGGGTGACCTTGCTGGCTTACCTGGACAGAGTATGCTTTTCTTTTTGGTTCTGATGCCTAGGTTGATGCTATATTTTGGCTTTAGATTTGTGCCAAAATCCTCAGACCCTAAACTTTAACCCTGATTTCTCTTCACAGATGCTGCCAGACCTGCTGAGCTTTTCCAGCAACTTCTGTTTTTGTTTCTGATTTACAGCATCCGCAGTTCATTCAGTTTACATTTAACGCCCAGGTAACAAATTAGATATACATCCCCACTAGTTAAACCACAGACAAGGGTTAGATGGCATCAACCTTGCTCTGCAAAATAAAAACACTGATACTGACTTGGGTAAGGCTTAAACACCTTCTGCAGGTAACAAATATCTACAGAAAAATCTTTCATACCGGTCATTTATAGCAGTTAACAACACTGTGATCTATTACAATTAGAAGTCATCATCAAGGCCTGTCTAATGTTGACGAAGGAATTATTTCATTTTAGGCTTGCAAGTAATAACTGCCTTTGCAGGTCAGTTTTCAAGCAGTATTGTCAAAATAATGACCCTATAGATCACGCCCTATTTCTGAGTCTTCTAGTCCAGCTCATTTGGTACTTAAAGTTCTTCATTACCGGTTGGTTCTGTTTGCAGTTTGAAGTCTGCTTTGAGCTTTCAAACGGGGTGGCCTTGGTCCTCCCAACTCACAGCTGGAAAAAATTAATTCGAGATGAGTAGCCCAGCGGTCAATCCCTGGAGTAGCAATGCAAGTACCTGAACTAATAATATTCGGGATATGCATTGAAGTGATATATTTCAGTTACTTGTCATAAAAGACTGATGCTTTCCATCTTCTTCAAACAAAAAATAAGCAGTTGTTTTGATTCCAGCTGATCTACAGCACCCCTCTGAAATAACTGTAGTAAGGCCGGTATCCTGTCACCCTGTCACCAAGTCACCCTTTACTTACACGTGTACAGTATATGACACTGACCCAGCTAGCACAGAGCCAGCTCTCAGAGTGAGCAGAACCTCTGACCCTCCGATTATATCTCTCAGCCAGGGCTCCCCGATTGGACCAGATTAACAGCCCCAATCAGAGAACTCATATTCTATGAGATCCACCTGGCTGACATCATCCCAATCATTACACCTTCTGTTATTAAATCAGCCGAATCGTTGTCTGAAACCTCATCATTGTGCACTTCAAATCTGTAGAATCGCAGAGTGCAAGAGACCATTCAGGTGATTAACATTCCGGTCTTGCAAGAGGCACATACAATTTCTTTTCCCCAAGCTATGTCATGGTAAGATTTCCCGTGCTTGCAACAAAGGGGTAGTCATGGACTGTGCCCGGTGTTTCGGTTTATAGTGAAACAACAAGCATGCTGAAATCGGTTATTTGTACGGACAGAGCAGAGGTGTTCCAGAGACCAGTTACCCAGTCTGCATTTGGTCTCACCAATGTAAAGGAGACCACACTGTGTGCAGCGAATGCAGTACTCTAGTTTGAAAGAAGTGCAAATAAAATGCTGCTTCACCTGGAAGATGTGTTTGTGACCTTGGACAATAAGGAGGGAAGAGGTGAAAGTGCAAGGTGAAAGGAAACCTTCTCAGAAGATGCCAAGACAGAATAAGGAAGTTTTAGGAACGATGGTGGAATGAACTAGTGCATCACAGATGGAGTGGTAGATTCACAGCATGCCTCATAATGATATCCCTTCAAAAAAACAGGAATATAACAGTTGTACAAACTGCACTACATTGTGGAGTAAATTGAAATGGACACAGGATGGAGGAAGTTTAACTCACTTCATTGAAAAACAGGTGGAACCAGAGTTAAAATCAAACTTTTATCACTCTACTTCATTGCTGTTCCTCTGCATCTTTGAACAGATCGTCACACACATGAAACATAGACAGGTGAAAATTGACATCCTGCCGTGCACACAAGGCTGCTAAGCTATTTCAGTGACATAAGGAAAACAAAAGAAAAACTTGCTTTTGTATCGAACCTTCCACAATTTCATAACATCGTGAATCACGTTGTAATCAATGCTTTCAGTTAAAAATAGGATCCCTGTTACAAAAAATAAGGAAATGTGAGAACTAATTTACATACAGCAAGGTCCAATAAAAAGCAGAGAGAGATAACGCACTCGGTTTCTTTATTTACTTGTGGTAAGAGGCATCACTGGCTGGAGAGCACTTATTGTCCACCCCTGGTTGCCCTTGAAATGATGGCTTGCTAGACCATTTCAGAGGGCAGTTGAGGGTCAAACATGTTGCTGTGGGTCTGGAGTCACATGTCGGCTAAACCAGGTGAGGATGACAGGTTTCCTTCCCTGAAGGACATGAGTAAACCAGATGGGTTTTTATGACAATGGGCAATTAGTTTCATGGTCACCAGTAGATTATTAATTCCAGAGCTTTTTTTTATTTGAATTAAAATTCCACCTTCATCTTTGTTGGGATTCAAACCCATGTCCCCAGAACATTAGCTGAGTTTCTGGATTAATAGTCTATCCATAACACCACGAGGCCACCACCTCCCTGAATGACATTTCGTGAATTTTTGTGAGATTGGTTGAGTGATAAATTTTGGCGTAGGACTCTGGGACAAAATGCGCTGTTTGTCCTTAAAATTGTGCAGAAGGTCACAACTAACAAGGCAGATGTCTACTGACTCATTCAAAAGGCAACTTACTTCACATTGCTGAATTCCATCAGTACTGGCTGGTGGTATTAATCAACTATTAATCAGGAGACCCAGGTAACGTTCTGTTGACCGAGGTTCAAATCCCACAATGGCAGGTCGTGGAATTTGAATTCAATGAAGAATCTGGAATTAAGAGTTAAATGATGACCATGAAACTAATGTTGATTGTCAGGAAGAAGCCATTTGGTTCACTAATGTCCTTTAGGGAAGGAAATATGCCATCCTTACTTGGTCTGGCCTACATGGGACTCCAGACCCACAGCAAAGTGGTTGACTCTGGGCAATTATGGGATGGGCAATAAATGCTGGCCTAGCCAAAAATGTTCCCATCTCATGAGTAAACACATTTTAAAAAAAACACTCCAGTCATATCCACTTGGACTCTGTATAGGGAACATATTCTGCAGACACAAAACTAAATGAAACCCAGCGCCCAGAGACAGATATTTGTCTGGGTGATTGTAAAACCTATCTTTGTGAAATCATTACATGACAGCTGCATTGGGTGCTCGCCTTGCTCCTGCCCTGATGTTCCATTTCGCATGTTCCAGTCCTGTTTAGATTGGCTCTGTTGGCTGAACAGCAGGCCTGTGATGAAGACCATCGCCAACAATGTGACAATTCCCACACTGGCTGAGATTACTGTGAAGGACCCACCTCCTCAACTTCACTCTTTACCTGAAGTGTGATGACCCTCTGGTCGAATGAGCTCACCTCTCTATTATGGGAGAACAGCCTTGTCATCCTCGTGTACCATGATGGCTTTCGATTTTTTTTGCCTGATTTCCATGCTAGTGTCTCCATTGAATGGAATTCATTGAGTTGCTTTTGGACACTCATTTTGAGCAGGCTGTTCACCGTTAGAAACATAGAAACATGCCCTACCTGCGCATTAAGTTGCTGTGATTTGCACACCTTACCCAAATCCTTCTGAATAGCAGTGTTAGTTCTAACACTGCCTGACCTGCTGGTCATTTATTATCTACATTACGGGCCATTGCATCAAATAAAGCTGAATTGTTTTTTGACTCAAGCTTATTTTGAATCTCTGAATGTACAATGAAAAAAGAAAATACTATTATGGATTAATAACAAAATGAACTCTTCATTTCCGTCATAAAAGAAGTCATCAAGGGCGAAAAGATTAAAATGAATTTATTTGCATTTTCACATTGGCAGCTGTGCATTTTCAGTGAGATCTTCCATTGAACTCTGGCTCAGCAGAAGAATGAATTTGAATGGGAATCATCTCAAGGAATGAAAGGGCCAAGTTGGATAATGAACTAAACAAGTGGGCTGTGTGCGTGCATGCAGTTTGGGAAGAATAGTATAGATAAGAAAGCTCGAGGTTAAGAGGATAGATTAAATTAATAAGGGTCTCCCAACTGTTTAATGTACTGCAAAGTCCTGTACATAAGCTTACAGTGATGTTACACTTTGCTTTCTGGAGGAATACATGCTTCATTTCATGCTGCAAATAGTGCAAATTATTCTTGAGGTTTTCAGCAATGTTTAACTAGATTTCAGTTGGGAGCAGACTGGGGAAAAATAAATTGGATAGTACCTCGACCAGCTTATCATTGATCTCTGGGACATTACCCTAACTCAGGTGGGTGCATGCATGTAATAGTGGTATTGGCTGTAATAAAGTTGTAAGAAACACCAGCAGATTAAAACAGAGATTGATAGATTCCTAGATATAGTAAGAACTGCTGATGCTGGAGTCAGAGATAAAACGGTGTGGAGCTGGATGAACACAGCAGGCCAGGCTGCATCAGAGGAGCAGGAAAGATGATGTTTTGGGTCAGGACCTTTCCTCAGAAATTGGGAGGGGGAAGGGAGCTCAGAAATGAATAGAGAGAGGAGGGTTGGGGCTGGGGAAGGTAGGTGGGATGGTGTTTGGTGAGTGAAGGTAAGCAGTAGTAGGGGTTGGTCAATGAGGTGGGAGAGGCGGGTAGGTGGGAGAGAAGATGGACAGGTTGTATCAGGTCAAGGAGATGGGGATGAGAAGGAGGCTTGGTCATGGGATGAGGCTGGGCGATGGGGAGATTTTGAAACTGGCAAAATCCAATGGTAGATTACTCGTGCATTACTCTTCCCTCTTCCTGGGATTGGGAAAATAAAAACCCATCCAGGACAATCTGGACTCTAGTAATAGGAATTATTTTCCTTAATTAAATCATTATCAAACCAGTGCAGTCCTCTATTTTGAGCTGGATATCGTATTGACTCTTTCACTGTGATCAGCTTTTGTTTCACCCATTTGCTTGAACTGGTGTTAGAAAAGGCCACAGGTCAAAACGAGTTAAATTTATAAATGCTGTTTTAAAGGAGATTTAAATGCACAATCCAGCTTCACGTAAGATTACCTTATTGAGTTCTGAGGAAGGATCACTTGACCTGAAGCGTTAACTCTGATTTCTCTTCGCAAGATGCTGCCAGACCTGCTGAGCTATTCCAGCAATTTCTGTTTTTGTTTCTGACTTCCGGCATCCACAGTTTTTCAGTTTTTGCCTTATCTATGCTGCTTATGCCTGGAACGAGCAGCATTTTGCTGGAAGTTACAAATCCACCTTCAGCGCTAACCTCTATGCAAACAACACACAGTAATTTCTCTTTTACCTTGCACAGTTCACACAATAAAACATCTGAAGGCGTTTAAACAGGAGATAGGAGTTTTCAGGAACTCTGAACAGGGGATACTGGAGAAGTGGTCAAACTCTTTGACGGAGGAAGGATTTTAAGGAAAGTCTTAAAGGAGAAGAAGGATGTTTGAGGAGGGAATGCCAAAGTTTATGGTCTAGACAGCTGAAGGCATAGTCACCAATGAGGTGTAACGGAAGCAGAGGAAGTGTAAGAGACAGAATTGGAGTATCTATTTTAACAGTTCCATTCACAGCTATTTCTACACTCCTTTTAAGTGTCACTGTTAACCTCGTATATAACTTCAACACTTGCAAACATGCTTTGAGATATGCTGGGGTGAAGAAAGGTGCTATATAAATACAAGGTCTTTTATCTTCAACTTGTTTTGGAATATTACAGAATAATTTGTTCCTGCAGGCAAGTGGCAAAAGGAGGCAAGCAGTTCTGTTTGATTAAAGATCCATAATGTACTGGAATATAATCTCACAGGACAACAACAGCCAGATAAATGTTATATACAAAAGCTGTGTTGTAATTGTCTCCTCTGTAAGTGGCATTCAGCTCTGTGTGTGTTTAATAGGCAAAAAACTGGCAAAAGAATTTACTTTATGACTAAATTATAATTTCGAATCTAAGCACAAGCAAGCTTTAGCAATTTAAATGGATTAATCTCATTACTCAAGTAAGAACAAATTACTGCAGATACTGGAACCTGTACTGAAAACAACAAATGCTGAAGATCACAATGGATCAGACAGCACCCATGGATGACAGAACAAGCTAATGTTTCAAGTCTGGATGATTCTTCATCAGAGCTGAAGTGAAGTGTGGAGGGGACAACACTTATGCTATAGTTAGGGAGCGGGGGTGCAGATGTCGGAGTAGTTGGTGTAGGGTGCTGGTGGGGAAAAGATATAAATAGTTCAGATTAAGTGAATGGAAAGTGAGAATGGCAGAACAATGGTGTGTCACCTGCCAGACTTGAAAGGATAGTAATTGGAATGAGTGGAGGAGAGGACATGATAACAAGCTAAAAGTAAAGGAAGAAAGAGTTCACAATTTAAAGGTGTTGAACTCAAAATTCAGTCCAGAAGGCTGTAAAGTGCCTAGTCTGAAAATGAGATGTTGTTCCTCCAGTTTGCATTGTGATTCACTGGAACACTGCAGCATGCCAAGGACAGATAAATGGGCAAGCTAGCAGGACACTGTGTTAAAATGACCAGCTATGGGAAGATTTGGGTCCTGCATGCACACAGACCAGAGGTGTTCTGCAAAGCAGTCACCCAGTCTGTGTTTGGTTTCCTTAATGTCGAGTAGGTCACATTGGGTGCAGCAAGTACAATACACAAGATTGGAGGAGGTACGGGTGAAATGCTGCTTCACTTGGAAAGACTGTTTAGGCTCTTGGATGGTGAGCAGGGAGGAGGTGAAGGGGCAGGTGTTGTACCTTCTGTGGTTAAATGGGAAGGTGCCGTATAGCAGGGGGGTGGTGTTGGTGGTTGTGGAATGGACCAGGGTATTCCTGAGGGAACAGTCCCTGTGAAATGCAGATGGGGGAGTGAAGGGAAAGATGTGTTTGGTGGTAGCATTCTGCTGGAGTTCTCTGAAATGGTGCAGAATGTTCCTTTGAACGTGGAGACTGGTGGGATGAAAAATGAGGACAAGGGGGACTGGATCAAGCTGTTGTGAGTGATGGGAAGGGGCAATGGTGGGGGGGGGGGGGGGGGGGCGTGCAGGGTGATTGGTCAAGCGTGGCTGAAGGCCCTGCCAACTGCAGTGGATGGCAAACCACAATCGTAGAAGAAGCATTGCTTTTTGGGATCATTTGTGGGATGAGGGCGTTCTGGCTGGCCAAGATTTATTGCCCATCCCTCGTTGCCCTTGAGAAGATGGTGGCAAGCTGCCTTCTTGAATCTTCTTCTTAGGAAGAATCTTCTTAAGAATCTTAAGAATCTGCCTTCTTAGGAAGGGAATTCCAGGATTTTGACCCAGCAACAATGAAGGAATGGCATTGTGTTTCCACGTCAGGATGGTGAGTAGCTTGGAGGAGAACTTGCAGAGGGTGGTGTTCCCATGTCCTTCTAGATGGAAGTGGTCGTGGGTTTGGAAGGTGCTGTCTGAGGAGCTGTGGTGAATTTCTGCAGGGCGTCTTGTAGATAGTACGCACTGCTGTTACTGAGTGTCGGTGGTGGAGGGAGTGGATGCTTGTGGATGCAATGCCAATCAGGCAGGCTGCTTTTTCCTGGATGGTGTCAAGCTGCTATTGAAATGGTGTTCCAGTGACTCAAGTGGATATTAAACTTCATTTGGATGCTATTGAAAAGAAGAGTATGGATACTCTCCTAATGTCCCAGCCAGTACTTCCCCAACTAATACAGGCTAGCTAAAAATTCATCTTTTTCTCATTCTTCGGATCCCACTGTGCGCAGAATGGCTGTCTATGCAACAATAGACGGGTCCTTTCAATGCAACTAAGTTCAACTTAAGCTCTTGTGGAATTTGAGTTGGTATCAGTAGAAATCTTAACTAAAACCTGGAGAACTGTGGATGTTGGAAATAAGAAACAAAAACAGAAATTGCTGGCAAGGCTCAGCAGATCTGGCAGCATCTATACAGAGAAATCAGCGATAATATTTTGGGTTAAGAGTTCTGAGGAAGGGTTACTGAGCCAGAAACGTTAACTCTGATTTCTCTCCATAGATGCTGCCAGCCCTGCTGAGCTTTACCAGCAATTTCTGTTTTCGTTTCAGTATTGTTCTTTCTTGGGCTGAATATTTTGTACAATCTGAGGCAATTTCAATCCATAACAGTACAAGCCTGGAGTGATTCTTTTTTCCCTCAATGTTTGCAGTAAATTCACCTATTGACCCGGAACATTGCAAAGACTAACAAACTATTGATATTTTGCAAAACTAATGAATCATGGGGAGACAGGAGAGAAAACACAGGCAAATTATGATAATGTTAGTTATAAATCAAAATGATGAGGAACAGGATTTACTGGAATTACAAAAGATATTTAAATTAAGAAACAAGAAGTGCTCGAAGAAAAGAATGGAAGATGTGGAAAAAAGACAGAGGCAGAAAGTTGAATTATGTCTTTCTTCATGGAGTACAGCCAGTGACGATGAGATGACAGCTCCTTTGCGTCACTCCTTATTTTAATTTTTGCAAACTATCATGCAAAAGCCAGATCACCGCCTTTGATGGAAAAATCAGAAGAGATCTAAAAGTAAGCATTGGCTCACTGTCACACAAAGTCAGAATTGCTCCAGAGAGAGGTGAAAGAGAGAGAGATAATGTGAGAGCAGTTACGAATAGAATTAAGAGAGAGAAATAAAGACAAAGAGTCCAAGAGAGAATTACAAGAAGAGAAAAGTGACAAAAAATGAGAAACAAAACGATGGAGAAAAAGGATAGAAGAAAGGACATAGCAAAAGGAGAGGTCATGTAATGCAGGAGAGGCTGAGAAAGTGAAAGAGACAGTGAGAGAGTTTTAAAGAGAGAAATAAAGAGAAAGGAAGAGAGAGACAGGAAGAGAATGAGCATGATGGTGACAAACATCCTGAATATTGAATCCTGAAGGTGGTGCTGCTGCAGCATTCTTTGCCTGATGCTGATCCATCCACATTGTTTCCCTAGTTTTCTCTCAGTACCCCAAAGAAAAATGTTGAATCGTTCTGGTATGTTACATTTTAGACTTTTATTTTACTGGGAGATGCATTTTATTGTGGGATCGAACTGTCGCCCATTTTCCCATGAACTTCCAATTGCCAATATGAAATAAAATGGGTCAGAACCATTTGGGGATTCAAATGTGCTGACCTTTGCTGCAATCTCCATTACTGCCGTCTGAGCTGAAGAAGTTGGCTCCATATGAACACTGTTTAGATGTCCTGGCCCCAAACAGAGATCAGAAATTCTGAGTCAAAGACAGTTGTCAGGTTCCTCTCTCCAGGAGAAAGATTTTGTTGGAATCAAGGTGATAACATTTCCACACACGTTCAACTATACTCCATCTATACATTAGTCAGTAATTGTCAGACCTGTGCCAGTCATATGCAGAAGTCTTCACAGAAACCCAAAATGTTAGGCACATGAGCCACACAAAGGGCTTCAAAACAGGAGTCTTTTACTCTTCTGGCATCAAATCTTTCCAACATCAAGGGTAAAGGTCAATATAAAGAAACAAAAATTTTACAATGGGGCACTAGAGACCTGCCATAGACAGGGCCTGGTATGTAGCCCCTATCTGAATTCTGAAGTTGGTACACCGAGGTCCAAATCACCCTCCTCACAGTCTAATAGCTCAGAGAACTTTGAGATTTGTCATTCTGTGCAAGACCAAAGGATATTTGCCACAGTCAGCAGTGAAGTGGGATAGCTGTTGCTAAGGGGCTCCAACAGAGTAACATCAGGTACAGGAAGAATGTTCCCAATTGTAGGGCAGTCCAGAACTAGGGGACATAGTTTAAGGATAAGGGGTAGACCTTTCAGGATTGAGATGAGGAGACATTTTGTTCAACCAAAGAGTGGTGAGCCTGTGGAGTTCACTATCACAGAAAGCGGCTAGGGTAAAAAAATTTGTGGTTTCAAGAAGAAGGGAGATACAGCTCTTATGGTTAAAGAGATCAAGGAATATGGTGGGAGGGTGGGATGAGGATATTGAGCTCGATGATCAGCCATGGTCATAAATGAATGGTGGAGCAGGTTCAAGGGATCGAATGGTGTATTCTTGCTCCTATCTTCTATATCAAGGGCAGCCTCTGATATTAATTAAGGCCCTGCTCAGGGCAATCAGAGCAAAGATCCACTGCTCAGGAAGGGTGAAGAGTTAAAGGGTGGCAGCGCACCCTTCAGTCACATTGTGGGCTGTTTTGCTCTAGGAATGAGAGAGGTGCATATTGCAGAAGGTAAAAGTGGATGGCACAGCAACTACTGAGGATGCAGGGAGGGAGTTTCCCCGAGTAAGCAGGACTTGCAGGGTTAGGAATGGCAGCACTGGTGTGGGTGAGAGTAAGTGGGAAAGATGTTGCAGGCATTTCAGAGAGTGGTAGAGCATAAACCTTGATGGGAGGTGGGTGTAGTAGCAGAGATAGAGAGAATTTGAGAAATAAGAGAGAAATGGTGCATTTACCTTAGTGGAGTACAGATAGACATTGACCTTCCTACAGTGGTCTAGAGAGCTGGCACTATGCTGACCCGGGGGGGGGAAAACTCTAACCAGGTTGGTCATGATCCAGTGCCATGGCTGCCATAGCTGGTCCTGGAGGAAGAGGTAGTCCTGTTTGTGCACCGCCCCATTCAGTAGGATCTCTAAAACCCTGACCACAAAGCAGGATGCTGATGTCCCCCTGTCTGCCTGAAATGTCCAGAACAAATGTCAGGAACTATGCAAGACAGCGCCAGATTGACAGTGCTCACCTGGGTGAACAATGGTCTTTTAAAGATGGCATCAGTGATGTATGTCAATTCTGGGATCACCGGTAAGTGGTGAGTTGTTCCAAGAACAATACATGGTAAGATGGGCAGAAATTAGATGTGAAGTTCATCGTGAGGGCTAAATCACCAATTAGTGCAGTGGTTTTAGTAAGATACAGTGAGAAAACATACCCAGCCTCACAGCAAGAATCACTGCTTCAAACATAACTCAATCTGCACTTCACCAAAAAAATTGTAAGATACAGCCTTGTGCTTTCCTACTTCACTGACTTAGAATCATAGAATGCCTAGATTGTGGAAGCAGGCCACTAGACTCGAAACATTAATCTGCTTTCTCTCTACATATGTTGCCAGAACTGCTGAGCTTCTCCAGCAATTCTGTTTTTACTATTGAATGTTCGTTTTGTTTAAGTGGCTTTCACTCTACATCTTTGAGATGACGTGACAATTGCCAAAGGATATTCTAGGAATAAGATAGATGGCTACTGTTAAAAGAAATATATGCAGCTGTCAGAGAGATCGACAGGAGGGATGAAACACACTGAGACTAGTAGAAATGAAGTCATTATCAATTTGAGTCAGAAATGTAAAACACAATGGAATGTGCCCTATCTTTTACTTCTCCATTACATCCTCCACCCCACTCCTCTCAAAGTTTCCTTCGAAGCTACTTATGTAATGACTTCTGCTGAGCTGTCTTGTCTTATGGTCTTTCGCCCTCAAAACATTAGAAATATGAACAGCAGTGGGTCATCCCGCCCTCTTGCCTCCTTCACTACTCCATGGGTGATCCAACATTCCTCACATCCACTTTCCTGCCTTTCCCCATACACCTTGAGATCTCGACTGATCAAGAATCTATCAATCTCAGCCTTAGGTATTCACAAGGACTCTGCCTCACAGCTCTCTGTGGCAAAGAGTTTCATTGACTCACAACCCTCTGAGAGAAGAAATTCCTTCTCATTTCAATCTTAAATTGACACCCTTTTATTCTGAGACTATGACCTCTGATTCCAGAAACATCGTCTCTGCATTTACCCTGTTAAGTCCCTTAAGAATCTGATATGTTTCAATGTTTCACTGAGATCACCACTCATTCTTCTAAGCTCCAGTGAGTAGACTCCCAACCTGTTTAGCTTTTGCTCATAAAGCAATCCCTCTATACCAGGGATCATCCAAGCAAATCTTCATTGAACTGCCTCCAAAGAAATGGTATCTTTCTTTAACTAAAGGAACCAAAACTATTCACAGTACTCCAGATGTGATCTAGCACCTTGTGTAGTTGCAATAAGATGTCCCTACTCTTATACGCCAACCCCCTTGAAATAAGAGCCAACATTCCATTAGCCTTCCTGATTACCTGGAGCACCTGTGTGCTAGCTTTCTGAGTTTCATGTATAAATACCACTTAGTCCCTTTGCATTAAAGTTCTCTGCAGCTTTTCTCCATTCAAATAATATTCTTTTATTTTGTTCTCCCTTCCAAAATAACCAACCTTTTGTTTTCCCAAATTATACCCCATTTGCCAACTTTGTGCCCAATTTTAATTTTATCAATATCTCTCTGTAACTTATTGTATCCCTCTCATAACCTGCCTTTCCAACTGAGATAGTAAGAACTGCTGATGCTGGAGTCAGAGATAACACAGTGTGGAGCTGGAGGAACACAACAGGCTAGGCAGCATCAGAGGAGCAGGAAAGCTGACGTTTCGGGTTGGGACCCTCAGAAGAAGGGTCCCGACCCAAAATGTTAACTTTCCTGCTCCTCTGGTGCTGCCTGGCCTGCTGTGTTCCTTAAGCTCCAAGCTGCCTTTCCAACTATTTTATATCTACCTGCAAATTTGGCTACAGTATAACCACTTCCTTTCTCCTAGCTGTTATTATATATTGTAAACAGTTGCAGACCTAGCACTGATCCCTCTGGAATCCCATTGGTCACAGGTCACTAATCTGAAAAAGGACCGCTTATCCCACTCGCTCTTTCCTGCCCCTCTGCCACATCTCTATCCATGCTAATATATTACCTCCAACACCATAGGTTCTTATCTTATGCCATAACCTTTTGTCAGGTACCTTATCGAATTCCTTCTGGAAGTCCAAATACAACATGACTCGCAGTTCCACTCTTATCTACTCCCGAGGAGAATTACTTGAGAAACTCTAATAAATCAATCAGACATAATTTCCTTTACATGAAGCCATGTTGAACCCTGATTGATTAGATTAAGATTTCCCAAGTATTCTGCTATTACTTCCTTAATAATTGATTCCAATACTTTTCCAACAATATGTCAGGATAATCAGCCTATAGTTACCTGCTTTTTGCCTCTCTCCCTTCTTGACTAGGGATGTCACATTAACAGTTTTCCAACATCTGATGCTTCTCCAGAATGTTTGAAAAATTACAATCAATGCATCCACTATCTCAGCAGTTTCTTCTTTTAGGATTCTTGCATACAAGGTTTCAGACCAGGGATTTACCCACCTCTAGCCCCATTGGTTTGTCTAATACTATTTCTCCAGTGATGCTGATGGTGATGGTGCTTAATTCTTCCCCTGTATTTTTTAGCATTAATGAGATGCTTGAAGTTACTTCTACTGTTAAAGACAGATGCAAAATATCTGTTTAACTCCTCTGTCCCAGGATGTATTATCTCTGTGGTCATTTGGACGGCAAGGGGTTTCAAAGGCAAGCATTCAGAGGGTTATAAAGAGAGAGAAAAGAGCTTGTTTTAGCACAGGGAGTAAATGAAGGCAAATTGAGGAAAGCATGACAGAAGGTATACAGTGGAGTCACATGGATGCTGATCTATGATCTGTCAGGTAGTTTTGCAACAACTTCTGTAGCAGACAGGTGCCATGCAAAACTGATTTAAGCATTTCCTTCAGAAAATGCCAAGAGTATGGTTTGTATCTTTCTTGTTGTGAGCAGTCAAAGGAACAAGCTATTTGATATGATCTACAGTCACTGTGATAGATGGCCTATGCACCTGTCATCCCACCAGCACTGAAATTCATATCTCACGTTATTCATTTATGTGGTAGACATGATGGACTTTTCGTACAATGACAACGCTGTGTTCGTGGCAAACATGTCCTGTGTTGCAACATGAATCAAGTGCTGTGCCTGTTGCTCAAATTGTCATGAAATCTTGTCCTTTCAAGGTAACTTTAGTCTGGGTACTATTCAAGATCAAAAGTGATGGCCTTAGGCCCATTCATAGTACAACCAGCTATGAGCAAGTTTTCCATGGCAACAGTGAAGGATTCTTTTGTACTTGGAAAAACCATGCAGAAATTGCATCTTGATAACAAGGCAGTGTCCTTGTGTTCGTTTAACATTAATAGCCTAATCACCAATATATCACTCAAGAAAGCCATGGATATCATTGTGAGCTGGACCCAACATCATTATGTCAATCACTATTCATTCAACGTATGATCTGAGAAACACATGCAGTTTTTTTTATAAATCAGTGTCTTAGAGTCACACACAGAGAGACAGGACCTTTGGCCCACCATGTCTATGCTGACCAACAAACAGCAAGCTATTCTAATACCATTTACCTGGATTTGATCTATACTCTGGCACTGAGTTCAGCTTTAACAAAATAATACAAATAACTAGAATTGCCATAGAATCTCCACCAGGCCCTGTTCTAGCAAATACCTTTGGTGCGTTCCTGAGAAATGTGTCTTTGATGGAATGATGTCTAATTTCTTACACCTGCATGCTTCTAATAGTGAGATAATACATTTATATTATTTAAATTTCCAGCTGCTTGTAGGAATTTCCTCACAGGTCATATGGGTTCCATTTTATGTTCAAAATCGCTTTTATAGTGGAACCATCAATGAGCTCCCTTTCCTTCGTGTCTGGTAAAGAAATTGGCTAAGAGTTTTGCAATGACTGTCCAAAAATAAGTTATCTTCACTGGTCAATATACACATTGTTATTCCTACGGTCCTCAGGCTATATCATGGATCTTATTAGCAACTTTGTAAATCGGGCACAAAACAATTTGGTCACTGTCCAAGCCGAAAGCTAATAGAAGGCACATCAAACCCATGTTTTGGGACAATGACATCAGATCATTTCTCACTGCAAGTCATGGAAAATCATGACTGGACCTAAGCACATCATTTTTAGTCTTGAATAGTGCCCAGCCAATCCTAGAAGGGTCAGTTAGCTCAAAGGTTTGAGCAATAGACAAAGAAGTGGCAGCTGGAATACATGTGAGAAAGTGTGCGGGTATACACTTTGGAAGGAAAAACAGAAGCGTAGACTGTTTTCCATAAGGAGAAAGGGTTCATTAATTTGAAGCAGAAATGCACTTAGGAGTCCTCGTTCAACATTCCCTTCAGGTTAACATGATGTTTCAGCTGACATTAAGGGAGGCAAATGCAATCTTAGCATTCATTTCAGGAGGAGTAGAAAGCAATAGTGGAAATGCGTTGTTGAGGCTGTGTAAGGATCCGGTTGTACCACATTTGGAATGTAGTGAGCCATTTTGAGCACTTTATCTAAGACAAATCATGCTGGCATCGGAGGGGTTCCAGAGGTGGTTTACAAGACTGATCCTGGGCAAGAAGGGCTTGTCGTATCAGGAGCAGTTGTGGACTCTGGGTCTGTACTCGATGGTGTTGAGAAGGATGAGTGGGTGATCTGTTCGAAACTTACAGAATACCGAGAGGCCTGGATACAATGGATGTGGAGAAGATGTTTGCACCAGTAGGAATGACTTTGGCCCTCAGAGTAAAGAGGCCTGAGATGTGTAGGAATTTCCTTAGCCAGAGGGTAGTGAATCTGTGGGACTCATCGCCGCAGATGGCTGTAGAGGACAAACTATTGAGTGTCTTTAAGGCAGAAATAGAAAGGTTCTTGATTAATAAGGTGATCAAGGGGAGAAGGTAGGACAATATGGTTGAGAAACCTATTAGCTATGATTGAATGATGGAGCAGACTTGATGGGCCAAATGACCTAAATTGCTCCTGTATCTTATGTCTTATGACCAAAGGTTAATGTGTTTCTGCACTCCATCAGGGGTAAGGTCCACCATCTTCTCTCTGATGCCTTTCACTCACTCTGTCTCTGCTATTGTGTCTTCTCCCACCAAGACTTGTGTTCTATCACGCTCACTATCGCCTGCAACACCTTCCCCACTCTCTCTCACCACTCTAATCCCAACACCAATCGCCCTGTATAATGTCCGTGGTGCCTAATTACCAGTGCAGAACTCTTCCTTCCCTGCATCAACTATCATAGCTGTGCCACCTACTTTCATCACTTGCGATAGCTACCTCTCTCCCATGCCAGAAGGAATACAGCCCACAGCCCAGGGCAGACAGAGTCAAATCAGGTGGTCAGCTACCTGACATTCAGCTCAGTCACCCCTTATAAAGAGAGGATCCTGACTCTGACCCCCCTGTACAGAACCAACCACTGTATGGGAGGCTGTCCTTGGCTTACTGTACTGGGATCCCCTGAAGCTTATTGACAATTCTGGCAAGATTCCTAGCCTTGTTTATACATTAAACAGCATGGCAAAACAGCAGAAATATATGCATGGTATTTCTAGCTGAGGAGGCAAAAGCACAAAAAGGCAAGATTGTGCAATAGAGTCAGGGATACTGAATGGAATTGAATGAACTTTATTGCCACATGTACTCAAATGAGCACAATGAAAAGTTTACAAGTCACCACTAATGGTGCCATCTTAGGTACAAAGTATCTAGCCACAGATTCTTCAGTACAGTTCTTAGGGTAAAAAAAAATGTCCAGCGCTGCAGAAAATAGCGAAATAAAAAGTTCAGAACAATAGTCCTTTCAACCCAGTCCATGCTGGTACCTAGCCTCCAGTCTGCACTGAGGCTTAACTCCAAACAAGATTCTTGAGGCTGAGAGACAGCTCTGGAATCAATTCAAAGCTGGAAGTCCATGCTGAGGCCATGTCAGGCCAAAAGATGGCCATGCACCACCAAAAAACCACCATGCTAAGCCAAGAGACCGCCATGCTGGGCCGGGAGACTGCCATGTCTGGCAGGGAAGCCAGGAGGCTGCATTGAGCACTAGCTTGTGAGCTGGTGTGTCCCTGAGTGCACAGCACCCTGGAAGCAGCACTAGAATGCTGGCTGCCAGTGGAGCTCCTGATATACAATTGAAGTGCAGGCGACCAGTCAGTAAACCAGAGATGTGGCATCATGGCTTGCAGAGGTTGGCACATGTTGGACGCCAATGTCTGTCGATGTTAGATTTTGTGTGGCCGGTGCAAAAGGGCTGTGCTCTATGATGCTTGTGCCCAGGTTTCAACATATAGACATCGCTCGGAACAAGCGTTGAGCTGAATCCGTCAGATGCTCATTCTCGACTTCGTGTCAAGATTTCCTGATTTCAAGCTAGTTTGGCAACTTTGCTGAAGATGGATGTCTGGATATTAATGAATGAATTGGGCCGTCAACAAGGGATTTTGTAAGGAATATTAACCATCAATTGGCAGCTTGCTGCTGCCGAGTGAGAATCTCACCACACCACTTGTGAAAAGCATAAAAGATGGAGTGAGATGACCTGGAAGTTGAGATGGCCCTTTCCACTCTTTTGTCATCCAATTCTGGCACACATCTTGAGATAGCCCATGTCACTCACACCCCTATGAAATTCCTCCCATTGTGTTCAACATTAAATATGTCTCCACATTTGGACAAAATTTGTATGTAATCCTCTGTGTGTGAAGAGTTACTCTGACAACCAGTTTAGGATTGTCACTCAGGTTTGCAGTGTGGTGTACTGTGTGTCTCAGAAGCTGCAAATATTATCACACAGGACCTTTCTGTTTGCAGACAAAAAGGTTATTTATACACACTCTGCCTTCTTCAATGCAACAAAATAGGTGTCAGCCATTTGTTGGATCATTTCTCAGAGCAATGTTGACAAATGAGAATCAACCTTCCTTGTTTAAAATTTAATCAAAGCTTGGTGGTGAACTGTCAATCAGCATTCGTTGACATCTTTCTATGTCAATGCCTCCACCAACTGTGCTCCCCTTTCACAAATGGTTTTTCCTTTGTTTTGATAAATCAACAAAATGGCCTGATGACAATTTGACAAAATATGTTTTCTTCTTCACAATACTCAAGTTTTTTTTTATTTATTCATAGGATGAGGGCATCACTGACCAGGCAGCATTTATGGCCCATCCCTAATTGCCCAGAGGGCAGTTAAGAGTCAACCACATTGCTGTGGGTCTGGAGTCACATGTAGTCCAGATCAGGTAAGGATGGCAGTTTTCTTCCCTAAAGGACATTAGTGAACCAATGGGTTTTTTCCAACAATGGATTCATGGCCATCGTCAGACATTTATTGTCAGATTTTCCTTTTTAACTTGAATTCAAATTCCACCATCTACTGTGGCAGGATTCAAATCCAGGTCCAGAGAACCTTATCTGGGTCTCTGGATTAACAATCCAGCAACAATGTCATTGGGCCATCGCCTTCTGTGCTACCAGGTGACTATAAAGTACTTTATTGGTTAAAAGACTTGTGAATGTTATGGCAAGAGTTTGTTTTTTAAGCTGTTTCCATGACTTGAAATCAGGTTATCACAGGTGAAAGACTAATTGTTTACTTTTCTGTAATATATCCATTTTTAGTTGTATTAGTCAAACTGCACCAGTTTACAGTTCTTGAATATATCTCACTCTTAATACAAAGGAAATAAATAACCAGCTGTGTTTCATTTCACTGCTTGGTTTGTGGTGCATATTGTGCAGACTCATAGTAGAGTTTGGACAAGAATTGAACGCTGAGATTTGGCCAGGTTGTCAATTGTATCAGAATTGAAAATTTGCAGCTCTGTATTCCAAGCAGAATTGATGAAGACTCAATGGATAGAATATACTTAGATTTTCAGATACCCTTTGAAAAAGTCCCACATGACACGTTGGTCAAAAATATTTAAACACATGGAGCATGAGGAATAAATTGGTAATTTTCATTTTGGCACACTGTGAGTAGTGGGATACCCCATCAATCAGTACTTGGGCCCTTGCTGTTTCTGGTATATGTCGGTGACTCAGAGGTGGGGACCAAATGTAATGTTTCCAAATTTGTGGATGATACAACACTGAGTGTGAATGTCAGTTTTGAGGAAGGCATGAACAGCTTCAGGAAGATTTCAGCAGACTTAGTGAGTAAACAGAATATGGTAAAGAATGGACAAGAACATAGCAGATTAAATATAATGTGGAGAAATGTTAAATTACCCACTTTGACAGGAAAAACAGATAGTTTTTCTTAAATGGTGAGAGGTTTGATAGTGTAGATGTACAGAGGGACCCAGATGTCCTTGTCAGTAAGTCACTGAGGGTTAACATGCAGGTGCAGAAAGCCATTAAGAAGGCTACCAGAATGTTTATGGTAAGAGGATTTGAGTGCAGGAGTCTTGGTTCAATTGCATTGTAGCTTGATTAGACCTCAGCTGGAGTATTGTGTGCTGTTTTGTTCTCCTTACCTCAGGAGATATATTACCACAGAACAGAGTGTAGCAAAAGTTCACCAGACTTGTTCTCAGGATGGTAAGGATTTCCTGTGAAGAAGGATTGGATAAACAAAGCTTGCATTTTCTAGAATTTTAAAGAATGCAAGATGATTTCATTAAAGTTCACAATATACGTGAAAGGATATACTGGGTAGGTGCAGGTGAGATAGATCCCCTGCGTGGGGAGCCTAGAACCATGGGAGACTTTTTAAAAATAAGGGGGATGCCATTTCGGTTCAATATGAAGAGAAATTATTTACTCAGAGGGTTGTGACTCTTTGGAATTCTTTGCCACAGAAGGTTGTGGAGGCTCAGTTATTGAGTATGTATAAGATGTGGACATTTCGGTATTGGACTGTGGTGGACAAGGTCAGAAGTCACACAAAACCAGATTATAGTCCAACAGGTTTATTTGAAATCACAAACTTTTGGAGCGCCGCCCCTTCATCAGATGACTTGATGAAGGGACAGCGCTTCAAAAGCTTGTGATTTCAAATAAATCTGTTGGACTATATCTTGATGTCGAGTATTTTTAAGGTAGAGATTGATCGATCCTGATTACCCATGGTGTACAAGGCTGTGGGGATAGGGTGAGTTAAAAAGCATTGAGGTGCTCAATCAGCTACGATTGTATGGAATGTCTGGACAGGCTCGACGGGCTTAATGGCCTACTCCTTTGCTAGGTTTCTGGAATCTGTAATGTATTACCATTGAGATCTACTGAAATTGATTCAGTCACATCAGAGGTTAAATGGAATTTCACTGATAGAATAAAAGCATGACAGCAAAGCCCACAGTCCCTTTTACTTGATGCTCAATTTGCTTTCTCATTGAACTCAATGGAGGATGAAACAGGCTACCAATTCATCGTTTCAACTCTCTCGAAGCTGTCCCAGTCTCCAATTCTATTTCACTCTTCACTTGAATTGGCACATTAACAAGAAAGTTTTCTCTTCCTTTCAGGTGTTAAAGAACACAAGTTCCAAAATCACCTCCAGCAGGATGCCACCACCAAATGCATCTTACCGTCCTCTCCACTGCAAGTGTTCTGCAGGAACCAGTTCCCCCGTGACACACTGGCCTATTGCTCCATCACTCCTAACATTTTTCCTCACTCCCCCATAGCGCCTTCCCATAGAATTGTGGAAGGTTTAACACTTGCCCTTACACCTCCTCCCTTTACATTGTACAGGATCCCAAACACACCCTCCAGGGGCAGCAGTGGTTTACTTGTAATTCTTTCAATCTACTCTACTATATTCACTGCTACCGTCATCTTTTTGGAGAGATTAAATTTATACTCGGTGACTGCTTTGTGTAATACCTTCACGCTTTTTGTCAAGGTGACCCTCATCTATCAAAAAAAAAGAACCGTGGGTGCATGAAATTAGATATAGAAACAGAAATCACTGGGAAAACTCAGCAGACCTGGCAGCATCTGTGACGAGAAAGTAGCATTAATGTTTCAGATCTGGTGAGCTTTCTTCAGAGATGCTTGAGAAAAGCAATTCCGAGAAAGGGTAACGGGACCAGAAATGTTAACTCTGCTTTCTCTCCATAGATGCTGCTCGACCTACTGAATTTCTCCAACAATTTTTTCTTTTCATCCTGATTTTTCAGTTGGTTGCTATTTCAATAAGACATCTTACTCCTTTGCTAACATTTCCATCCTGGGCCTACTATATTGTTGCAACAAAACTCAACACAATCTGGAGAAACAGCATTTCATTTGCTGCTTAGGCGTTTTACAGCTCTTAGGATTCAACCTTTACAGCTTGTACATATTTACTCTCTTACCTGTGACAATATGTGCGTTTAAGAGGGATTTATCCTGCCCTATTTCTCTTGAAGGGAAGGTGTCATAAACTGGTGCTGAGGTGTGTGCTCCATGGAAAACAGGGTAAACAGCTTTTGTTAATTTTTAAATCAACCAACGAAGCATGAATGGGTGGATTCAGGCTCACACAGACCCAGGTTTTAGATTTACTTTCAGTTGTTGTAGTTGGGTTTTTGGAGTTGAAGCTGCTAGATGTAGCTCTCTCTCTGTTGCTGCAAAAACTTGAGTTCTCTCTCTCTCTTCTGCTAGATTCATTTTGTCAGTGTTCCTCCATCTGGACTTGGGGAAATTGCAGGTGAGGAAAACCTGTTTTGCTGATTTTGCCTCTGCCAAGGGTATGTTTATGGAACGCTGCTAGATTCAAACAGTTGACATGTAGTAGTTAAATAACATATTATTTGGTTAAGTATTTCAGATTCATGAGAACATCACCATCTGCAAGTTCCCCCCAAGCTACTCACCATTCTGACTTGGAAATATATTGCCGTTCCTTCACCATCGCTGGGTTAAAATCCTAGAATTCCCTCCCTAATGGCATTGTGGGTCAACCCACAGCAGGTGGTCTGCAGCGGTTAAAGAAGGTAATTCACCACCACCTTCTCAAGGGCAACTAGAGACGGGCAATAAATGCTGACCAGCCAGCGACACCCACATCCCACAAATGAAATTTTAAAAAGTCAATATATTTAAAGTTATGCTAATTATTTTTTGTTTGTGTTTTAACTGTGGTGTGGGAGTACAGTGTATTTTGCTGAAAGCCTAGTAGTTTGACCAATCGAATCACGTCTGGAACATAGCGCCTTATACATTGCATTTAAACAAGATAAAAGTTAGTGTCTGTGCTATCTCCTTGATATGTTTGAGATGCTTTTTCCTGGTCCATAATATACCATCACCTGTAGTATTTCAGCAGATATCAATGACGGGAAAGGAGAAAATTTGAAAAGAGAGAGAATGTTGTCGGAAGAAAAGTGAGGGTCACTATTCATCCACTAGTTAAGGCTGTAATGGTACATTCCCACTGAAGTTTCGTTCTTTGGTTTAGAGACATTCCGTATTACTAGTACCACATTCAGAAATCATCCCTTACAGAGGGGGAGGTGAGGGCCTAATGGTACTGTTGCTGGGCAGTTAATCCAGAGACGCAGGTTCAAATCCTGACATGGCAAGTGGTGGAATTTCAATTCATGAACACCTGGAATTAAGAGTCTAACAATAACAATGGCCATGGCCATGGCCATGAATCCACTGTCAATTGTTGGGGGGAAAGCCCATCTGATTCACTAAAGTCCTTTAGAGAAGGACATTGCTACCCTTACCTGGTCAGGCCTACATGTGACTCCTGACCCACAGCAATGTGGTTGACTTTTAATTGCCCAGAGGGCAATTAGGGATGGACAATAAATGCTGCCTAGCCAATGACATCCTCATCTCGTGAATGAATTTTTAAAAACCTGTTCTTCATTCATTTAATTGCAATGATTATATCTCAGTATTTATTTTTCCCCATGGCATTGAATTCCATTGGCAGAAGTGAAAAAAAAATTCAACACTTCCTAGGCAATGGTTTAAAAATATTGACGGTGTAAATGTTCTATGCCAGACATAGTGCAAAAAGAAGTGCAAGAACAGGGTCTGTAAATATAGACTTCCCTTTGATGAAACTTGAGAGTAGAATTCAGCTGTGCTTCAAAAGTTGGAGGAAAACAATTCTTTGTCAACTTGGCTTCATGTAAGTAACCTAACAGTTTGTGGGTGGAACATTTGCAATCTGCTGTTCTATGTTGTTACCTACGGGGCTTTGAAGGGAGCAATAAAGCACTGTAGCTGCACTCACAGGATTCAACTGTTTGATGAGTAAAGTTAGAAGTCGTCCAGGAGGCTGGCAGGGCTGTCAGACTGGAGAATGAGTAGAAAAGTTTAAGGTAAAAGGGGGTAAGTTTAAAAGAAATGTGAAAGGCAAGTTTTTTTACACAGAAGGTGGTAGGTGCCTGAAATGTACTGCCAAAGGAGGTGATAGAGGTAGATACAATAAAATCTTCAAGAGGCATTTTGATGAAACATGAAGAGGGATATGGACCATGTAGAGGCAAAAGGTTTTTAATTTAGAAAGGCATCATGCATTGGTGCAGCATTAGGAGGCCTGTTCCTGCGCTGTACTGTTCTTCGTTTTTTTTGTCAGGCTGAATATGTTCAAAAACAGAAATTGCTGGTGAAATTCAACAGATCGAACAGCATCTGTGGGGAGAAAGCAGAGCTAATGTTTCGAGTCTAGTGACACTGGTAGTCACCTGTACAAGAGTCAGCTCCATTTGGAAGGCTTATCACCTCTATTTCTGTTGGCTGACTATGACAAGTGTTCTGAAGAAGGGTCGCTGGGCTTGAAACGTTTTCTCTCCACAACTGCTGCCATACCATCTAAGTTGCTCCAGAAATTTCTGCTTTTGTTCAAGATATCACTTCATGTTGTCTGACTGATCACTTGTTGACTTTTGATGATGTGACATTTCGGGTTGTTGAATTTTTCAGCTGCGATCTCATTTGCTTCCTGGGCAGTGGGTTCTGGGCTCTATGACCCAAACTCTGTAATTTGCTTTCCAACTCATGCTCAGTCCCATTCACCCATCACGCCTGCTTTCCCTGAGCTGCCCAGGTTCCCGATTGGTGATACCTTGGTTTTGAAAATCATTTTCTTGCTTTCAAACCTCTCCTTTGCCTCACCATTTCCACTTCTCTGCCATCTTCTCCAGGACCATTGTCATCTACAACTTGTTTTTATTTGTTCACACATGCAAAGTGGGTATCATTGGTTAGGCCAGAGTTTATTGCCCATCCCTCGTTTCCCCCTTGAGAAGATGGTGGTGAGCTGCCTTCTTGAACCACTGCAGTCCATGTGCTGTTGATAGACCTGCTATGCCCTTCGGGAAGGACCTCTATATTGTTGCTATTTTGACCACATTGTGATGACACTGCATTCCCAGTCTCAGCTCTGGAATGGTACACCAAACCTCTCCAACTCGCTTGCTTTACCCACCCCGTTTGTGATATTCTGCCAAACCGACATCTTTGGTGAAATTTTGGTTGCTTTCCTAATATTTCCTTCAGAGGTTTAGCACTAGACTTTGCTTAATAATGCCCCGTGATGCATCTTAGGTCTTTTGAAGTGTGAGGAGCACTAAATGAACACAAAGTGTGTTGCTTTTGTTGTTTCTAATTATGTAATTATGGAATCTATGGAGGAAGGAATGGCACAGTGGTGAGGTCATTGGCCAAACAATTCAAAATCCCAGTCTAATGTTCTTGGGACAGGGGCTCGAGTCCCATCACAATATAATTCATTCAACACTAGTATAAAAAAACTAGCCTATTGTGACCATTAGCCATTAAAACTCAGCTGATTCTCAAATAGTGCATAAAGTCTTCTGATCTCCATCTGACTGCAGACACACAACAATGTGTTTGACCCTTAACTGTGCTCTTGGCAATAAATGCTGGCCTGGCTAGTGACACCCACATTGCGAGATGAAATAAAAACAATATACAGCTTCCTGAGTAGATCATTCTACACTGCTGAGTTTTCAGTTTATGATTCTCAGTGACAGAGATTCATGCGTGTCTGATTCTAGATGACAGGGAGTCCAAATGACCCCAGGTTGTCCCTGACATAATGTGAACAATGTTGCATCTGCGTGGGTCACTCCAGATAGACCAATGATTTTTACCTCTGTATCATTCTCAATTCTCTGAGGGAATTGTAAATATCATCAATGCTCCATGCTGATGTGGAATGTCTTACGACAAAATGGATCTCATCTATGCCTTGGAGCAGAGGTTCTGGGTTTGAATGTCACTCCAAGATTTCATGGCCAGGAAAGAAGAATTCTTAAGTTGGACAAATACGTTGCATTTCAAACTGAAAGTCCTTCCAACATACCATCATGGCGAGCAGTAGGAGTGGCAGAGGTTCCTGGTCATCCATAAAGATGTCACCATAGCTCTACCAGTCCATAGAGCAGCTTTCTCATTGGAGAGAGAGATGACTGGTGGTGGTTTAACCTAAGGGTTACTATGCTTCGCGCGAGCGGAAATATGGAGAAGGAAAATTCATCATGGTAACCTCAGGCAATGCAGGAATTGAACCTACTCTTTCAGTATCACTCAGTATCACAACCCAGCCATCCAGCCAACTGAGCTTTGATGGAAAGCAAGTTGGAACTGTGACCTGCACCATCCAATAGGTCCAGACAACCACATGATTGTAAAAAGTTCATGGTGCCACAGCAAGCCAGGCTCGCTTAGTGGGCTGAAACACAGCAATGCCAACATGCCAGAATGTGATATCGCATTCCCCCTCTCCAAGTCTTCCTCCCTAACCTTGACTCAACAGCTCTAGAGCTCTATTGGTAAAAGCTTGTCTCCCAACAGCTACTTCTTAGCTCCTTGACCCTGGTACAAAGAACAAAGAAAATTACAGTACAAGAACAGACCCTTTGGCCCTCCAAGCCTGCACTGACATTCTGCCTGTCACAACTAATATCCCCTACCCTTTCGTGGACCGTATCCCTTTATTCCCACCCTATTCATATATTTGTCAAGACACCCTTTAAAAGTCACTATCGTATCTGTTTCCACTACCTCCCCCAGCAGTGAGATCCAGGCACCCACCACCCTCTGTGTAAAAAACTTGCCTCATACATCACCTTTAAATCTTGCCCCTTGTACCTTAAACCCATGGCCTCTGGTAACTGAATCTTGCACTCTGGGAAAAAGCTTCTGACTGTCCAGTCTTGGACATCCTTCATGATCTTGTAGACCTCTATCAGGTCCCCCCTCAACTTCAGTCCTTCTAGTGAGAACAACCCAAGTTTCTCCAACCTCTCCTCATAGCTAACGCCCTCCATACCAGACAACATCCTGGTAAATCTTTTCTGTACCCCCTCCAAAGCCACCACATTCTTCTGGTAGTCTGGAGACCAGAATTGAACACAATATTACAACTGTGGCGAACTAAGATTCTAAAAAGCTGCAACATTTCCTGCCAATTTTTAAACTCAGTGCCCCGGCCAATGAAGGCAAACATGCCGTATGCTTTGTTGACTATCTTTTCCACCTGCATTGCCACTTTCAGTGACCTGTGTACCTGTACACCCAGATCGGTCTGCCTATCAGTAATCTGAAGGGTTCTGCCATTTACTGTGTATTTTCCATCTGGATTAGAGCTTCCAAAATGCATTACCTCATATTTTTTTCTGGATTAAGCTTCATCTGCTATCTCTGTGCCCAAGTCACCAACTGATCCATATCCTGCTGTATCCTTTGATGATCCTCATCGTTATCCGCAATTTCACCAACCTTTGTGGCATCGGCAAACCAGTTACATTCTCTTCCAAATCATTTCTATATATATTACAAACAGTAGTAAGTTACATCCAATCATACCCCTGCTGGCCCATGGTTTTCCCAACAGCCGTACATACCTAACCTCCAATTGACTACCGCCATTTTTAATTATGTTTGCTTTAAGTATCAAATTGAAAATTGTTTTCAAGGCCAATTGTAATGTGATTGATAGCAGAGAAGAAATCGATCCATTGCTTCTGAACTCAAAACAGAGCTATCAATTTTATTCAATAAAAAGTGAAGATGAAGCTGTCAAATTGTTGGTTCATTCATAACCTTTAGAGAAGGAAACTTGTCCTCCTTGCCTGGTCAGGGCCTGGATGTGAATCCAGACCCGTACCGATAAAGTTGAATCTCAGCTGCCATTTGAAGTGACCACATAATTTACACAATCACAGGGCTACTAGAGCGCATAAGGAGGCCACTCAGCCCACCGTGTCTGTTCTACCTCTCAGAAGGAGCAGTTCACCAAGTGCTATTCTTCTCTGTTCTCTCTGTAATCCTGCAGTCTTCCTTTTCAACCAACAGTCTAATTTCCTTTTGAATGCCTGGCATCCTCACACTCTCAGGCAGTGCAGTGGGGACTCGAACCACTCACCGTGTGAATGAATCTTTTCCTCGCCTCCCTTGTGCTCTTTTTACTAATTATGTTAAATGTATTGAGTCAAGCTTGACCTGGGGATAAGGAGGAAGGTCATCAACACCTTCTCAAAGGGCAATACAAGAACTCACCAGCAAGCACAAACCTTTTGGCAATCACTTGATTCCGCAATTTGAAAATGTCTGTACAGAACACACTTTCAAAGGCTGTAAAAATTACTGATACGTTCATGAGTTCTTAAGTAGATGATTCTAAATTGCAAGAAAATATAGCCATTTCTGCCACTTCTGCAGATCAAACAATTGCGAAGTGCTGCCATTTACTGTGACATCCTTTTATTTTGAGCTGACTGCTTCCAATAGTTTCTTGTTTTGGAATATTACAGCAACATAAAGACTTTGGTTTGCAAGGCATGCCAGTATGACATAAAAAATTGCAATTCATTTGTGTATAGCAGAACCTCTGTAAAGATTGATGGACATGGTCCCTGTAAAAAAAAATCAATGATATAGTGATTATCAACATATTCATAAGGAGTAGGTAAAGGCTTAATGAAGTTAACGTTGGACTCATTATCTAGGAAACCGAGGATGTCCTGGGGACTTAGGTTTGAATCCTGCCCTGACAGATGGAGAAATTTGGGCTCTGCAAAAATCTGGAACTAAGACTCTAATAATGACCGTGGAAACTTTGCGGGTTTTGGGGGGAACACGTTTATCTGGTTCACTAATGTCCATTTGGGAATGGAACTGCCATCATTACTTGGTCTGGCCTACATGTGACTCCAGAAACACAGCAATGTGGTTGACTCTTAACAGCCCACTGGGCAATAAATGCTCACATAGTCACTGATACCAACATTCCACGAATAGAAAAAGTAATTGTTTTTTGGGATCTTGCTGAACAAGAAGACGCTGCTGTATTTTCAACTTTATAGCATCACCATTGTTTGCTCACACTTTTTCAACTTGTAGTCTTTGAGAGAACCTTGACATAGCGTGCAAGTGTGGCAGGAACCTGTGCATAGAGCCCACCGAAAGTCTTTGGCAGTTCCTAAAATAATAACGGGGCAGGGTGGTAATGTCATTGTTCAAGTAATTCAGAGGCCCAGACTAATATCGTTCAGACACAGGTTCAAATTCAAATGACAACTGATGGAATTTAAAATTAATTTTAAAATCAATCTTGAAATACTTTCAGTAATGATGAATACAAAATAGAGTTGTAGAGCCATGGAGTTGTACAGCAAAGAAACAGACCCTTCCATTCAACTTGTCCATGCCGGCCAGATATCCGGAATTAATCTAGTCCCATTTGCCAGCATTTGGCCCTTATCTCTCTAAATCCTTCTTATTCATGCACGCACCCAGATACCTTTTAAATGATATACAGGCAGTTGTGGTATTACACAGTGTGGGACTGGAGGAACAGGGCAGACCAGACAGCATCAGAGGAGCGGGAAAGCTGATGTTTCGGGTCAGGACACCGCTTCAGAATTTTTCAATTTCTGAAAAAGGGTCCTGACCCAAAACGTCAGCTTTCCTGCTACTCTGTTGCTGCCTGGCCTGCCGTGTTCCTCCAGCCCCACACTGTGTTATCTCTAACTCCAGCACCTGCAGTCCTTACTATCTCTGAGTTCCAGTACAATGTGTGTTTCTTTAATACAAATTGGCTGTAACACAATTGATGAATAGTGGACGCTGTTTGGATAACATAAACTTTTTGCAATACAGGTAAAATGATTTTCTATAGCGATTTCCTTTGTGTGATTTTCTATAGCATGAGGTTACATAAGAACACAACTATTGTGTTGTAGGAGAACTATCAGTAATTATACCAGCCTCCACCACCTCTTCTGGCAACTCATTCCATACATGCACCACCCACTGCATGAAAACATTGATCTTAGGTCCCGTATATAGCTTTTCTGTCTCACTTTAAACCTGTGCCCTCTAGCTTTGGACATCCCTACCCCTGGTTGTTGTTGCAGAATCCCATCTGCTTCACTAATGACCTTTTGAAAAGGAAACATACTGTCCTTATCTGGTCTTGCCCATGTATAAAGAAACAAGACTCACTCTTAACTGCCCTCAGAAATGGCCAAGCAAGCTATTTAGTTTCAGGGGAGCTGGCGATGGGCAACAAATGCACACCCAGATTGAAAAAATATGTATTTTAAAAAAGAAAATAGGGTTCTTGCTGATCCCAACTCTCCTGCTCCTAGAACCTGCCAGAAGCAGGCCAGGCAGCATCAGAAGAGCAGGAAAGTTGACGTTTTGTGTCTGGGCCGTTCTTCAGAAATTGAGAAATTCTGAAATCTATTCTACAAGATTAGAACTCAATGTTTGGCCATGTTATGAATGTATCCCCATTAGGAAGTTGAGGGCTGACCTTTATAGAGGTTTTACAAAATCATGAGGGGTAAAGATAAGGTGAAAGGCAGGTGTCTTTTCCCTAGGGTAGGGGAATTCAAGGCTAGGTGGCATATTTTTAAAATGAGAGGAGAAAGATTTAAAAAGAACATGAGGGACAATTTCTTTACACAGAGAATGTTTCATGCATGGAATGAACTTCCAGAGTAAGTGATAGAGTACAGTTACAAAGTTTAAAAGACATTTGGATAAGTACATGAATAAGAAATGTTTCGAAGGATATGGGCCAAGCATAGGCAAGTGGGACTAGTTCAGTTTCGGATTATGGTCAGCACAAGCGAGTTGGACCAAAGGGTGTGTTTCCATGCTGTATGACTCTATGACTCTATGATTACTGGAGTGAGACTTGAGCCCAGAGCTTCTGTCTCAAAGGCAGGGATGCCACACACTTAATCTCAAAGTCTCCCTTTGCCAGCATCAAATTTCTCGAAGGCATTCTGAGCTCACGGAAAGTGCTGAATAAATTCAAATCATTATTCCTTTCCAGATTCTCATTTCTGCTACATTTATGTACCTTTTTAAAATTTAATGACACATTTTTCTTTTAATAAATGGAGTTCTTCCTTTAGGACTTCTGTTTGAGAAGATTTTCATTGTGATGTTTCGAAAGCTTTTCATTTGGAAGGAAAACAAAGCAAAGCTTCTCACACTGGTTCCATGAGCTCGATCACTGGGAAACCTGTCGCCTCTTTAAGTCTACCATTGTGTTTAGGAAGGTGAAATAACTGCACAGAGGCCAGTATCCCATCACCAAGCCACCCTTTATTTGCACGTGCACAATACATTGGCTGTGGTCAGCCAGCTCGGAGTCTGTCCCTGAACTGAGGAGATTATAAATCCCCTGTTTATATTGGTCAGCCAGGGCTTTATGATTGTCCCAGGCTAACAACCTCAATCAAGGATCTCATAGTCAACATGATCCACCTTGTTCCAAATACTCCAGAAACCAAGGCTTTTTTGAAAGAATTAATCACTGTAGGCATCACTGACTTGACCAGGACTTATTTCCTATTCATAATTGTCCAGAGGGCAGTTTAGAGACAACTGGTGAATCTGGACTCACATGTAGGCTAGACAAGGTAAGGTTGGCAGATTTCCTTCCCTGAAGGACACTAGTGAATCAGATAGGTTCGGATGACAATCAACAGTGGTGACATGATCACCCCTAGGCTAGGTTTCAATTCCAGCTCTTTATTCATTTCAAATTTTCAGAAATACAACCACAATTTTAAGGTAGGACTCACTGTACGCAGAAGAAGGAAGAGGTACGAGGGTGATAATATTGTTCATAATTGCTGTTCAGAAACGATCTTTTAGAAATAAGGACACAAATTAACAGGTGTTTCAGGTAACTGCATATACAATGGATTATTATACCTCACAATGAGTGCTGTTACGTTGGCAAAGACATCTGCCATTTGTGTATAGCACAATACAACAAACATTGCCAAACAACTAACCAGCTTTTTTCCTAAAAGAGACCAATAATTTCCTACTGTTCCAACCTTTGCTATTGTTTGAGGCAGACTGGGATATGTTTAAAGTTCCTGAGAATTTACAGGACAGAAACACGCCAGTCAGTCCAACTGGTGTCCATTATATTCAGTCAGGGCTTAGTATGTCTTTGAATATACAAATGTTTGTTCCCCTGAGAGACTGTTTTCTCTGTATTGTTACAAATGTTTTCATTCAATTGCAGCCCTCAGTTGCAATTCCACAACAATTAATGAACTGTGTTAAGGTGATTTTGATGACATCTGTAATGAGAATTTTTTTCAAGAGTTTTTAACTGTTGGATCTGATTCTCATTTCAGTTATTTGGGTATTCATGCAAGCTTAGGCCAGACTTCTTATTAATTGTCACACTTTGCTTACTGTTGCAATGTAACTGATGGGAAGGCTGCAGAACAGTATGTATCAAGCTGTACAGGGTTCAATCCAATTCCTTAATAGAACACAACACATAACTACCGAGGATGCAGTGATATTGCAGCTGATCTTAGAGTCTTATCTACATATTCATTAAACTCATTCTCCACAACACTGCCAACCTAGTAGCCTGCTAATAACAGAGAAAGACCCATTAACGTTTGGCATGATACCAACCTCTTGGGACAAAACAGATCTGAGAAAGGGTCACTGGGCTTGAAACATTAACTCTGTTTCTTTCTCCACAGACAATGCCAGGCCTGCTGTGTTTCTCCAGCAACTTCTGTTTTTGCTTGATTCAAGACAGCTTTTTTCCCATAATATTTCCTCATATTCCCTCAGTGGTTCCAACATGTTCAACAGATGCAGCATTCCCTTTATGAACAATCCAATGATAATGAGAATTCACTTCTTTATGTTTCAAATCTGCTTTGTGATGCTTTGTATGATGATGTATGACCTCTGGCACATTTCCCTAAAAAAAGACAATTTGCAGATTACAGAATCTGGTAAATGATCACAAGTCATTACAGAAACACATTTCTTTATTTTTGGAAAGTAGCAAGCCGTCTAAGTGAAGATGAATTATTGTTTCTTAACAGGATCCCATTTCGTGTTCTTTCTATTTGCATCATCCATTCATTACCTGTGACAATGAAATTCCACCAGCAATTTATCAGACTTTGACCTCTCCAGAGATTGGTGCTCAGGGAGCTGAAGTCAAATCTCTCTGACAAATAAAAATGATGGTAATAGATTTAATATTTTTTTGGTTGTAGCAAGTTCCTTCAGCAACAATAAGAGAGCAACCATGGGTTGGTAAACACAGATGAATCACATAGCAGCGTTAACGTTTCAGGTCCAGTGGCCTAATACTGTCTTAAATTATTGCTCCCTCATCCTGAAACTCTGCCTCTGTATTCCCGATTCTCTAAAATGAGAAACAGCCTCTCAGTGTTTCTAATCAAACCTAATCAATGAAAATAACAAGAAAAATAAAGCAAAATATTGCAGATGCTGAAAATACGAAATAAAAACAGAAAGTGCTAGAGAAACTCAGCAGGTCTGGCAGCATCTGTGGAGAGAGAAAAACAGAATCAATATTTCATGTCTGATATAAACATTTCAGAATTACACATGTCTCAAAGAGATCATCTCTCATTATTCTAAATTAAAGAAAGGGTTTGACCTGGGAGCAAAGTGGAGAATTACAGAAGGCTAGAAGCTCAGGGTCACCCTTGAGGAGTGAATGGGAGAATTCTGCTTAAACTAAAAATACTATAAATGAAATACTGTACATTCCTAAGTCTCCACATTCATCGATGAAGTAATCTTTTAATTGTAGAGCTCTGCAAAATGGCCACGCAACCTGCTTTTGATCGCCCCACTGACAAGACGCAGTAAATGCAACATCATGCTTTGAAAAGGGTCAATGTGAATTGCTGAATCTCCTAGAGGCAGTGCAGAATGAGTCAGGAGAAAGTAAAAGGGCAATGAAACTGGGCAGATTTTGTCCAGCTTTTGTTGCAACCATTTGCGATTTTTTTCCACTGAGGTTGTAGTGTACATCTAAATATGGGCCAGAGTCGATGGAGAGTATTCTACACAGTATCTAGTTTTGCATGTTAACCTGGAAAAATTCGGTGCCTTGGATAAAGGAGTGGATATCCTGCACTTGGATATCCTGAAAGTATTTGATCAGGTGCCACAATGGAAAACTTTTACAGAAAATAAGAATCAATGGAGTACAATGAAACATATCAAGGAACAAAGAACAAAGAAAATTACAGCACAGGAACAGGCCCTTCAGCCCTCCAAGCCTGCGCTGATCCAGATCCTCTATCTAAACCTGTTGCCTATTTTCCAAGGATCTGTATCCCTCTGCTCCCTGCCCATTCATGTATCTGTCCAGATACATCTTAAATGATGCTGTCGTGCCCACCTCTACCACCTCCGCTGGTAACGCATTCCAGGCACCCACCACCCTTTGCATAAAGAACTTTCCAAGCATATCTCCCTTAAACTTTTCCCCTCTCACCTTGAAATCATGATCCCTAGTAATTGAGTCCCCCACTTTGGGAAAAAGCTTCTTGCTATCCACCCTGTCTATACCTCTCAAGATTTTGTAGACCTCAATCAGGTCCCCCCTCAACCTCTGTCTTTCTAATGTAAATAATCCTAATCTACTCAACCTCATTTCATAGCTAGTGCCCTCCACACCTGGCAATGTCCTGGTGAACCTCCTCTGCACCGTCTCCAAAGTCTCCATGTCCTTTTGCTAATGTGGCGACCAGAACTGTACGCAATGTTCCAAATGTGGTCGAACCAAAGTCCTATACAACTGTAACATGACCTGCCAACTCTTGTACTCAATTCCCCATCCCATGAATGAAAGCATGCCGTATGCCTTCTTGACCACCCTATAGACCTGCGTTGCCACCTGCAGGATACAATGGACCTGAACACCCAGATTTCTCTGGGCGTCAATTTTCCTCAGGGCTTTTCGACTTACCGTATAGTTTGCTCTTGAATCGGATCTTCCAAAATGCATCACTTCACATTTGCCTGGATTGAATTCCATCCCACCACTTCTCCGCCCAACTCTCCAATCTATCTATATTCTGCTGCATTCTCCAACAGTCCCCTTCACTATCTGTTACTCCACCAATCTTAGTGTCGTATGCAAACTTGCCAATCAGGCCATCTATACCTTCCTCCAGATCATTTATGTATATCACAAACAACAGTGGTCCCAACACAGATCCCTGTGGAACACCACTGGTCACAGTTCTCCATTTTGAGAAACACCCTTCCACTACAACTTTCTGTCTCCTGTTGCCCAGCCAGTTCTCTATCCATCCAGCTAGTGCACCCTGGACCCCATGCGACTTCATTTTCTCCATCAGCCTACCATGGGCAACCTTATCAAACGCCTTACTGAAGTCCATGTATATGACATCCATAGCCCTTCCCTCATCTAACAACCTTGTCACTTCCTCAAAGAATTCTATCAAGTTGGTAAGGCATGACCTTCCTTGCACAAAACCATGCTGCCTATCACTAATAAGCCCATTTTCTTCCAAATGTAAATTGATCCTATCCCTCAGTATCTTCTCCAGCATCTTCCCCACCACTGACGTCAGGCTCACCGGTCTATAATTACCTGGATTATCTTTGCTACCCTTCTTAAACAAGGGGACAACATTAGAAATTCTCCAGTCCTCTGGCACCTCACCTGTGCTCAAGGATGCTGCAAAGATATCTGTTAAGGCACCAGCAATTTCCTCTCTCGCTTCCCTCAGTAACCTGGGATAAATCCCAGCCGGACCTGGGGACTTGTGCACCTTAATGCCTTTTAAAATACCTGACACTTGCCTCCTCCTTATGCCGACCTGACCTAGAGTAACCAAACATCTATCCCTAACCTCAACATCCGTCATGTCCTTCTCCTCAGAGAATACCGACACAAAGTACTTATTAAGAATCTCAGAGATAGTAAGAACTGCCGATGCTGGAGAATCTGAGATAACAAGGTGTAGAACTGGGTGAACACAGCAGGCCAAGCAGCATCAGAGGAGCAGGAAAGCTGATGTTTCGGGTCGAGACCCTTCTTCAGAAATGGGGGAGGAGAAGGGGATTCTGAAATAAATAGGGAGAGAGGGGGAGGCAGATAGAAGATGGATTAAGGAGATGATAGGTGGAGAGGAGACAGATAGATCAAAGAGGTGGGGTTGGAGCCAGTAAAGGTGAATGTAGGTGGGAAGTTAAGGAGGGGATAGTTGGTCCAGGGAGGACGGACAGGTCAAGGAGGCGGGATGAGGCTAGTAGGTAGGAGATGGGGGTGGGGCTTGAGGTGGGAGGAACGATTCGGAAGACAGGGACGAGCTGGGCTGGTTTTGGGATGCGGTTGGGGAACAGGAGATTTTGAAGCTTGTGAAGTCCACATTGATAACCTTGGGCTGCAGGGTTGCCTTTGGGCTGCAGGAACAGCATCGCATATTTCGCTTGAAGCTCACACTTCATTAAGAATCTCACTCATTTTTTCTGACTCCTCACATTACTTCCCTCCTTTGTCCTTGAGTGTGCCAACCCGTTTTCTAGTTACCCTCTTGCTCCTTATGTACGAATAAAAGGCTTTGGAATTTTCCTTAACCCTGTTTGATAAAGATATTTCATGACCCCTTTTAACCCTCTTAATTCCTCATTTCATATTGGTCCTACTTTCCCGTTATTCTTTCAAAGCTTCATCCGTTTTCAGTCACTTAGACGTTATGTATGCTTCCTTTTTCCTCTTTGTTTTTCTCACAATTTCACCTGTCATCCATGGTTCCCTGATCTTGCCCTTCCTATCTCTCATTTTCACAGGGACATGTCTGCCCTGCACTCTAATCAACCTCTCTTTAAAAGCATCCCACATATCAGCTACTCCCAATCCACATTCCCCAGCTCCTGTCGAATCTTGCTATAGTTGGCCTTCCCCCAGTTCAGCACTCTTCCTTTAGGACTACTCTCGTCTTTGTCCATGAGTATTCTAAAACTTACCGAATTGTGATCACTATTCCCAAAGTAATCCCCTACTGAAACTTTAACCACCTGGCCGGGCTCATTCCCCAACACCAGGTCCAGTATGGCCCCTTCCCAAGTTGGGCTATTTACATACTGCTCTAGAAAATCCTCCTGGATGTTCCTTACAAATTCTGCTCTGTCTAAACCCCTAACAGTAAGTGAATCCCAGTCAATGTTGGGAAAATTAAAATCTCCCATCACCACCAGCCTGTTGCTCCTACATCTTTCCATAATCTACATATTTGTACCTCTGTCTCACACTCGCTGTTGGGAAGCCTGTAGTACAGCCCCAACATTGTTACCGCACCACGCCTGTTTCTGAGCTCTGCCCATGTTGCCTCACTGCTCGAGTCCTCCATGGTGCCCTCCTTCAGCACAGCTGTGATGTCCTCTTTGACCAGTAATGCAACTCCTCCACCCCTTTTACCTCCCTCTCTATCCTGCCTGAAGCATCTATATCCTAGGATATTTAGTTGCCAATCTTGCCCTTCCCTCAACCAAGTCTCAGTAATAGCAATAACATCATACTTCCAGGCACTAATCCAAGCCCTAAGTTCACCTGCCTTACCTACTACACTTCTCGCATTAAAACAAATGCACCTCAGACAACCTGTCCCTTTGCGGTCATCATCTGCTCTCTGCCTACCCTTCCCCTTAGTCACACTGACTTCATTATCTAGTTCCTTACAGGCTTTAGTTACTACCAACATAGGTAGAAGATTAGCTAGCTAACAGGAAGCAGAATGTAGGCATAAATAAGTCTTTTCTAGCTTGACAAGATGTAATGAGTGGTGTGCCAAAGGGATCATTCCTGGGGTCTCAACATTTTACATTTTATATAACTAACTTAGATGAATGGACAGAAGGTATGGCGACTAAATTTGCTGACAACAAAGGTAGGTAGGAAAGTAAATCGTGGAGTGGATTTAAGGAAAGTATAAGAGCAAATGGAAATAATAAGTGAATGAACAAAGATGTTGCAAATTGAGTATAATGTGGGAAAGCATGAAATTGTCCATTTTGGAAAACAGCAGGAAACGATCGAAGGATGGAGAGTTCCAAACGACAGGTTATTATGCAGGCACAACAAGTAATTTGAAATCTAATATAATGCTATCACCTAAAAGTGAGGAGTCACCTTGATGATTTGCTGAAAATCAAAGAACTGAGGATGCTGGATACCAGAAACAAAAACAGAAATTGCTGGTTCTAAGGAAAGGTCACTGGACCCAAAACGTTAACTCTGATTTCTCGCCACAGATGCTGCCAGACCTGCTGAGCTTTTTCAGCAACTTCTGTTTTTGTTCGTGAATTGATGGATTGTCCAACCCTGTTTCAACATATAGTTATGGGAATTTTTGCATCCTCCTGAGGGTACTGACTGGGGCTTGAGTTAGGCTTTCAACTCAAAGACACACGACTGACTGGATAGCACTCCTTGAGTGTCGGTGTTTCTACTGAAGCCTCTCTATTGGTACTTAAACCTGTAGCTTTCTGAATCAGAAGTGAGTAAGGCAACTGAGCCACAGCTAGAAATGAGTCATCTCAAATCATTTGTCTTCAAAGCCAGTAAGGAGTTTGGCTGTTGTTACAATGCTTCCCCTAGTTGAATTACCAGTAAACACAACTGACACCTTCAGAGGATAAATGACTACTGCAAAGAGATATCTTTAAGGACCCCAGGAAAGAGTAAATGACTGTGAGAAATGAGGGGGACAACAGCAGGGTTTTAATTGCTAGTAAATTGTTCGCTAAGGAAACGGTAATCACTCGGCACTTAAAACAAATTTGGTTTGTCTTTTGCAATTAGTAGATAGCTATATATTTATGTAAATTTATGTCATTTTGATCTCATTCCCTGATGGTTAACAAGTTGTTAAAAATTCAAATTGCCATTGGAATTTAAGAGAATTGGATGTACTTTCTTTTCATTACAGTAGAGTGGATTCATTTACAACTCAGAGATAGAAAAATGTCAACTCCTTTCCCCCACCCCCAACACCAATATCCCAATAGATCCATTCATTTAGCACTTTCTCCTCTGCAGATACAAAATCTTATTGCTCTGAGATTGCCCGCTTGCGCATACTCTACAGTTCAACATACCTCCTTGCTAACTCATTCCGAAAGTCATTTTAGTTCTATGTATTTTGTTACCATTTTACTTCGAGGAAGGATTAACAACAGCAATAGTTCCTTTATAAAGGAAGGTTCCATCATCAGAGCCCACTGGAAACTATCACACGACTAAGGTACAATTTATAGCTTCTCTCAAGGCTCTGATGAAGGAATATTGGACATCAGGTGTAGCTCCAAGGCTGAAGGCACTGAGGGTTTTGCCAAACAGAAAATTTTGAATCCAGCTGAGTTACCTGTGAAGCCATGAAAATTTGGGTCAATATCGTTGAGTCAAGTAGTTAAAATTTAACCATAGGTAAAACTTGGTCATAATCCTGTGTTCCTTCAACAAAATGTGCATGGATGTCAAATGTGGAAGGGATTAGAATTTATTACAATGCTCCTCATGCTCCCCAACTCACTGCATCTAGCTCTACCCACGATTTGACCCCTGATGGTGAAGATGACTTCATTAAATACTCATGGCAAAAGAGCATGGTGCCTAAAATTAAACCGGATGTGACTACAGGGATAAATGGATATATAATCTCTGAAATACTGTGGTAAATTCAACTACTCTGAATACTTGTGCATAAAATCTTTCCACAGCATCTGAGGGTCACAATGAAAATATCTGGAAGGAGCATTAATCCAGTGTCCTAGTAACTTGTCAGTTGTGATAATTGATGGAATATGGCCATTTGTTTAATGCCCCATTGTCAACAATGTTCAGTCCATTGTGTATGCATTAGTTTTTTGAATGACCAAATGCCCAGTGCCAATCAACTGTCTCCTCCCTAGAATCCTGCATAATCTTTCTTTTCAGATACCAATCCAATTGTTTTGTGAATGCATCAAAGCACTCTTAGATCGTGCATTCCAGATCTTCACCACAAGGTGCATGAAAAACGTTCTCCTGTGTCTCTGTTGGCTCTTTTGCTAATTACTTCATGTCTGTGCCTTTGTGTTCTTGATCCTTCCACCATCAGAACATTTTATTTTCTCTAATAACTCAATTCAGACCACTCATGATTGTGAACAGCACTATCAGATCTCCTCTCCACCCTCTCTTCTCCAAAGAAAGCAATCCCAATTTCTTCAATCTTTTGACATAATTGTTAAGGACCTCTTCCTTGGAACCATTCTTTGATTCCTAATGATGTCAAAAGTAATTTCGTTGTTGGCTGTAGTTCAGTGGCTAGCTCTCTGTGTTCCCTGAAGTTAGAGGGGGTTCAAGACCTGCTCTAGAGATCTGAGAACTGAATCTAGCATTACAGACCAATTGTTGCATTGTTGGAGCTGCTCTCTTTGGGGTGATATATAAAAATGTTGTATAAGATAGTTAGTATGCGGAAGGGTTAACTGACATGATGTGATAAGCTCTCCCCATCAGGATAAATAAGACTGATGAAGGGGTCTTGTGATGCAGTGGTAGTAGCCCTACCTCTGATGCAGGAATCCTAGATTTAAGTCCCATTTGTTCTAGAGGTGTAGCAACACCTCTAAACAAACTGATTAGAAATTTTCTCTAAGAGAGTGTTCACTAGAAAACCAATACCTAACTAGTGTCTAAATAGTGCTGCTGTGTTGTAGTTTCATTGCAAGATCCTTGTAGCTTGTAATAAGGGTCTAGGCCCGAAACGTCAAGCTTTCCTGCTCCTGTGATGCTGCTTGGCCTGCTGTGTTCATCCAGCCCCACACCTTGTTATCTTAGCTTGTAATAATGTCTGCTTTCTCTTAAATTGAGATAGTTTCATAAGAGACCATCATGTATCTTAAATATAACTATAATAAGTACAATATAATAAATATTTATTGTTTATTACGATTAAGAGAACTTCTGCTGAAGATTTTGTATGGGCGCTCCTTGGTATGAATAAAGTAACTAATGTCAATAAGAATGAATATGGGTGAGAACTTACCTAAGATATCTCAGATGGTTCCAGCAAACACGATCACAACATATACCATGTCGACTAAGGGCAGATTTTGTCATAAGTCCCAAAATGTTGCGATGGTATTATTTCAAAGAGTAGCAGAGGAAGAGTCCCTGTGCTTTAACAATACTTACGCCTTAGTCAACATCTGATCATTATTATAGAGGGTTTCATTTTAATTTGGTCGTTGCTAGGCCAGCATTGTTACTTATCCCTAATTGCCAAGTGGGACCAACAGTGCTGTGAGTCTAGGGTCACATGGAGGCCAGACTGGGTGGGAGATTTCCTCACCTAAACGACAGCCATGAACCAGATAAGTTTTAACAAACACAAAACGGGGATACACATTCACAGTTAGGCTAGCTCTACATTTCAGATTTTAAAAACTTCAATTCAAATTTCACCATTGGCCATGGTTGGATTTGAGCTCATGAGTCCAGAACATTAGGTGAGGATGAGGGAGAGGCTGGTGAAGGGGGTGGTGGGGTGAAGTTGGGGGGGTGTTGGTTCCTGGATTACTACACCAGTAGGATTACCGCTAAATGACCACCTCCCATGAGAGCATATTGTATGCAAGATGGCTGTCATGTTTCCTTTGTTACGATTGTGACTCTCTTTTGAAGTGCATCCTTCAGTTACCAATGGCACCATATAAATGCACACCTGTCCTGTTTACCCTACGTCACCAAAATCTGACACATAAGTAGCCTGATATCAGAATCAGCTACTGAAGAGATTCCGACCTGAAGGCTTAGGAAGACAATGGACAGATAGATCCATCTACCAAACACTATACAGACATGCCTGTGCATCTAGAAACATATAAGATAGTCCTGTTGAATTAAAATTAATCAGGTTTGGCAGGCACTTTAAATAAAATGCTACATCAGACAAGTTTTGTTAACTGTATTCCTTACCTTCTGCCCAATTGAGTGTGTGTGCGTGTGTGTGTTTGCCTGTGTGTGTGCATTTATGTGTGTGCACATGTGAGTGCCTCTCTGTGTGTGTGTGTGTCTGTATATGCATGTATATGCGTTCTTGTGAGTGCACATGTTTGTGTATGTGCGCATTTTGTTTCATCTTATTTTGATCTCAAAGTGTAAAGAGCTTGGAAATATAGTCATCCCTCACCATTGCACTCCAGCACAGGTTCAGGAAAACTTGCATTAAATTTCAACGCTTTGAACTTGCACACCGTGTGAACTCGAAGGGGGATGTCAAAATGCTTTATTTGCATTTTTTTTAAACAGCAAACAAAAGAGATGTCCACAAAACAATTTAAATGTTTGATGTCTGACACTAGAATCACTGCTGATCTGTGAATTGTTTTCCGAGGGAATATATTTTTTTCCATTTCAAAAAAAATCAGGCGAACATCCAAAGCTTAAAGTGCAAGACTGAAGGGAATTGAAAAGAATGTGAGAGACAGTAATCAGTATCTCGTGCAAGACCTTTTGTTTGGTCTACAGTTTCTGGCCCAGAAACCAACGGTAACAGAACCTTGGAGATATTTTTAATTAACCTGTTACAGAGATGTTATAACATGGCCTCTGGAACAGTTGAAACTTGGACACAGGCATCATGGCTCAGAGGTATGGATACTATTACTGGACCATAGGACCTTGGATACAGTTCCACGTGATAAAGCTACACTTGTATGAAATTACCAAGCAACAGTATGTATTCACAATGACATGAATTGCTTCAAGATCTCCTGAATCAGGGTCTGCCTCAGGTGGTCAAACCATCAACAGATTTTCCAACACATTTTTGGAGATGGGGACGAAACTGCTCTAACTGGATACAGCCCCCAAGTTACTCTCGATGTCAAAAAACGGAGCTTGAAGAAATTCAGCAAGTCTGACAGCATCTCTGGAGACAAAGCGAAGTTAATGTTTCAAGCCCAGTGACACTTTGTCAAGTTCTTTGGGTGAAGAAGGATCACTGGACTGGACAAAAAATGTTAACTTTGTATTCTCTCCACAGATGCTGCCAGGCCTGATGAGTTCCTTCAGCAATTTCTGTTTCTGTTTCAGATCTTCAGCGTCCGCAGTTCTTTGTTCTGCGTTACTTCTCTTGATGTTTTTTATTATACGTTTTCCTTGCTATAATTTTATGCCATATAAATGTAATACTATTTCTGGACCCTTTAGGTGTTTTTTAGTGACGTCAACATCTTGTTCGAAGAAGTTACTGGATGCCTTTTCTCTCGTTTCTTTCTCAAGTAGCTCCCAAACTGCTTAAAAATTACTTCACAGACTTTTGCAAAGATTCGTGTCTTGACAAGTATCTTCCCATCCTGCCTTCCTTCTCAAACCCACAATGCAGTTCTTTGGCCAGAGTCCCACTTCTTTAATGGTACTCTATTCCACCACCTTGAGATAAACCCAGCACACAGGACTCTGCCGTAACCTATTTACACTCATGAATACAAAATAAATAAATGATACATGATTCAAAGTGATTAATACAATACAACTGTAAATAATTGATAAAATAAAATCACAAATTTTTTATTCATTCATGGGATGAGGGCATCACTGGCCAGACAGCATTTATTTCCCAGAGGGCTGTTAAGAGTCAACCACATTTATGTGGGTCTGGAGTCACATGTAGGTCAGACAGGGTAAGGATTTTTTTCCCTAAAGGACATTAGTGAACCAACTGTTTTTTCTTTTCTTCCCCAACAATTGACAATGGTTTCATGGTCATCATTAGACCTCTAACTCCAAATATTTATTAAATTCAAATTCCACCATCTGCTGTGGCAGGATTTGAACATTACCTGGTTTTGAGGATCAACAGTCTAGTGATAATCCCACTAGGCCATTGCCTCTCCAGCACAGTCCAGAAGGAGGCCATTCAACCAACTGTTTGAACCAGCTATCCAGCTCGTCCCATTCTCCAACCTTATCTCCACAGCCTCTAAATTCAACACTTTCAAATGTTCATCCAACTCTCTTTTGAAACCTCTTGTGGTATCCGTCTCCACCACCCTCACAGTCAGCACATTCCAAATCCTAACTCTCTCTGAGAAAAGAAGTTTCTCCTCATCTCATTCCTAGCTCTCTTGCTGACAATTTTGAAATTGACCCCTAGTTACTTATATACCAGCTAGTGGAGACAGAATACTCTATCTTGTCAAAATTGTTCATAAGTTTGAACACCTCAATAAGGACATCTCTTCATCTTCTCTGCTCCAAGGACAATAAGACCAATCTCTCTAATATTTCAGTGTATCTAAAATCCTTAATTCTCAATACCATTCTAGTCAATCTCCTTTAAACTCTCTCCAGAGCTTTAACATCCTCCCTTAAATAAGATGCCAAGAACTGCACACAATGCTGTAAATATGGTCAGACCAATGATTTGTGGAGATGGACCATCATTTCCTAGCTTTTATACTTAATGTCTCTTTTTATAAAGCTAAGGATCCTATCAGTCTTTTTAACAACTGTTTCAACTTGCCCAGCCAATTTCAGAGAATCATGCACATAAACCCCAGAGTCTGTCTGTTCCCGTACTCTCAAAGTTCATTTGCTCACAGAGTTCTTTGTGAGCATTGGCATCTGTGAGCATTGGCTTACAAGCGCTAAGCAAACCTGTGCTGTCCCATCATCTACAAGGATATGGGCCATAAAATACACCGGAGCACATTCACCTTCTATGACCTCCACTCGCATCAGACATGGGTATTTTCTGACCAACCTGTTCAGAGGGGGCAACATGGTGGTTCAGTGGTTAGCGCTGCTCCCTCACAGTGCCAGGGACCCGGGTTTGACCCCAGCCTCAAATAACTGTCCTTTTGGAGTTTGAATACTGTCCCTGTGTCTCTGTGTGTTTCGTCCCACGGTGCAAGGATGTGTGGAGTAGATAGATTAATCATGGGAACTGCAGGGCTACAGGGATAGTGTGGGTCTGGGTGGGATGCGCTTCAAAGGGTCGGTGTGGACTCAATGGCCAAATAGCCTGCTTCTATATTTTAGGGATTCCATGAAATGTTATTCTAAACCTCTGGTGCAGGTGCCTCCTGGTCCAAAGGTAGGAACACTACTCTACAAGATACCTATCAGGTCAGACACAAGTGTTTTCTGATCAACCTGTTCAGGGCTGTCATTACACATCCCTGGAGCAGCTGGGACTTTAACTCAGGCCATCCTAGCTCAGAAGTGGGGGCACTGCCTCTGTGCCACAAGAACCCTTAATATTGTTGCAAGCACATGGTTCCAATGAAAATGCAAAGTATTTATGTCCCAGTTGGAAGACACTGGGTTCCATGTCAGACACACTATTCTGACTAACAGCTGTATCAGCAGTCCCTCATCGTCAGTGTATTGAAATCTTGGTGCTCCCGAAATACTGAAACTGTGGAATTACCTTCACGTTAAGAAAGTAGCTGACTTCCTCCTAACCAGAGACTTGTGAAGAATGCTGTCTTTGTTAGTTACATTACATTCGGTGACTGAAGAGCCAGATACAAAAGCTGAGTTAAAAGCTTGAACATTTGAATAAGAAAGGGAAGACGGTAATGCATATATCTATATCTACAGTCCTGTGAAAAAGGCTAAAGGTCAGTTTAAATGTAAGTGACCCTATCGTCCATTTGATCTCATCTTTCTTTTAGCTCTTTCAGCGGATGGGAAGCCTGACCTCAACCAATCCCCTGGTAACCTCTTCCAGCTATTAATCACCATTTATGTGAAAAAATACACTCTGCTTTCCATTGTCAACATTCTCATCACTGTCATGACCCTGCACCTTCCTGTCCCAATGTAACACTCAGAATACTGTTTCATCTTTGATTTTTTTCTTTCCCGTAAATTATTTTATGAAGTGTTCTAGCTTTTGTGCTCTGGGCCTGCAGTGGGACTTCATTTGCTGACACTCGGAGACAGAGGTGAGAGCATTAGCAATGAAGCCAATTTGGAACCTCAGTCAATCATCAAAGAGCTATTATGAAGTTTTATTGACCCAGCAGTGGAAACAAATGACAGGAAGGACATTAATGGATTGTGCAATGGGGTACTATTCTGTCCAAGTTCCTGTAGAGAATTAAGAGATATGTTGTTAGTCAAGTTCCCGCTCTGTTGAACATTTTTTTCCTTATTCTTTAATACATAAAATCAAGCTGGTGTAAACCTTACACAAACTTAATCAACATCAATAGTTGCATTCATCAAATGTCTTGAATGTCGAAAACATTCCAAGGCCCTTGACAGAAGGATTTATCAAACAAAATCTGACATTGCGCCATGCAAGGAAATATTAGTATGTATGACTAAAGGTTTTATGGAATGTTGAAATAAAAATGGGAGATGGAAAGGCAACAATGTTTTAGGAAGAAATTCCATTGTTGTGGATATAGGTAGCTGAAAGCATGTTGTCCCTTTACCCTACTATAACAGTTGCCTCACTCGTTAGTGCAAATAATTTATCCGATTCAATCCTCAAGCAGCATGCCTGGGAGCATGAAAGTATCAAGTACAAAGTCGAGATAAAAGGTACTGCAGATGCTGGAGAATCCGAGATAACAAGGCGTGGGGCTGGATGAACACAGCAGGTCAAGCAGCATCATCGGAGCAGGAAAACTTGACGTTTCGGGCCTAAACCCTTCATCAGAAATGGGGGAGGGGAAGAGGGTTCTGAAATAAATAGGGAGAGAGTGGGAGGCGGATAGAGGATGGATAGAGGAGAGGATAGGTGGAGAGGAGGCAGACAAGTCGAAGAGGCGGGGATGGAGCCAGTAAAGGTGAGTGTAGGTAGGGGGGTGGGGAGGAGATAGGTCAGTCCAGGGAGCACGGACATGTCAAGGGGGCGGGATGATGTTAGTAGATAGGAGATGGGGGTGTGGCTTGAGGTGAGAGGAAAAACAGGTTAGGGAGGTGGAGATGAGCTGGGCTGGTTTTGGGATGCGGTTGGGGGAGGGGAGATTTTGAAGCTTGTGAAATCCACATTGGTGCCATTGGGCTGCAGGGTTCCCAGGCTGAATATGATTTGCTGTTCCTGCAGCCTTTGGGTGGCATCACTGTGGCATTGCAGGAGGCCCAGGATGGACATGTCATCTGAGGAATGGGAGGGGGAGTTGAAATGGTTCGCGACTGGGAGGTGCCGTTGTTTGTTGCGAACTGAGCGCAGGGGTTCTGCAAAGCGGTCCCCAAGCCTCCGCTTGGTTTCTCCGATGTAGAGGAAGCCACAACGGGTACAGCGGATGCAGTATACCACATTGGCAGATGTGCAGGAGGACACCTGCCTGATGTGGAAAGTCTTCTTGGGGCCTGGGATTGGGGTGAGGGAGGAGGTGTGGGGGCAGATGTAGCACTTCCTGCGGTTACAAGGAAAAGTGCCGGGTGTGTTGGGGCTGGAGGGGAGTGTGGAGCGGACAAGGGAGTCGCGGAGGGAGTGGTCCCTCCGGAAGGCAGATAAGGGTGGGGAGGGAAAAATGTCTTTGGTGGTGGGGTCTGATTGCAGATGGCGGAAGTGTCGGAGGATGATGCGTTGGATCGGGAGGTTGGTGGGGTGGTATGTGAGGACGAGGAGGATTCTTTTTTGGTTATTATTGCGGGGACGGGGCGTGAGGGATGTATTATGGGAAATGCGGGACACACGGTCGAGGGCGTTCTCGACCACTGTGGGGGGGAAGTTGCGGTCCTTGAAGAATGAGGACATCTGAGATGTACGGGAGTGGAATGTCTGATCCTGGGAGCAGATGCGGCGGAGGCGAAGGAATTGGGAATAGGGGATGGCATTTTTGCAGGAGGGTGGGTGGGAGGAGGTGTATTCCAGATAGCTGTGAGAGTCAGTGGGCTTGAAATGGACATCTGTTTCTAGGTGGTTGCCCGAGATGGAGACAGAGAGGTCCAGGAAGGAGAAAGAAGTGTTGGAGATGGTCCAGGTGAACTTCAGGTTGGGGTGGAAGGTGTTGGTGAAGTGGATGAACTGTTCGAGCTCCTCGTGGGAGCACGAGGCGGCGCCGATGCAGTCATCAATGTAACGGAGGAAGAGGTGGGGTTTAGGGCCAGTGTAGGTACGGAAGAGGGATTGTTCCACGTAACCTACAAAGAGGCAGGCATAGCTTGGGCCCATGCGGGTACCCGTGGCCACCCCCTTTGTCTGTAGGAAGTGGGAGGAATTGAAAGAAAAGTTGTTGAGGGTGAGGACGAGTTCAGCTAAGTGGATGAGGGTGTCGGTAGAGGGGGATTGGTCCGTTCTGCGGGACAGGAAGAAGCGGAGGGCCTTTAGGCCATCAGCATGGGGAATACAGGTGTATAGGGACTGGACGTCCATAGTAAAAATGAGGTGTTGGGGACCTGGGAATTGGAAGTTCTGGAGGAGGTGGAGGGCGTGGGTGATGTCACTGACGTAGGTAGGGAGTTCCTGGACCAAGGGGGTGAAAATGGAGTCTAGGTAGGTGGAGATGAGTTCGGTGGGGCAGGAGCAGGCGGAGACAATGGGTCGACCAGGGCATTAAGGTTTGTGGATTTTGGGGAGGAGATAGAAGCAGGCGGTGCGGGGTTGGGGAACGATGAGGTTGGAGGCAGTGGGTGGGAGGTCACCTGAGGTGATGAGGTTGTGGATGGTTTGGGAGATGATGGTTTGGTGCTCGGGGGTGGGGTCATGATCTAGGGGGTGGTAGGAGGAGGTGTCAGAGAGTTGGTGCCTGGCCTCAGCAATGTAGAGGTCAGTGCGCCATCCTATGACTGCCCCTCCCTTGTCTGCGGGTTTTATGGTGAGGTTGGGATTGGAGCGGAGGGAGCGGAGGGCTGCACGTTCTGCGGGGGAGAGGTTGGAGTGTTTGAGAGGGGTAGAGAGGTTGAGACGATTGATGTCTCGACGGCAGTTGGAGATGAAGAGGTCGAGGGAGGGTAGGAGGCCTTGTACAAAGTCGAACTCTGTCACAAAGATCGTCTGGATGTGGCAATGGATGCTTTTCTGAACATGAAGTCAGCACACACATTTTTGAAGCACAAAGGAGCAGTCTTTGGTGAAGATGCAATTTATGTGAGAGAGGCTGATCATTGAGGTTAAACCAGAGAACCCAACAAAAAAATATAACTGATCAGCAAAGGGGCATTGTTCAGATGTGGGCTAGGAGGACAAAAAATATCCTATTGGATCACTATGTAGCAACTTTTCAATCTTTAGATGAGAAACAGTGGCATGGGGCAGCGCAGTGGCACAGTGGTTAACACTGTTGCCTCACAGCACCAGGAACCCAGATTCAATTCCTGCCTGTTGCCTCCGGCGACTGTCTGTGTGGAGTTTGTACATTCTCCCTGTGTCTGCGTGGGTTTCCTTCGGGTGCTTGGGTTTCCTCCCACAATCCAAAGATGTGCAGGTTAGGTGGATTGGCCAGGCTAAATTGCCTGTAATGTTCAGGGATGTGCAGGGTAGGTGGGTTATAGGGGAATGGGTTTGGGTGGGTGCTCTGACGGTCAGTGTGGATTGTTGGGCTGAAGGGCCAGTTTCCATACTGTAGGAGATTGTATAAAATGGCAGAATCTCAGATCCAGGAATAGATTGGAACAACTTTTGTGTGGGGCAATGATTTGGACTTGCAAATGAGAGAGGTACATCAAGGTCTCATTCAGAGATACCATCTTTCAAACCAAACAACACATACTGCAACATTACTGGCAAGATCAGGAGCAATGTACGATGGAATCATCAAAAAAGACAGTTTCCTGACAGATGAATATCTATACAGACAAACCAGGAACATGTTCCGCTAACCACATGACTAGTTCGACTCTCCTTTGAAAAATTTCCCACTACATCAACACATTCTGAACCATTTAAGTCCCATAATGACCTCTGTCAATCTTCATTCAACACAGTACATCAAAATTTTATGCACAACCAGGACATAACAACAGATGAAAGAGTAAACTCCCCTGCACTCTTCAGGTTAACAATAGATTACAATACTTCTCTAAAACTATCAACATCTGCAAACTGTCAATTGGATATAATGGGACTGCTTGGTAAAACACATAAATTTAGGAACATAAAAGATGAAAAGAGATTAACCCAAATGTATCTTAATCCAGGATAGTCAGAACTGCTGATGCTGGAGTCAGAGATAACACAGTGTGGAGCTTGAGGGACACAGCAGACCTGGCAGCATCAGAGGAGCAGGAAAGTTGGGTGTTTCGATTTGGGAAAGTTCACGTTTCGGGTCAGGACCCTTCTTCAGAAACCTGAATCGAAACACCCAACTTTCCTGCTCCTCTGATGCTGCCTGATCTGCTGTGTTCCTTCAACTCCACACTGTGTTATCACTGTATTTTAATCCAAATGTTTTACAAAGAAACCAAGAGGGATTAACATTTTAAAAGAAAAGCTTTTGGACACCCGAATTCTCACCAGAAAAATGAAATATGGTCTTTTCAACCAACTAAACCCAATATAGTATTGGGCAACTCAAATCTGATGGCTATTAGAACGTGTTCCAGTGAAAATATGTAATTCCTTCCCAGGAGCTGAATTCATAAATTTGAAGTCGGTGTTGGATAATTTGCAAAGCCATTCTCAAATCAAAAAAGTCACATTTTCCTTGCTTATTAACAAAAGAGATCAATTACCACTGACCGCTATTAAACAACTTTTTAAATGTTTTTAAGGGTCAGATTAAAGATTGCTGAAGCAAATATTGTGGCAGTAGAAATAAACTAGATGAGACCTCCCCAAGAATCAGAGACAAACGTGGAAGACAATTAATAGATAAATTAGGACACTTAACACATATCCCATGATGAGTGGAAAAATCATTTTAAAAGTGGAAGTTGACACCATCTATTGGATGGCTGGCACTGTCTCCCCTTTAATTACAAAATGGTTAAAATATTTAAGCTAGAAGTTACACATATCCAAGTGGAGGGACAAATAGAGAGATAGTTAAAAATGGTTTAGGTACAGGGAGAACAATGATTAACATTTCTAGAACATTCCATGCAACTGAGACACTGAAAAAGGGACTAAGTTTAGGTTTAACATTCATTCCATTGACCAAATTGAGAGCAGGGCTAATTAAAAAGGAATTGAAAGACTTTTACAGGAGGTTAGTATTAATAGATTTCTTCGGAAGAAACCAACATAATCAAAGACCCCTCCCACATCGGTCATACTCTCTTCCACCCTTTTCCATCAGGCAGAAGATATAAAAGTTTGTATACATGTACGAACAGACATAAGAACAGCTTCTTCCCTGCTGTTGTATCAGAGATAATAAGTACTGCAGATGCTGGAGAATCCGAGGTAATAAGGTGTAGAGCTGGATGAACACAGCAGGCCAAGCAGCATCATAGGAGCAGGAAATCTTGACGTTTCAGGCCTAGACCCTTCATTTTCTGATTACCTTCTTAAAGACAACTAAAATGGACATTGAAAAAATTGGATATCAAAAAGACCCACCAAACTTAACTAGAAAAAAGAAGCAAGCTATTCAGGAATTGAGAAATAATCATGATATTGTCATCACACCGGCAGATAAGAATGAGAATATTGTTATAATGGATAAATACCATTATCAATTTGAAGTTTACAAACAGTTGAATGATTTAGGATATGACATTAGATTGCAAAAACCCATATACCAAGACACAATAAAGAAATGTACAGATATTTGAGGGATTACTACAGCGTAAATGCATCAGTTAAAAAAAAACTCGAATATCCTTTGGGACAACATCCATGCACTCGATGAACTTGTATACTCCCTGAAATTTGTAAACATCTGGAAAAATGAGCAATTCCTGGTAAAATGCCATGAGGAAGACTGATTGTTTCTGACGGTGGGAATCAATTCTTCAGAATAGCCAAATACGTTGTTATTTTTTCTTCGATCCCCTATCTCAAATATGTCCTTGTTACATTTAGGCTATGTACCTTTATGTTTAGGGGGTAAATTCGCTTGAAATACCACCTAATGCTACTAATTTATCATGGATATTGATGTCTTCTACATCAACATAAAGACAAATACAGGAATACAGTAAGGACATTTTGAATCAATTTTCCCAAGTAAATAGACCAGATAAGGCGATATTAAAACTGTTCCATTTCGGATTAACCAAAAATGGTTTTGAGTTCAATGGAGAACATTATTCACGAGTCAAAGGGACAAATGCTTACATGGGTAAGAATTTCACACCAGCTTATGCAAATATATCCATGGTTGAATGGGAGGAAACTGTTTTTCAAAATGCACAGAACATCCATTACGTTTTTATAGGCTTTTGGGAATATTTGGGGAATACAGACAGACACAGAATTGAAATTAAACTCATTTTTTGCAATTTTGAATAATTATCAACCATCTGCTAAATTAAACTTCCTAACGAGTATTCAAAAAACAAACTTCTTAGATACTGAGATAGTGGGAAGAAGGGTCCAGACCCGAAACGTCAGCTTTCCTGCTCCTCTGATGTTGCTTGGCCTGCTGTGTTCATCCAGCTGTACACCTTGTTATCTCTCTTCTTAGATACCACAGCCTTTATGACACTATAGAGGGCCAATACCTGTATGTTAGCCACTGAAGCACTTATTAAACTCACAGATATACATACTTCACTCCACACTAGTAGTCATCATCCCAAATACATGTTAAAAGAACTAATAAAATCTCAATTTATTTAGCTTTGATGCATTTCTACAACATATATTGATTTTGAACAATCTGTCCATATTTCATATCATTCAGAGATGGAGGATATTCCTGCAGATTCCTTAGAGGAGCAAATTATTGCAGATGCTAGAAACATACTGGAAACAAAAATTGCTGGAGATCACGAACAAAAACAACATTGTTGGAAAAGCTCAGCAGGTCTGGCAGCATCTGTGAAGGAAAAATCAGAGTTAACATTTCAGGTCCGGTGACCCTTCTTCAGAACTGCTGGAAATCACTGCAGGTCAGGCAGCATCCATGGAGAGAGAACAAGTTGATGTTTTGAGTCTAGATGGCTCTTCATTAGAGCTGGTGAAGTGTGAAGTGGGGGGCAGCATTTATGCAATAGTTGGTTAGGGGCATGGTTTGGAGTGGTGGGGAAGAAAGGGTGCTGACAGTGTGGATTAAGTGACTGGAATGTGATAATGGCAGAACAGTGGTGTGTCCAACTGCCAAACTGGAAAGAACAGATGGTCTAACTGCCATTCCTTTCCTTTTTTTTAACATTTGCATGCTAACCCATTTCTCCCCTTCCTTTTAGTTTTACTTGTTACATTCTCTGTCTTCTATCCCCTCCCTCTGCATCCCAGTGAGACTGTCTGTTCTTTCCAGTCTGTCAGTTAGGCCACCATTGTTCTACCATGATCACATACCGATCACTTAATCTGCACTGTCAGCACTCTTTCCCCCCCAGCACTCCAAACCAACCCCTCACCCCACTACAACTGCCCTTCACTTCAACTCGGATGAAGAGTCATCTGGACTCGAAATGTTGGCTAGATTCCTTAGTGGTATTGAACCTGATTTTTTTAAGAAGTCAAATTGAGCCACAAAGACAGGTCGTCAAGGGACCAACAAACTCTGAGCATTACTTAGATCTATCTTCCAAGTCAATTGATCCACTCCAATAAATCAAAGTTTATACGTCTTAAAGAAGGCATGAATGCATTTAGTTACCACAATATAGCTTTAATCCATAGATGACAATAAATTCTTGAGGGTATTCTGGTTAGGAATAGAACAAATTAGGGCAGCACAATGGCTCAGTGGTTAGCACTGCTGCCTCACAGCACCATGGACCTGGGTTCAATCCTACCCTCGGGTGACTGTAGGTGTGGAGTTTGCACATTCTCCCTGTGAGTTTGTTCCCACAATCCAAAAATGTGCAGGCTAGGTGGATTGGCCATGGCTAAATTGCCCATAGTGTTGAGGGATGTGTAAAGTGAGTTACAGAGGGATGGGTGTGGGTGGAGTACTTTGTGGGCCAGTGTGGACTTGTTGGGCCAAAGGTCCTGTCTCCAAACTGTAGGGATTCTATGAAATGCAAAAGCCAAACAGGGTGGAGGTGAAAATTGTGAAGGGATGGGATTAGTTCAGATTGGAACAGACACAATGGGCCAAAGGGCCTGCTCCTGTACTATTCAGTGTTCTGTGAACATATGGAATGCTCATTTTGCCTCTCTGCTTCATTCAGTTATCAGGACAAGATTTTGTGCACATTCTGAACAAGGTATTGACCATAACAACATCACTCATGCAACTTATTCACTGTCCTCCCCCACCCTTGAGAGATCCTGATTGACTACACAGGTAATTGCTCTCCACTGGGAGTCAGTTGATTCAGCTCAGGGCTTCACTTTGCTGCAAGGCTAACATTGAAAAATGAAATGGAGAATTATGACCTATCCCTTTTTTTTAATTAATGGTCTGAATTGTTCATAACTATGCGTTGTCAAGTTTCATACATTATAATGGTGACAACATTTCAAAGCATAAAAAAACAGAAGCAGTAGTGGGACACAAACAAAGACAAAAATTGCTGGAAAAGCTGAGCAGGTCTGGCGGCATCTGTGGAGAGAAATCTGAGTTAATTTTTCAGGTTGTGTGACCCTTCCGCTGAACTGATGGTAGCTAGGAAATTACAGAGATAGTAGGAACTGCCGATGATGGAGAATCTGATATAACAAGGTGTAGAGCTGGATGAACGCAACAGGTCAAGCAGCATCAGAGGAGCAGGAAAGCTGATGTTTCGGGTCTAGACCCTTCTTCAGAAATTGATTTTCTGAAATTGAATCAGAAGTTGATTTTCTGAAGAAGGGTCTAGACCCGAAACGTCAGCTTTCCTGCTCCTCTGATGCTGCTTGGCCTGCTGTGTTCATCCAGCTCCACACCTTGTGAGAGCAGCTGGGAAATTGTTTGTTTATATGTAGAAGATAGGATGGGTGGAGGAGGTAAGGAGTAAACAATAGGTGGGGATAGAGCCCAAAAGAGAGAGAAGAGCAGTTGGACAGACAAAGGAATTGCTAACATTCTGGCTAGCAGGGTGAATAGCTGTTAATTGGGAATATTAGTGGCTAACAATAGGTTGTGAGTAATAGCAAACAGTGTGATAACAAGGCCTGATTTGTAATGGTTGCAGTAGGGACTTGGCAGAACTGAAGCCCTAAAGTTGTTGAACTTAATATTAAGTCCAGAGGGCTGCAGGGTCCCCAGGTAGGAAATAAGATGCTGTTCTCCCAGCTTGCACTGAGCTTCGCTGGAGCACTGCAGCAAACCTGGGACAGAGATGTTGACCAGAAAGATGGTGAGTTAAAGTGTCAGGCACTTCAGGGTGTTCTGTGTAGGTGTTCTATGAAGTGGTCACCTAGTCTACACTATGTTTCCTTAATGTTGTGTTCCTTCTGCAAAAATTACCCTGAGATTCCAGACTTCTCTCCACAGATGCTGCCAAACCAATCTTAGGAAGGGAGTTGCAAGATTTTGACCCAACAACAATGAAGGAATGACATTATATTTAGAAATCAGAATGAAAGTGAATGTCTTGAGAGGAAACATGCGGGCGATGATGATCCTGTGTTACTGTTGCTCTGGTCATTTTAGGCAGCAGAGGTCACAGGTTTGGAAATGTTATCAATGGGACCTGAATGAATTGCTACACTACATCCTATGGCTGGTACATACTGACGTTATTGTGTGCCGATAATGGTTGGAGAAAAGGTTGAAAGGGCGTTTTTGTAGAGGTTCACAAAATCATGAAGGGGATTGGTAAAGTGAATAGCAAAGGTCTTTTTTTCACAGGGTAGGCGAGTTCAAAACTATAGTGCATAATTTTAAGGCAAGAGGAGAAAGATTTAAAACTGATCTGAGGGGCAACTTTTTCATCCAGTATATGGCTTGTATGTGGGATGAACTGCCAGAGGAAGTGGTAAACGCAGGTTCCATGTAGATGATGGATGCTTGGGGAATCCAGTGGTGTTTGTAGGGCCGGTTCGGGTGAATTGCCCATCAATGGTAAAGCCCAGGATGTTGATTATAGCAAATTCAGTGGTAGAAAAGTCATTGAATATCCAGGGGTGAAGGGTCAGGTTTGTCCTGCTTAGAAGTTGTGTTGTGAGTTATCTTGGGGGCTTCACTGCTTCAGTCACTGAGGAGTTACAAATGGTGTAGCCATCAGTGAAAAGTGCTTTTCTAATGCAAAGTCATTGATGAAGCAGCTGAAGATGATTGGGCCTACATTGTCTTGAGGAGCTCCTGCAATAATGTCCTGAGATAAAAGACCTCCAACAAGCAGACCTTTATACTATGTAAGTTTGAGATAGAAAAGTGTAGAGCTGGATGAACACAACAGACCAGGCAGCATCAGAGGAGCAGGAAAGCTGATGTTTCGGGTCTGGACCCTCCTTCAGAAGTGAGGGAAGGGAAGGGGATTCTGAAATAAATGGGCAGAGTGGGGAGGTGATGATGGAAGGTGGATAAAGGAGCATATAAGTGGAGAGGAGACAGACAGGTCAAGGAGGTGGGGATAGAGCCAGTAAAGGTGAGTGTAGGTGGGGCGTTAGGATGGGGTTTAGTCAATCAAGGGAAGACGGACAGGTCAAGGAGGCGGGGACCTGTCTGCCCTGTCCGTCTTTCCTCCCACCTATCCGCTCCTCCCACCTCACTGACCAACCCCCACCCCCACCTCCTACCTACCAGCCTCATCCCTGCCTCCTTGACCTGTCCTTCTTCCAGTGACTGACCAACCCCCATCCTAACTACGCACCTACACTCACCTTTTCTGGCTCCATCCTCATATCCTTGACTTGTCTGTCTCCTCTCCACCTATCTGCTCCTTTACCCACCTTCCATCATCGCCTCCCCCTCTCTCCAGTTATTTCAGAATCTCCTTCCCCTCTCCCATTTCTGAAGAAGGGTCCAGACCCGAAACGTCAGCTTTCCTGCTCCTCTCATGCTGCCTGGCCTGCTGTCTTCATCCAGCTCCACACATTGTTATCTCAGACTCTCCAGCATCGGCAGTTCCTACTTTCACTATGTAAGGGTGCAGTCAGTGGGGAATTTTCTTCCTGATCCACATATACGTCAATTTTACAAGAGCTCTTGATCCCACACTTGGGAAAATGTTACTTTGATGTCAAAGGAAATCACTGTCGTCTCCCCTTTTGATTTAAGCTCTTCCGTCCATGTTTGAACCAATGAGCTCAGGAGTGAAGTGTTCCCAGTGTAACCCAGTGAGCAGATTATTGCCATGAATGTGATTTGAAAGTACTGCTGATGACACCCTCCACTAATTTTTCTGTAATTTGCTGATAATAGAGACTAGGTTATTGAGATGATAGTTACCTGATTAGATTTATCCTATTTTTTTTTGTTTGTGAACAAGAGATACCTGAGCAATTTTTTTTACAGTGCTGGGTAGATGCCAGTGTTGTGGCTGGACTGTAGCTTGGTGAGGAGAGTAGATAATTCTGGAACACCAGTCTTCAATACCCAAATAATGTGCTTCACTTTTTGTGTGGTTAAGGTTCAGTAGGTCTGCCTTGATAATGGAAAATGCACCGTGGTTCTAATCATTGTCCAATTTGTCCATTGTTACATTAAAGTTAAATGGTATTTAGGCAATGATGCCATTGATTCTTTTGTGATAAGTTGCAATACATTGCCCTTGGCTCACGTTTTCCTGCAATTTTGCGGTCTATAAATTTGAAACACTTAAAACATAATGGCAGAATGAAATGATCCACTAAGAGCTCCAATGTTTGATTAAAATTTTCAATTTTTTAAGCATGAACATTCAGAGGTAATGATTGGTAAATTTACGGCAAATATGTTTTTCTTTAGTCAAGGGTCAATGGACAACCGCAACCAATGTTGAGAAAGATGATGATGACCGGGGTGGGAGGTTGATGTGAATAGCGATTCTATTTTACTAACAATCTGACAGTTTGAGAGTCATCTAAGTGAATGGCTGGGATAGTTAAAAATAGTCTGAAGAAAGGTCAGTGGACATAGACTCATACAGTAATAGAGTTGTACAGCATGGAAACAGACCCTTTGATCCAACTCATAGACATTTAAGAAGTAGTCAGACATATCATAATGGACCAATGGACTCACACTGTTGTTACAATATATGTATTTAAAAGAAATCTGATCAATCTTTAAAATGGGCATAAGGAATTTTGTAGTGGCTGTCCAAAGAGAGTTGAGGGTTCAGGTGCACAGATCTTTAAAATGTCACAAGTACATACAGGAAATAATCAGGAAAGCTAATGAAATGCTGGCCTTTATATGTGGAGGACCGGAATGCAAGGGTGAAAAGTTCTGTTGCAGTTATACAAATCCCGATTACACACCATTTGGAATACTGTGATCAGATCTGGGCATTACATGTGAGGAAGGGTATATTGGTTAAGGAGGGAGTATAATGTATATTTTCAAGATGGCTTCTACACAAACAAACTGTACTTGCATCAAGAAGAAATTATGAAGAATAAGAGAAGAATGTGACTATTTGACAAGGGCTCGCCTAGAGATTTCATTCGATTTATTACTGTCCCGTGTACCGAGGCACAGTGAAAAGTTTTGTTTTACATACAGCAAAAGCAGGTCATACCATACAATGTGCATTAGGGTTATAGAACAGAGCGAGAAATACAATGCTATGGTTGCAGAGAAGGTGCACAGAGAGCTAGATCAACATTAAATTTAAAATCTGAGAGGTCTGTTCAGGAGTCTAATAACAGCGGGGAAGAAGCTGTTCTTGAATCTGTTGGTACATGTGTTAAGCTTTTTCTATTGTCTGCACGAGGTTAGAAGAAATTATAACTGGGGTGGGAGGTAGATGTGAATAGCTCTTCTATTTTACTAAAAATCTGACAGTTTAAGAGCCATCTAAACAAATTGCTGGGCTAGTTAAAAACATTCTGAATAAAAGTCACTGGGCTAAGAGTCTTGGAGTTGTGCAGCGCGGAAACAGACCCTTCAGTCCAACTCATCCCTGCCAACCAGATATCCTAAATTAACCTAGTCCCATTTGCCAGCATTTGGCACATATCCCTCTAAACCCTTCCTATTCATAAATCCATCCAGATGCCTTTTAAATGTTGTAATTTGACCAGCCTCCAACACTTCTTCTCACAGCTCATTACATACACAGGCCACACTCTGCGTGACAAAGTTGCCCCATGGGTCCTTTTTAAATCTTTCCCCCCCTCACTTTAAACCTACGTCCTCTAGCTTTGGACTCTCCCATCCTGGGGAAAAGACTTTTTCTATTTAGCCTTTCCATGCCCCTCATGATTTTATAAACCTCCATAAGGCCACCCCTCAACCTCCAACAATCCAAGGAAAATAGCCTTAGTCTGTTCAGCCTCTCCCTATAGCTCAAACTCTTCAACTCTGGCAACATCCATGTAAATCTTTTCTGAACCCTTTCAGGTTTCACAACATCCTTCCTAGAAAGACCAGGATTGCACACAGCATTCCAAAATACTGGCTTAACCAATGTCCTCTACAGCCACCACATGACATCTCAACTCCTACAGTCAACGCATTAACCAATAAAGACAAGCATACCAAAGACCTCTTTCACTATCCTATCTACCTGTGACTCTGCTTTCAAGGAACTATGAACCTGCACTCCAACGTCTCTTTGTTCAGCAATACTCCCCAGGAACTTCCCATTAAGTGTATAAGTCCTGCCCTGATTTGCCTTTCCAAAATGCAGCACCTCACATTTATCTAAATTAAATTCCATCTGCCACTCCTCGGCCCATTGGGCCATCTGATCAGGATTCCATTGCATTCTGAGGTAACCTTCTTCACTAAATAAAAACCGAAAGAACTGTGGACGCTGTAAATCAGGACAAAAACAAATTTGCTGGAAAAGCCCAGCAGGTCTGGCAGCATCTGTGAAGGAAAAAACAGACTTAACGTTTCGGGTCCAGTGACTCTTCCTCCTGTGTGCACATCCAAATCATTTATATAACTAATGAAAAACAGTGGACCTAGCACCGATCCTTGTGACACACCGCTGGTCACAGGCCGCCAGTCTGAAAACCAACACTCTACCACCACTCTCTATCTTATATCTTCAAATCAGTGCTGTATCCAAATGGTTAGTTCTCTCTGTATTTCATGTGATCAACCCTGCTAACCAGTCTACCATGAAGAATGTTGTCGAACACCTTACTGAATTGGAGGTGCCAGTGTTGGACTGGGGTGGACAAAGTCAGAAGTCACACAACACTGGCTTGTAGTCCAACAGGTTTATTTGGAATCACGCAAGCTTTCACAGGGCTGCTCCTTCGATAGGTGCAGCAAGAGAGCAGGCCACACAGACGCAGAGTTTATAGGCAGAGAGATCAAGGGAAGAAAGATCAAAAGATCATACAACTGGTGTGAGTGGAGTGTCTGATAATAAGTCTCTGCAGGTGACCAGGAGTGTTAGATGGTGAGTAAAGTGTTTATAAAGTCAATCTAAACTGTATAAATACTTTACATATCGTCTAACGCTCCTGGTCACCTGCAGAGACTGATCATCTGACACTCCATTCAAGCCAGTTGTATGATCTTTTGATCTCTCTGACCTTGATCTATCTGCCTGTAAACTCTGTGTCTGTGTGCTCTCCTACTGCACCACTCAAAGGGGCTGTACTCTAAAAGCTTGTGTGATTCCAAATAAAACTATTGGACTGTAACTTGGTGTCATGTGACTTTTAACTTTGAATGTCTTACTGAAGTAATAGAACGTGCCCACCACTCTGCACTGATCAATCCTCTTTGTTACTTCTTCAAAAAAACTCAATTATGTTAATGAAACATGATTTCCCATGCACAAAACCAAGTTATCTATCCCTATTCAGACCTTATCTTTCCTAATACATGTAAATCCTATCTCTCAGGATTCCCTCCATCAACTTACACACCACCAGTGTAAGGCTCACCGGTCTAGAGTTCCCTGACTTTTCCTTATCACATTTCTTCTATAATGGCACCATGTTAGCCAACCTCCAGTAATCCATCACATCACCATGGCTATCGATAATACAAATATCTCAGCAAGGACCCAGCAATCGTTTCCCTAGCTTCGCTCAGAGTTCTAGGGTACACCTGATCAGGGCCTGGGGATTTACCCACCTTTATGCATTTTAAACCGTCCAACATCTCCTCCCCTGAAAATGTACATTTTTCATTATATCGTTATTTATTTCCCCACGTTCTATGTCTTCCATATCCTTCTCCACAGTGAGCACTGATGCAAGATACTTATTTATTATCTCCCCCATCTCCTGCCATTCCACACATAGGTGGACTTAGAACATAGAACATAGAACAGTACACCACAGCACAGGCCCTTCGGCCCACGATGTTGCGCCGAACTTTTACCCTAAACCTAAGGTCTATCGAACCTCCACTGCTACCTTAGACTAACATCATGGACTTGATACGTTCATGTTTTCCTTTCACAGATGTGGCCAGATGCCCCAGGTTCTCCAGTAATTTCTCCCTTTGTTTGTGTCAGACACTTATATGTAATCATTAGACGTGATAAATGTCTGTTGGATTACTGTACCACAATATCTAGCTCCAGTATAAGTGTCACTGCATCAGGTAAAATACCCCACTGCAGTGAAAACCAACTTCACATAGACCAGGCAGCTCCCTCCACCTGAAAGTAACATGTGAGATGGGTTTGTGAACTGAATTATTCTGGTTATATTTAGTGAGCGAACATTCTCCAACTGCTCACAGACACTCCTTTATTTCTGAATTTTAATGACTGTACAAGAACATTAAAGGTAAATTTGTCTGCTTATTGTATTAACCATCTAATTGTTAGAATCTATGGGCTTGGGCAGACCATTCAGTCCCGAAAGCTTGTTCATCCATTCACTTTAATCTCTTTAATGAGGATTATAGCAGTGAGTTGCTGTATCCTATTCTTTGTGGAAGTTCAGCAGTCTGCCTTTACTATGCTAAAATTGTACATTGGATGTACATATAAAACTTTTTTCGTATTCATGTGCCTCTGTCTGTTCATCTTAATCTGTCATGCTATAATGTATACAAATCTATCTGATGCTTAAAAGTATGAAGAAAATCTTTGTTGTTTACTCCTTTTCAGCATTCTACTTAATTCTGAGCTACACCTCCAATGCAAAATCCAACCCATCACCAAGAGCATTATTTCTACTTTGTAATACTGATTATTTCTTTTGACTTGATTTGATTTATTATTGATGCATGTACCTAGTTGCAGTGAAAAGTTTTGTTTTGCGTGCAGTGCAGGCAAATCATACCATTCAAAGTGCATTAGGATAATAGAACAGAGCAAAGAATACAATGTTACGGCTGCAGAGAAGGTGCATAAAGAACGAGATCAACATTAAATTTAAAATTTGAGAGGTCCATTTAGAAGTCTAATAACAGCAGGGAAGTTGTCTGCTCCTGCTTACCTCATCTACTGGTGAATACTCAACTCAGGTTTGTTACCTTTTAAAGTAACTATTCCAATGCTCCTCTAACAAACCAGTCACCTACCTCCCTCTGCAAACTTCAGGTGAGGAAAATGCCTCCTGACTGAGTCCCGACTTGCACAATGTTCCATTCACCCATTACTTGTAGAAGATAGCATAAAATCCCAAAGAGATATTGATAGGCAAGGTGAATGGGCAAAATTGTGGCAGATGGAATTTGATGTAAGCAAATGTGATGTTATCCATTTTGGACCGTAAAAGGGTATTTCCTAAATGGTATGAAATTAATAACAATCAATGTCCAAAGTGACTTTGGGGTTCAGGTGAATAGATCCTTAAAATGTTCGAAACAGGTACTGAAAAAGTAATCAAGAAGTCTAATGGAATACTGGGCTTTATACCGAGAGGACTTGAGTAGAAGGACGTAAAGGTTATGCTGCAGTTATACAAAACCTTGCTTCGACCAGACTTGGAGTACTGTGAGCAGATCTGGCACCACACCTTAGGAAGGATATACTGGCCTTGGAGGGATTACAACATAGGTTTACAATAATGATACCTGGACTTCACTGGTAAAGTAATAGAAAAGCTCACACAAATCAGAATTGTTTGCTCTAGAATTTAGAAGGTTAAGGTTTGATCTGGTTGAACTAGATATTAACAGGATAAAACAGAGCAGATAAAGATAAATTATTCCCATAGGTTGAGGATTCTAGAACGAGGAGGCATTGTCTGAGAATTAGGGCCAGACCTTTCAGGAGAGATTTTAGGAAGCGCTTCTACGCACAAATGGTGGTAGATGTCTGCAACTCTCTCCCACAAATGCAATGGATGCAGGATTACTTATTGATTTTAAATCTGAGACAGATAATTTTTTGTGCCCAGCAAAGTTATTGAGGGACATGGGCCAAAGTATATTGAGATAGATCACAGATCAGTCATGATCACATTGAATGGTGGAACAAGCTTGAGGGTCTGAATGGCGTAATCCTAATACTTCCGTATTGTCTGCACAACACAAACACCTGTTACTAGGCAATAGCACCATTTTCTTCACTACTTCTATTGTTTTAACTATATCAAATAGACGTGGTAACTCAATGGTTAGCACTGCTGCATCACAGTGCAAGGGACCCAGGTTCAATTTCAGCCTTAGGTTACTGTGTGGAGTTTGCACATTCTCCCCATATCTGCATGGATTTCAAGCAGGTGCTCCAGTTTCCTCCCACGGCCCAAAGATGTGCAGGTTAGGTAGATTGGTCACGGAAAATACAGAGTTACATGGGAGGATCTGGATGGGATGCTCTTTGGAGAGTTGGTGTGAACTTGCTGAGCTGAATGGCCTGTTCCTTACCGTAGGGATTCTATGATAAGCTAAAACCCTCATCTTTTCTCTTCAACGGTTTTAAAACCTCACTTAAAATATATTTTCACAAACAAGACTCCAGACTTCCTGACACCAAACATGTAAATCCATGGGGTGAATTATTATCTGCAGATGCATTCTATTTTGTTCAAAAAGCACACAATTAATAGACAGTCAGTGTTTTATAAATTCCTACTTTAGAAATAAAACCAGTCTGACTCCAAACCAAAACACAAATAGCTTCTAATCAAGGCCTCACACCTAACATCAGAGATAGCAAGAACTGCAGATGCTGGAGTCAGAGACAACACAGTGTGGAGTTGGAGGAACACAGTTCTGAAGAAGGGTCCCGACCCGAAACATTAACTTTCATGCTCCTCTGATGCTGCCTAGCCTGCTGCGCTCCCCCAGCTCCATACTATGTTCCCTCACACCTAACATGCACTGTCTGACCTAAAATGTCATCTTTCCTTTACACTGATAAAATCTTTAGCTCTCTCAGGGCAGCGATTTGAAAGAAATTCAAGGATTTATACACACATAGTAATCAATTAAAACCTTCTAACTAATTAACGATTTAACAGCATCTTACGTTTGTTTAATATATCCTCATCAGTGATGTGACCCTTTTATCTTTTAATTATAAATTCTGTGTCTGTTTCTACCTCTCTCACTAACACCTGAAGAAGGAGTGAGGCTCTGAAAGCTTGTATTTTCAGATAAACCTGTTGGACTATAACCTGGTGCCATGTCATTTTTGACCTTGTCCACCCCAGCTAAACACCAGCACCTCCACGTCATAACTCTAAAAATGTAGTTAAATCCATAACTCCCCCTTCTTCAGTTAGAAAATGCAAAATACAAATTAAACCTCAAAATTGACATTGCTCTTAACAGCAGGAAAACCATCTACAACATTTCACCTACAGTCTCAATTGGGCAGAGATGGGAAGATAGGAGCAAATTCCTAGAAGGACACATGACTGTGGAAGTGATGGGAGATGGCAGGTGAAGACTTCACCTGATGGAGGAGTGAGGCTCCGAAAGCTTGTAATTTAAAATAAACCTGTTGGACTAACACCTGGTGTTGTGTGACTTCTGACTTTGTCCACCTCAGCCCAACACCGGCACCTCCTCATTAAAATTTAGCAGCAGAACTTTGCACCATTGACTGAACTGGGATGATGTTTCAGTTCTTACAACCACTGCCCTACCATGAACAGTGCAGGCTAGATTCACCAACACATAAATATAATCTTGTATTTAACGTACATCTTTCACTGACTGGGTAGCATTGATTGTCACATATACAAAACAATTATACAAAAAATATTCATTTTCATTGATCTAGAGACTGAATTTTTAAAACATTCTTTACTGATGTGTATGAATAACCCTCTTTCTTGGTGTGTACATTAAATATAATCTGTCATATCATCTGTATAAGGCAGAGTCTGGAGAATAATAAAAAAGAAGCTTGTCTTAGTCTGGAGCTGAGGGATGGTGGAATTCAGAAATTGTAATAATGAGGATTTGTATATGATGCCATGTAGAAGCGAATACCGTTCATATAAAAACACCTATGATTAGGCAAGTCCACCTGATTGTGGAGACAAGTATACAAGGACAGATTGTAAACCTCAAAATTCTGGAATCCCTCAACTGTACTGCAGTGTACCTACACTGCCAGGGCTGCAGCAATTCAAGGAGCTAACTTTCCAGCCACTTCTGTAATGCATTTGGAAATGGTCATTAAATGCCTAATCAGTGGCACACATATTGTATGAACACAGTTTAAAAAAAGAGCTAGTTAAGGGAGGAGCGGAATAAAAACCAGAAAATGCTGGAGAAACTCAGAGGTCTGGCAGTATATGTGGGGACAGAAACAAGGGTAATATTTCTGGTCTGGTATAATTCTTCTTTCAGAGCTTGGGAAAAGAATCAGATTGGATTCAAAATCAAACCTCAGTTTCTCTCTCTGCAGGTGCTGCCAAACCTGTTGAGCTTCTGCAGCATTCTCTGTATTGGTTTCAGATTTCCAGCAGCCCCACTTTCTGAGGGTGGGGGCTTGGGTGGAGTTGCAGCAGATGTTGGCATCATTAGAACAGTCCTCTTAAGAGGATTGGTGTAGTGGAGAAAAGAGAAAGAACAGGAGGAAGAAGAAGCAACAAAACAGGTGACTATGAAGCTCATTGAAAGAATATCTGTTCTGCTCTCTAGTGAGGATGCAGGAATCGGCGTTGCTCTCATGCTGTTACACGTTGCTTTAGTTTTTCTTCTTCTCTACAATTGCTCCTGGTCTTGCCTGACTTCCACTTTTAGTCTGTACATTCGTGTTGCTTTGTCTTCATGAAGCTGGTCCATTACTGAACTTCATTGTCAGGTCTGAACTTGGTTATAAGGGATTCAATCCTAAAAACTCCAAGGAATTTCCAACCCTTGTATTGTGTGAGTTGCTCTACACTTCATCTGGTTTAATTCAAAGTCATGCAGAAATGACTTGTCTTACAATCGTACTTACAGAATTTAAACATTTTAGAATTGTACAAAAGTTACAAATACTTTTGTCTTTGAGAGTTCTCCAGGATGAACAGAATGCATTTTGGAGTCAACCATAGACCTAACTAATCAAGCATTGTTCAAGGATCAGCAATCAGGCTACTAGAAACAAACATTTTTGGCACAGTCAGTAGCTCTAATTATTTGGATTCTTTAAAGGGGTGGCCTAAGGGTTCTTGTGGATCCAGACAATGCAACATGATTGGCTCTCAACTGCCTTCTGCAATGGCCTCACAAGCCACTCAGTTCAAGAAGACCAAAGGAAAAGCAGTAAATATTGTGCTGCCAGTGATGCCTAGGTCCTTCAAGTTAATAATAATGAATAATAAATAGTGGTAGTGTCTATACCTCTGAGCCAGGAGATCCTGATTTATGTCCCACCTACTCCAGGCATGTGTCAGAACATCTCTGAACAAATTAATTCAAAAAATATAAAGGGTAAGCCTACAACTGAATAACATAATGCCATAAGTATTCTGAAGAAAATACATACTGCACTCAGAATGTTAATTCTGTTTCTTTCTCTACAGATGCCGCCAGACCTGCTGAGATTATCCAACAATTTTTGGTCAGGTTTCAGATTTCCAGCATATTTGTGATTTTGTATGATGGCAAAAGACATTTGTGAAATTGTCAGAACATGCATTACGATCGCTACAATTGATTTAAAGCTGAATTTAAAAGTGACACAATTGAAGCTCCTACATTCACCAAAATCAGATGCAACTCAGTGAGCCAACCTTTTCACGATTCAAATCTCAAGGCACAGGAAATCCAGGCTGAAATTTCAGTGTAGTACTGAGCAAAAGTGTCACGTCTTTCAAATCAAATATGAAACGGAGTCCCTACCTGAGGTTTAAGTTGGAGGTAAAAAATTCTGAAAATATTATTTTGAAGAAGAAGAAGGAAATTCCTCTAATGGGTGGTATGGTGGCTCAGTGGTTAGCACTGCTGTCTCACAGCACCAGGGACCTCGGTTCAATTCCAGCCTCAGGCAACTGTCTGTGTGGAGTTTGCACGTTCTCTGTATGACTGTGTTGGTTTCCTCTGGGTGTTCTGGCTTCCTTCCACAGTCCAAAGATGAGCAAGCTATGTGGATTGGCCATGCTAAATTGCCCACAGTTCCCAGGGATGTGCAGGGTGGGTGGGTTATCCATGGGAAATGCAGGATTACGGGGATAGAGTAGCACGGTGGGTCTGAGTGGGATGCTCTTCGGAGAGGTGTTATAGATTCGATGGGCCAAATGGCCTGCTCCCACACCGCAGGGAATCTATGAAATGATTCTATGTCCTGTTGATGTTTAACCATCATGCAATATTGCAAAAACAGATTGCTCATTATCACATTGCTATTTGTGGGAGCTTGCTGTTTGGAAATTGGCTGCCATGTTTCCCACATTGCAGCCGTGACTGCACTTCAAACGTAATTTATTGGCTGTAAAAAGCTCGGTGACATCATGCAGTTATGTAAAGGAGCTCTACAAACGCAAGGTCTTGATTTCTTTATTTCCCTGAATGCTGTCATCCAGCTGGGCCAACCAGGCACATTTTCCCAGAATGGGAGTCCCCGGCTGCAGGGAGGAGTCAGTACCCTGAAGGCCTCCCGTTCTTGCAGCCTGCGTTATTTTGTTGAAGGCTTTATAGACAGGTTCTGGCAACAGATGGTTGGGAAAATAAGTTTTAAAAATTTATTGTATTTAAAACAGAAGTAAGGGATTATAAAATGATCTCATCACAGATTCTGATGCTTCCTATTTCAAAGTCTGCATGATGTGAGAGTTTCTGCCTTTACAAGGCAGACTAAGTGAGCGCAGCGCACCAGCAGGTGCCGCAGGGCTTGAGTCCTACTAAACAGAAATGACAACGTGTGTTCACTCATAACCTGAGCTCAGAATGATAAAACAAGAATTTTATTAAATAGCTGTCATTTGTTTTTCTTTAATTTCAATTCCAAGGTGCATACATCTCTTAACCTGATTCTTAGCAACTGCGGCGATGTTTTCTTCCCCATCTCTGTAGGGCGCTGCTGGTGATGATTTACATCTCATTACTGCGCACGGTGTAATTGGCATTGCATTTAATCTCTTAAGAGGCCTTCACACTGCTGCCTTGCAGCAAATCATGTCACAAAGAATAAACAGTGCTTTGCCGATCTCTCCCCAAACGAAGGAGCCTCAGTTCAGGATTGCAAAATTAAATGTATTTTCTTTAACTTTCTCAATGTAACCAGCAAATTTGCACTTGTGTACAAACAAAAATACAAACTCTTATCAGGGTGAGAAGGGCAGGATGCTGCAAGATATTTGTTGGATCTTAAGAGCAGACTTGCAGCCATTGCTTGTGTAGAAATGAGGCCATGGGTAACTCCTTGTTGTTTAAAATGATATAGCTTAATACAGCGAGTCGATAGTCATCATGCACATTTGTCAGCATTTCCAGCTATTAGTCTCGTGTGGAAGGGAAGGAACCTGAGCACAGCCCTTAATTATTCATCATGGAATTCTTGAATTGAAACGATGTCTGACACCACTGAGGCAATTAGATATGGGTTACGCTTCCCTACCAATCATCTCTCTTGCCCTTTCTTACTTGAATTCTTTCTCTCTGGCTCGCTGCTTCCTTTCGTTTCTCTCCGACCATCATCCTCTTGTTTATATTCTCTCACTCCTTTTCAACACTAATCTCAAATGGCCATGAGTGTTTATGTTATATATTTACTTTGCCATAAAGCAATGCCAAGACAGCACTAGTTTCCATGTTTGTGACAGGTTTTGTTTACAGTGCTTTAAACGGTCTGTGCTACGCTGTGAGCATTGGCTTCCAGCTCTTTCTACAGTTTTGTTTACTTTTCTCTGAGTCCTCACCCAGGCATAACCACTCACACACAGTGGGAATCGATGGTAACACATGTTATAGAGCCATATAGATGTGCAGTGCAGAAACAGACCTTTTGCTCCAACTCATCCCTGCCAACCAGATATCCTAAATTAATTTAGTCCCATTTGCCAGCATTTGGCCCAAAGCCCACTAAACCTTTTCTACTCATATACCCACCCAGATGCCTTTTAAATGTTGTAATTGAACCAGCCTCTACCACTTCTTCTGGCAGCTCATCCCATACATGCACCACATTCTGCATGAAAAAGTTGCTGCTTAGGTCCCTTTTAAACCTTTTCTTTCTCACCTTAAACTTATGCTCAGAATGAGTACTCAATTTCAAAAACCAATGGGCAGACTCAAGAATATACAAACAGACCTTTATCAACAATTGCTTCTGAACACAACAGCAAAGACAAAAAAAAATGGATTGGTCAGAAATTTTGGACACTCTATACTCCCCTCCCCCCTTCCCACCTGTCTCCCGCATCAAGCTAGAAGTTGAGTGGCTGGTGGAAAAGCAATCTGAAACAATAACCAATCACTGAAAGCTCAAATGTATCTGCAAACATTACCACTGCTAAAGGAACATAGCTACAAAATGAACGATTGACGCACAAGTTTCACTTTCCAACTCCAAGTCTCCAAGAATTTTAAACAGGGCCAACATAGAGGTCAACATGTGCTGAATGGGACAGAATTGGTTTGAGATCAGGCACATGAAGCAGATTTTTTGGATGTTCTGAAGTGAAGGTGGTTGCACTGTTGCAAGTCCAGATGCATAAGATACAGGAACTACACTTCAGAGGTACTTCATGGGCTGCTTTGGGATATTTTAAGGTCCTCTGTGCTGCTTCAAAAGACCCGCAAAATATATGATGAGAACTTTTTTGTGACATTGGCTGACTGATATTTATCAGTCCAGAAAGAAATCTTTTGCTCTCACAGAGTCATACAGCGCGGAAACAGACCCTTTGGCCCAATCCATCCATGCTGAACATAATCCCAAACTAAACTAGTCCCATCTGCCTGCTTCTGGCCCATATCCCTCCAAACCTCTCCTCTTCATATATTTATCCAAGTGTGCTTTAAACATTGTAATTGTGCCCACATCCACCACTTCCTCAGGAAGTTCAATCTACATGCGAACCTAGCATTGCAGGACCTTTTACAATGCTGAAAATCTGACACAATTTCATTCTAATGTATTAGCTCAATTGTGGCCTTTCATGGCGACACTAATGCTAGCAATTGTGCAAATAACTTCTGCTGGAAACCTGTATCGTATCTTCATTTCGGTAAATTGGGGAAATTAACGTTCAGTTTGCAATCTGCATCCAATGCAGAAACAGAACCAACATATATTTTACAAACCCTGATCCTGATTATGAAGAAAAATAAGTCATAGAGTCACTCAGAGCTAATTTCCTTTCTCTCGGAGATGCAAATGAGCTGCTGGCAGATGTAAACCATGTGCTTCCTAACGGTATTGCAATCTGTTCAAAGAAAGATGGTGCGAGGCCAAACAATGCAGTAGAGTATCCTCATGCAGGTCCTAATATTGCTAAGGCTTTCTCATTAACACTCTGTTACTGAACTAAACGTTTCCTTCCAATGTAACACATGATATTTCAGGATTGTAGATAGCGATCTGATAATGAGACAGCTGTCACATCAAATGCTATTTGTTGCTGCGTCTGTCAGCCTAAAGTGTGGCCTGGTTGATGTGAGTAGCATTAAAGAAACAAAATGCTGTGACTCTGAGAGGGACCAGGACTTTTTTTGCAGTCCAATACTTCCTCACTATAGCCTGCAGTCTATCCTCTGTAAACCTGGATTTGCAGCATTCAATTGTTCTGTTATTTGGTTATGTGTTCATTCAGTGTCACTGAAGCCTAACTGTGATAACTGACAGAGAAAAATGCAAAATAAGCTGCAGGTTTGTGACTGCTGCAGACATTTTAAAGCACTGAACACTTGCAGACACAGGAATTGTTGTGTCACCTTTGCATCTTGTCAAGGCACAGAACACAACAGAATATCTCCAAAAGCTCAATTAATTGAGCTTAATTCTCACCAAGATCCATTTGTTCATAATTTCCTCACTGTCCTTTGTCATCTCATTTCGGCAACGTCTCAATTTTGAATTACTTTTTTGAATCCCTCCATGTCTTGACCTTCCTCCAGCCCTGTAACCTTTTAAGATCTCCTCCAATCTTGTTGTTTTGCATACCTTTGATTTTTAAATAATATTACACCCGCCAAGATAGCAGGTGCATAAAGGACAAACGTGCAATGAATGTCACGGGAAGAGTAATAAAAGGGCATAACTAAAGGATGTGCTGGAGCAGAGGGACCTGAGTGTAGTTGTGCAAAATTCATTGAAGGTAGCAGGACAAGTTGAGAGGGAATTCAATAACTCAGACCATACCTTAAGCTTTATTGATAGGGACATAGAATACAAGACCAATGAAATTATATTGAACTTGTATGTGACATAACTTGGCCTTTGCTGGAACACTGCATCCAAGTTTGGGCACCACAATGTAGACAGGAGGTCAACACACTGGAGAGAATGTGGAAGAAAATTTGAGGGATGAGGAATGTTAGTTATGAAGAAATATTGCAGAAAGTGGTACTGTCTTGGAGAAGAGAAGGCTGAGTAGATACGGTAGAGATGTGAAAGGATCGAGAACAAGAGGGCATAGATTTAAAGTAATTGGCAAAAGTGATGTGTGAAGAAGCTTTCTCACCCTGTAAGCATTATTTGAAAGGAACAAGGGACATACTGGTGCAGAAAATGTAAGAGAATAACACTCAATAAAATACTTGGAAACCAGTCCACACATGACGGTCACAATGGTCTCCACCTGCGTTGATAATAATTATGTGATTCTCCGATTAGAGCTGTGCTTTCAACAACCGAAGCTGTTATCTCTGGATTTCCCTCCTAAACCTCACCTCTCTGTTACTATTCTCTTTTTAGATGCCCCTTAAATTCTACCTCTATTTGTGCACCTGACTTAATATCTCTGACTGTGACAGTGTTAAAATTTTGATAATGCACACCTTTGGATATTTTCTGATGTAAAAATATAAAAAAGCTGGAGAAGTATCAATTCTTGTAAGAGTTTTTTTTAATAGAATCCTTACAGAGTGGAAGCAGGCCATTCAGCCCATCAAGTCCACACTGACCTTCCGAAGAACATCCCACACAGGCCCACCCCCTTACCCTATTCATGTAACTTTGCATTCCCCATTGCTAATCCACCTAGCCCGCACATCCTGAGTCGCTACAGGGCAATTTTAAGCATAGCCAATTCACCCAACCTGCAAACCTTTGGACTGTGGGGGAGGACACCCAAGCAGACATGGGGAGAACATACAAACTTCACACAGACAGTTGCCCGAGGCTTGGAATCAAACCGAGGTCCCTGGTGTTGTGAGGCAGCAGTGTTAACCACTGTGCCACCGTGCTGCCCCAGAAGCTGATCTGACAACACAATCAAGGTGATATCAGAAATCAACAGGGCAGTATTTGTACTGTAAATTTGCCTATACTGTTACTTTTGTGCGACCTTGCACATTGCAAGTTGTCCTGCACAACAAATCAGTTTTACACACTAGCCTGGGCGTGCAATCCCAACCCAAAAACACAAACCTTCATCAAGCATAAGAAAATAAAGCTATCACATATAAATGAACACAGTAGTCAGTAGTGAAAGAACTCAATAGTGGTACACGTACATCCAAAGCCTGAGCTGCCCTTCGGTTTATTGAGTTTATTTTCATGCAATTTGCCAAAAAACAGAGAATATAGTCCTCAAGATCATGGAACTTTAAATGTAAAAGATTCAATGCCACTATTTTAGCTTAAGGTAGACTTTGTACAGAAGATGACTCCATCTACAAAATTGGCTATAGCCAATTTGTCTGGGAGACCACTATGATTATCATTAGTCAGTTAATCAGCATTGACAAATTAATCATTGTTACGCATTAATTGCATTTTCTGGAATTCTTTCAGGAAGCTCTAGAATGTAATTTAGTTTTATTCACAAAGAATTTGTAGGCACCATTTTAAAAGCTTTTCATATATTTGTTTAATCTGGGGAATGGACACCAATACTGCCAACAAATGATTCTGTTTTTTTTAATCACCATTTTCAGTTATGTATCACATTACTCACAAACAATAGACATCCCATTGATCAAATTGAACCAAATTAATACTTTTAAATGTATCAGAGGACATTTTTTCAGGTAGTTTTTTTTTTCTGAAACAATACATCCTAAAAACAATGACGCTGGATGGTGGTGTAGCATTTGTCAATTTCAAAGGAAACTTAAGGACAGAAAACTTTCTTAAAATTTAGACCAATTTTGACCATAATTTAAGCCAAATTGCACCTAAAGTGAAAGCTTTAATGCCAGTCTCTCACCTCCCATCGTCAATTACTGCTAACTTCAAATCTCAATTGGAATAGGAATTTTACAGCACAGTGACAGGTCATTTGGCCAAATTGGCCCATGATCCCTGCCATGCCTATTCATCTTAACCTGTCAAGATAATATTCCACTTATTTCTCCCTCATGTGCTTGTGTTTTTTCCGTCTTAAATACATCCACTCTATTCTTCCTGACTATTCCCTGCAGTCACAAACTCCATGTTCTTACCATTTGAAAGAGATGTGTTCCTTCCATGTACTTTTCCAATAATAATGTTGCCTAGGCAATTCAAAAGAAATTTGTTTCTGAAGGCGAACAGCCAAGATGATGTGTTGAAAAAAGTTTCAGAGCTATAGTTGCACTATAGATAACACAGTGTGGAGCTGGAGAAACACAGCAGGCCAGGCAGCATCAGAGGAGCAGAAAAGCTGATGTTACAACATTTAAAAGGCAATTTGATAAGTACATGATTAAGAAATGCTTGGAAAGATGCGCACCCAAGCCCAAACAGGAGGATCCCGACCCAAAACGTCAGCTTTCCTGCTTCTCTGATGCTGCCTGGCCGGTTGTGTTCCTCCAGCTCCACACTGTGTTATCTCAGACTCCAGCATCGGAAGTTCTTACTATCTTCGAGTGAGTTATAGTTTCGCTAGACCCGTGCTCCAAGTGTATATCAGGAGTTAACATAGCTCTGGAACATTTTACAGATGGCTGAATACATTTGAAATGCAGTATTGTCATAAAGGATGAGCAGCTACCAACATGCACCCAACCAGTGATCAACAAGTAGCAATGGGTTAATGACCAGATCATTTAGTTTAGTGATGCATGAAGGTTCAGGGGTAATAATGGATGAAGACTCTCCTATGTTACTTCAAAAAGTGGCCATTAGATCTTTACAACCAAATTGGAGGGAAGAATGGAGTATCACTTGAACATGTCATCCAAAAGAAGGCATGCCCAACTCTCATAGAAACTAGGAGCAGGCCATTCAGCCCTTTGAGCCTGTTCCACCATTCAATATGATCATGGTTGATCATTCAACTCAGTGCCCTGTTCCTGGTTTTCCTCCATGTCCTTTGATCCCTTTAGCCCAAAGATCTATAGCTGGCTCCTTCTTGAAAATATTCAGTGTTTTGGCCTCAACTGCTTTCTGTGGTCATGAATTCCACAGGTTCACTACTTTTTGGGTGAAGAAATTTCTTCTCATCTTAGTCATAAAGTAATGGAGTTGTCCAGCATAGAAACAGACCCTTTGGTCCAACCAGTCTATGCTGACCATAATCCCAAACTAAATGAGTCCCTCCTGTTTGGGGTTGGGCTCACATCTTTCCAAGCATTTCTTAATCATGTACTTATCTAACTCCCTTTTAAACGTTGTAACTGAACCTGCATCCACCACTTCTTCTGGAAGCTCATTCCGCACACAAACCACTCCGTGTTAAAAAAAAACTACTTCTCATGTCTTTTTGAAATCTTTCTCCTCTCACCTTAAAGATATGCCCCTAGTCTTGAAATCCCCAACCCTAGGGAAAGATAAAATCTGAAAGAACTGCGGATGCTGTAAATCAGGAACAAAAACAGAAGTTGCTGGAAAAGCTCAGCAAGTCTGGCAGCATCTGTGAAGGAAAATCAGAGTTAATGTTTCGGGTCCGGTGACTCTTCCTCAGAACAGACCCTTCCTCCTTTGTTCTGAGAAAGGGTCACCGGACCCGAAACTTTAACTCTGAACTTTTTACAGATTTTCCTGCTGCCGGCTAAGGGATTGCTAACTTTATTGAATCCATTTTCATAATTTTAATGTAAAAATCAGAAGAACCATAAGAGGCAGGGACAGAATAGGCCATTTGGCGTTTTGGGCCTGCTCTGCTATTCAATGGCTGATCTCATATTTCACGCATCTACTTCCCTTCCCTATCCCCATAACCTTTGATTCCCCTCCTGATCAGGTCAAAAGTCGCACGACGCCAGGTTATAGTGCAACAGGTTTATTTCAAATCACAAGCTTTCGAAGCACTGCTTCTTCAGGGCATGTGACACTACATGTGACCCACCATACTGTTCTGTAAAATCTTCCTTACCATCCTGCTTTGACACTATCACCTTGATAACTTGCTATGATCTCTCTACCTAAGTTGGTTTGCACAGATTGGAGTTTCTTCTTACTTTGGTTAGACCTTCGGCATGTGACTCTTATATCTAACATGTTATTCCAGTCATTTGGTTTGTCTCCAGCACCACATTAGTTTTAATTTTTTGTAATTATCTCTTTACCTTATTTAATCAGATTATAGGTCATCACTTCACTTGTCGTTCAGCTGTTGACACTTTAATCACACCGTCTGACACTCTTGATCACCTGCAGAGACCTTTCATTCGGCCTGTCAACACTCCACTCTCACCATTTGCATGATTTTTTGATCTCTCTGATTATATGTCTCTGTACTAGGTGCTCTCTTCACTTCACCTGATAAAGTGGCACTGCTCCAATAACTTGTGACTTCAAATAAACCTGTCGGACTATAAATTGATGATGTGTCATTTTTGACCTTGTCCACCCCAGTCCAACACCGGCACCTCCACATTATCACTTCCTGATCAAGAATCCATCTCAACCTTAAAAATACGCAAGGATTCTGCCCCCACAGCTCTCTGTGGCAAGGAGTTCCAAAGACGCAAGCCCTCTGAGAGGAGAATATGGTATATACTGGATAGGTTAGATTGATTAATCAACAAAATGACAGATTTATTCAGTCTGTTCCTACAGATTTGCATTGTATGTCACAATCCAGTGCTACAGAATAGAACAGGGATAGAGAATTTCATGATTTCATCCCCTTAAATTCATGTTTAAATTCAGCTCAGAGGAAAACTGTCCCACTGTGACACAATTTTAGCACAAATGAGGCAAATGCTAAAGGTTTTAATTTTCTGTCCCAGTAGTCGTGACTTTCCAAAACACACATGTCTGAAATATGACAAAAGAATTTGTAATTAAGGCTCTGCAAGAATAAAGTGTGCGGAGAATATTCTGTAGATACAGAAAAGAGAACGAGGGATATATTAGTCACAGGGACTGCATCACTGAATGTGTACACATTGCTGAACACCAGAATTCAGCAGAAGCAAGCTGTTATTTTTGCATGTTTTGTACTTTTAAGTGAGAAGTTACTCGAACTTGGAAAAAAAACCTTTTTAAATCACACTATTATCTGCAGTTGTGGTCTCCATATAAATAAGAAACAGTCAGTCTAACTTGTAGGTTTTGGACTGAGAGAGACACAGAGAGAGACATAAACATGCAAGGTGTTTGCTGACTTGTCACATGACATTCCAACTGCCCAGTGAACCAAATATGATTATGCCTTTTGAACTCCAGTCACCTTGCTTCCACGTTTGGATTGCATCAGGCAAATTCCTTTTGGAGTTAGAGTTGTATTGTCCAAGTGATGAGGTCTCGATGTCTATCTCCTTCCAGTTGAACATCCAGGTGATAGTCTGGTTGATTTGCTAATAAGGTTGGAGTTGGTTCCAAATGATTTCACCCAGTAGCAATTTAGGCTTTGCTGACTGATTGACTATCTCCATTCCAAAGGCTTTGGAATGTGGAAGCGGCACAAACATTTAGCCATCTTGGCTGTGGTTTTGAGTCATTGTGGAGTGCAGCTGGTTTTAAACATTCAACGAATGGTTTCAAGCCAGTCAATCCAAACAGTGCTTCTGATGTAAATGCTGTTTTCACAACAACAGCAAAGTGAAAAGATCCAAGGATCATGGTGTATGGTTACACTATATCCCACGGAAATCACCTCTGCATAGATTACAATGTTTACATTAAATCAATTGCTCTCAACTGATCATTTTGTAAGACCACAGGACGATAAGGCATAGGAGCAGAAATTAGGCCATTCGGCCCATCGAGACTCCTCTGCCATTCAATCGTGGTTGATAAGTTCCTCAACCCCATTCTCCCGCTTTCTCCCCATAACCCTTGATCCCTTGACAATCAAGAACCTATCTATCTCCGTCTTAAATATACTCAATTACCTGACCTCCACAACCTCCTGTGGCAGTGAATTCCATCAATTCACCACTCTCTGGACGGAGGAGTTTCTCCTTATCTCCATTCTAAAAGGTCTTCCCTTTACTCTAAGGCTGAGCTCTCGGGTCCTAGTCTCTCCTACCAATGAAAACATCTTCTCAACATCCACTCTGTCCAGGCCATTCAGTATTATGTAAGTTTCAATTAGATTCCCCCTCATCATTCTCAACTCCATTGAATGTAGATCCAAATTTCACTGAGATGCATCTCTGGAATAGTTATCAAACTCTTCATACTCTTTTTCCAGCACTATTGTGGTATTTTTTACATTCACCTGAGAAAATAGCCAGGGACTAGGTTTAAATTTCACATAAATAATAGCAGAAATTTACAACTTTGTTCCCTAGGAAGACATTGAGTTTGGGATCAATTAAGAATTTCAGAAATTGAGTGTTGCCTCTTTTAAGCCCCTGTATCAAGGGACATAGAATTATGGCAAGTAATTATAATAATCATGAAGGTCAACCAAGCTCAAACTGGATGTCAGCATGCAGTTGAGGGACCGAATTTCCTTCTCTTGTTCTTATGTTTGCTCTGAACATGGAACCTCCAAAAGTGCAACACTGCCTCCATACTACAGTTAGTCATAGCTCAGATCACATGCTCTGGATTCTGGATTGGACCTAAAAGAGCAAAAAATAAGTTTTGGGCAAAAGATCCTTCCTAAGGGCTGAAAACTAGCCGATGAAGTGGACTCCTGAATGAGCTAATGGCTTCAGGAGACGTGAGGAGGAAAATAAGTACAATACAATGAAAAACAGAGGAGGAGATGGGTGATGTTCAAAGATATGGAGGTGAGGTGGATTGGCTATTTGAAATTACCTTACAGTGTCCAGGGATGTGCTGGCTAGGTGGATTAGTCATGGTAAATGTGGGATTATGAGAATCGGGCAGGTGTGGGTCTTGGTGCAAAGCTCTTCAGAGTGTTGGCACAGGCTCAATGGCCTCTATCAGCACTGTAGGGATTCTATTATTTTAAGAGGAATACCTTCAATGTTCTGTTCATTATAGAATCCCCTACAGTGTGGAAACAAGCCCTTCGGTCCAACAAGTCCACACCGATCCTCAGAGCATCCCACCCCGATCCATCCCCTTATAACACACCTACTTTACACATCCCTGAACACTATGGGCAATTTATCATGGCCAATCCACCGAGCCTACACATCTTTGGACTGTGGGAGGAAACCCACACAAACACAGGGAGAAGGTGCAAGCTTCACACAGACCCAAGGGTGAAATTGAACCCTGGTCTCTGGTGCCTGTGAGGCAACAGTGCTAACCACTGAGCCACCATGCCACCCCATCTTGGAAATAGTTCTCAATGAGCCTGCTTTGCTTTGTTTGTCTTAATATGAAGGTGATATATGTTGTGGAGAGAGACAATGGGAGAGTGATCTCTTGATCTAGCTGTCATAGCATTGCCACTAGAAGTTATGTAGAATCTGCTGTCTTATTTCCTACTTTCATTCCTCTCTTTGATAATAAAATGCAAGCTAATCAACTCGGGGAAACGGTGGAACTGTGGTACTATCATTAGACTATTATTCCAGAAACACCAGAAATGATCCGAGGACCCAGATTCAAGTCCTGCCATGGCAGATGGCAGAATTTCAATTCAAGTATAAGTCTGGAATTAAGAGTCTAATCAGAGTCAGTGTCGATTGTCTGGAGGGAAAACCCATCTGGTTCACTAATGTCTTCTAGGGAAGGAAACTGCCATCCTTACCTGGTCTGGCCTACATGTGATTCGAGACCCACAGCGATGGAGTTGACTCTTAACTGCCCTCTGGGCAATTAGGGATTGGCAATAAATGCTGGCCTGGTCAGTGATGCCCTCATCCTATGATTAATTTAAAAAATACTCAGTGAATCCTCTTGCATTATTGTAAACAACAACACTGACGGGGATAAAAGGTACTGCAGATGCTGGAGAATCCGAGATAACAAGCATGGGGCTGGATGAACACAGCAGGTCAAGCAGCATCATAGGAGCAGGAAAACTTGACGTTTCGGGCCTAAACCCTTCATCAGAAATCAGAAACCATTTCTGATGAAGGGTTTAGGCCCGAAACGTCAAGT
>JAHRHZ010000223.1:6739371-6756762 GCA_024137785.1 Ginglymostoma cirratum | reverse complement strand
AGCAAATAGTTAAAATATAGGCTCAATCACAACGTCATTATATTGTTAATACATAATTAAGTTGAAATAACCTTCTCCTGTTTCTTTATGCATTGCCATCTTACCTTTAAATACCTGTCTTTATATGGTTACTGCTCTGGCACCAGTGGAGTTACTGATATTTCATCCAGACTGTCAGTGTTTATATCAGACACATGAGAGCTGTTAACCCTGCATCTTGACAGATGCATCTGTATCAATCCAAATCTCCGGAGAAAGAACACCAACAGCACAGTATTAGGCTGTGCTTTGAATTTGTAGCGCTTTCAGCTAGCTGTCTGAACCTTTGCAAGCAGAATTTCAAATAGAGACTATACTGTTGATTCAGATTGATAAAGCTGAGGCACGGTCGCTTGCTAGTTTTCAGAGTTGAGGATTGCAGTGTTAATGTTAAAATCAGAGTCAATGAATGTAGAGATTGGAAAGCACAGGAGGTCAGACAGCATCTGAGGAGCAGGAAAGACAGTGTTTTGGACTGAAACCCTTCTTCAGGATTGGGAAGGAAGAGGGTAGCCCAGAAGTAAATAGAAGGACAGGCTGGGGCTGGGCGTAGGGTAGGTGAGATGGAGATAGATGGATGCAGGTAAGGGGTTATTGTGTTTGGTCAGTGGGAAGAGTGGACCAGATAGGTGAGTCGCAAGATGGACAAGTTGGAGAAGGAGAGATTTTGAAGCTGGTGAAGTCAATATTCAGACCTGATAATCAGGCCGGAAGCTCCCAAGGTGAAATATCAGGTGCAGACACTCTGAAAGAATGGCCCAGGAAATTGTATTTACTGATCGGCAATTGCTGTATTCGTGGAACCTTCTGAAAGTGTCCATAAAACTCATAGATTTCAGATGGCCTCAGCGAAATTGAGGAAAGTAGTTACTCAGAAAGAGTTAGACAATTAAAGACCTGGTCTAATTCCCAAGTAATTATTAAAGAGGACCCGTACTTACCTCACTGACAAACTACAAACCTCTTCCATTGAAGGACCAGACCAGCCCTGCCGCCCTAGAACCTGACCCTGATCCCACCAACTTGCACCCCCTCCCCTGGGACTAGATTACTCTCGCCCACCCCCAAATCTCATTCAGGGTTCGGACCAACCTCTTGCTGCCTGGGACTCAAACTGACTGCTGGACCCTGCCTACACCAACCCCCATGCCCTACCTCCACCAACTGCAAGGCCTGAACCACCCCAGGTCTTCCCTATTGGACTGGACTTGTCTAACCTACCATTGACACCCATCTGCTCGCTTTCCCTAGGCACCCTACTTCACCCCAAGTGGCAACTCACTCAATTTGCATCCTGCACCCCCTCCTCAACAGTTGGTACCACACCTGCTTGGTACTGTGCCCATCTGACACCATGCTTAATTGATACCCTACCCATCTGGTACCCTACTGCTGAAAATCTAACCCTTCCCAGCTAGTACCTACTTATCTGACATCCTGTTCGCTTAGCACCCTACCTTCCTGGCATCTACCCCTATCTATCCAATTACCCAATTATTGTACTCAAATATGTATTTACTTATACTTCTGTATATTTATTTAATCTTACCACCAGTTGTTATGCATGAATAAACTTTGGTCACTTGTCAGATAATCACTGAAGAAGTATGTTCTTCCAGCAAGTCAAAAATAAATCACTGGAGGCTGAAAGAGTTATATAGGGAAAAGGTAATGGAGTCCCTCTTTCTCTTACTGCCCTAACCCCCTTGAGCACCCAACTTGAGTCACATTCTAAGTTGCCTATTTATGTGCTTCGGCCCCATAAGGCCGATGTGACCCTGTGACAATGGAACAAGATTCAACTGCTACTTTAATTAACGTAACCCAACTGCTGTTCCAATGGAGACCTTGTCAAATCGCTGCTTAAGGCTAAGAACTTATTCAAAGTGTTATGAGTCCGAACTCATGTTAATTTAGCAACATAGTCATTTACATACAATGACATGAAAGGTTTGTTCAACAAAGGACGACAGCTCTTTTCGTCACATTCTCATTGAGATTTGATGGGCATCTTCGCTCGTGAACAGCGTGTCGTCCAACCTCAGGTAATGCTTCATACAACTTACATTCTTCATCTGTGTTGTCAATGTCAGGACTGGATTTAATGCTTACAACTTAAACTTTGAAGAATGTTTTATGAACCATAACCAATGCTGATTATCAATGGGGGGGCATGGTGGCTCAGTGGTTAGCCTTGCTGCTTCACAGCGCCAGGGGCACAGGCTCGATTCCACCCTCAGGTGACTGTCTGTGTGGCATTTGCATGCTCTCCCTGGGTTTCCTCCAGGTGCTTCAATTTTCTCCCCTGGTCCAAAGACGTGCAGGTTAGGTGGATTGGCCATGGGAAATGCAGGGACAGGATAAGGGGGTTGGTGTGGTTGAGACCCTCTTTGGAGGGTTGCTTTGGGCTTGAATGACCGAATGACCTGCTTGCACTCTGTAGGGATTCTAAGATTATTGGTTCTTGTGTTTGGATCGAATATATCTTTGAATATTGTGAGGGAATGCACTTCAACATGGCCATCATATTGTACAAGCATGGTACTTCTTTGGTGTGGCTCTGGATTTCAGTTCTCTCTCTCTCTCTGTCTTTCTGTATTTCCTGTGACTTAATCTTTTTGTTCTTGATTGTGATCGCAGACATGTTGGTCATTAGCTCTGCAGAGTTGTCCATGAAGGGGTATGCACAAAACGTGCACAAAGATGGGCAAAGCTGGTGGCTTTCCAGCAGCCAAGTGAGGAGCCACCTTGCGATTGTGAAGCCATGATGTGGAGGTGCTGGTGTTGGACTGGGGTGAACAAAGTCAGACCTGGTCTAATTCCTGAGTAACTATGAAAAAGACCCCATACTTACCTCACTGACAAACTGCAAACCTCCTCCATTGCAGGACCAGACCAGCCCGACTGCCCCAGGACCTGACCCTGATCCCACCAACTTGAACCCCATCCCCGGGACTAGATTGCTGTCCCCTACCCCTGAACCTCATTCAGGGACCGGACTGACCTCTTACTGCCTGGGGCTCAAACTGACAACCCACCACCCACACCATCCCCGCTGGCCCCAGCTTGACTCCACTTCCCCCCATGCCCTGCCTCCACCAACTGCAAGAGCCCAAGCCTTCTAATGAACAGAGTTTCTCTAACCTACCACTAACGCCTGCCTGGGCTATAACCTGGCGTTGTGTGACTGTTGATTTTGCAATCAGGAAGAAAGTGATATAGTTCTTGCTTCTATGATTTGCTTTAAGCAGTATTTTGGACCATTGCTGCATCTCTGTATTTGGAGGCTTCTAAATAAGGTGCAAGCTGGTCATGCTTTATGATGACTATTTCAGATGTAAGTATTTCTGTGACAGGGAATGTGTAGAGAACTGGCTGGCTGACAAATATAGAATGAAGGGGTCATTTTCTAGTGACTACTGGGGCACTGCAGGGATCAGTGCTTGGACCCCAACTACTCACAACAAATATTATTGACTTAGATGAGAGAACTAAAAGTAATATCTCTCAGTTTGCAGCTGACACAAAGCTGGTGGGAGGGTAAGCTGTGAGGAGGATGTAAAGATGCTTCAATGTGATTTGAACAAGATGAGTGAGTGGGCAAGTACATGGCATATTAAGTATAATGGGCACAAATGTGAGGTTTTCCACTTTGGCAGCAAGACATACAAAGGCAGAATATTACATGAATGTTAATGGATTGGGAAAGGCAGAGGTGAAATGAGAGCTGTACACTGCTTACTGAAAGTAAGAATCCAGGTACAGCAGACAGTGAAGAAGGTAAGTGATATATTGGCCACCCATAGTGAGAACATTCGAGTAGTGGAGTTGGGATGTCATGCCGTAATTGTACAGGGTTTTGTTGAGACCACATCTGGAGTATTGTTCGGTCTCCTTATCTGAGGAAGACCGTTCTGGCTATGAAGAGAGTAATACAAAGGTTTACCACATGGATTCCTGGGATGGCAAGACTGAATCTGAAGAGAGACTGGATCAGTTAGGATTATATTCACTGGAGTTTAGAAGAGTGATGAATTTCATAGAAGCCTATAAAAAAAAACTAACAGAACCAGACAGGATAAATGTAGGAAGGATGTTCCCAATGAGTAGGGAGTCCAGAGCCAGGGGTCTCAGTTCAGGATATGGAGAGGTATGCCATGAGCCTTCTCCAGAAGTCAATATTGGCTAATCATCCAACATAGTATCTTGTTGCCTGAAAAGATTGAATAGCCTACTCCTGCTCCTGTTATGTTTGCTGCAGTTAAGAATGACAACAAGTAAATATGCTTCATGATGCAATAGGACCCTCAGACCATGCAGGTAATTCAACAATCCAGAGAAGATCACGGAGATTTGACAGATGGACACTTGACAAGATTGACATTGATTGATTTTGTGTTCTTCCAGGCAGTCAGTTCCTGGGAACAATGCCTTCTGCCTGGGGAGCAGTTTGCCATTGACAAGTCCCTGGTGACCTTCACATGTTATATCAACAACACATTCTTTCAATGATTCTGAATGACAATGCAGCTGTTGTATAACACCAGATCAGATCGAGGTGCAGCAGAGAGCAGTGTGAAGACCTGTTGTGTGAGAGTGGAGACACTCTTTCGATCTTGTATTTGCAGTTACTGTTCCAATAGCTGCTACACATAGTTGTGATGCCTTAAGTTGTTTTACTGATGCTCTGATATGACCTGGATTTAGCAATTTTAGTGCAGCATTTAGATTCACCTTGTTAAGACATTGTTTGTTGCTGGTATCCATAGGAATTAGACATGACAACAATCTTGTGCAGATATTTTGCTGTGTGGAAGCTAATGAATACATCACATTCTCCAGAGACAATGCTTGATACAGTCTTCATTCTGGCATCTTTGAATGAGAGTGGTCTCTCAATTGTCTCAAGAATTCTTGATGGTTAATCACTGTTCGAAAGGAAAACTCCCTGTTATTCCCTGGTTTGGGCGGTCCTGAAGTCTCTTCTACATTTTGACTCCCAAGATGTAGACAAATGCTCCTGTACCTGTGAGACAATTTACAGCTGAGCAGCCAATGGTCGCTGCCACACGGGACTGTTGAGCTTGTCTTTAATTTGGTGGTATTCTCCCACCCTTATGCTGTGATACGCTTATGCCACATCCTTCCATTGAGAGCTGTCTTAGCATTTGATTTTTCAAAGTGCCGAGGTTTTCCGCAGACTGTTCCACTGTCAGCTAGTAGCAGGATACTATGGTGTGAATAAGTACAGCCACAGTGGCAGCTTTATTTGGACACATTGCTGTTCTGTTTATGCAACTTCTAGTGAGATGGTTTCATGTCACTTGAGCGGTGAAGTGTACCACAGCGTTTGAACTTCTTTGACAGCCTCAACTCTCATAGTTCTAGACTCAAAGAGTGATAATGACCCTACTGGCTCAGTCAGCTCTGACAGTTTTCTTTCTCCGGTGCTTTTTAAGGTAGTTGGCTGAAGTACTACCCTTTGACTCATATTCATTTTTCTGTCAGTTTGATTCGGTCAATGTTATGCTTGGTTTCTAACTAGCTCCGTCTTGTGTCATACGTTTGATCGCTTTGCCAGCCGTTGCTTCACGTGTCTGAAATGGATGGCCTTATGTATTGTGTGTTCCTCAGCTTGAAATGAGATATCAGTGAATTTGGAGCTGCCTGGCAGCCTCCTTGCTTCATAGAATCATGGAGTGTTACAGCAAGGAAACAGACCCCTTGGTCCAACTTGTCCATAACGATGAGATATCCTAAATTAATCTAGTCCCATTTACCAGCATTTAGCCCACATCCCTCTAAACCCTTCCTATTCATATACCCATCCAGGTGCCTTTAAATGTTGTAATTGTACCAGCCTCCACCACTTCCTCTGGCAGCTCATTCCATACACACACCACGCTCTGTGTGAAAAAGTTGCCCGTTAGATCCCTTTTAAATATTTCCCCTCTCACCTTAAACCTATGCCCCTCTAGTTTTGAACTCCCCCAGCCTGAGGAAAAGACCTTGGCTATTTGTCCGAGGCATGCCCGTCATGATTTTATAAGGTCACCCCCTCAGCCTCCGATGCTCCAGGGAAAATAGCCCCCAGCCTATTCAGCCTGCTCCCTATAACTCAAACCTTCCAACCCCAGCAACATCCTTGTAAATCTTTTTTGATGTACGTGTTTTAGAAATCTTTTGTCAGTGTATTGAAAGAGTGATGCCTTTTTACCATCTGTCCTCAGTAATAGCAGAGCTCTTCATCATTCCATCTAAGCGACTCAAACAATTTTGGCAATGCAGAAATACTGATGGTGGCCCCAGATGTAGCCCAAAAACCTGTAAATATAGCGCTGTGACATTGTCAAAACTGCCCTGGTTGTCTAGCTCCTTATTCTTTTGTTTATCTGCCCTAATACTGCATTAAATTGCTCAGTCTCAAATTATGTTTGATAACACTCCTGCATCGTAGCTTGGGAACAGAGTACACTGTGAAATGTGGCACAAAAATACTAATTATTGTTGAATACAGCACAGGAACCAGTGTCTGTGACTGGGACTTTGTTCAATAGTGAGCATTTAATTTTCATTATGCCACTGTCTCTCCACAGGAAAAAACATTGCAAAAGAACAATTGAACTGCATTTTGGCAATAATATTTTACCTATTGTGTACATTCTGAATGGCAATCTCTCCAATATCTGTGGTTGGGCCTTCAACCTCAGAGCTTTGGATGTCCTCCCTGCCTGCAGGTCTCTCGACCTTGCATTCCTCAAATAAGTGAATCCATGAACCCTGTGGCTCTGTATTTCGGATAGCTGGCCAGTCATTTCTGAAGCATATGGGAGTTATGCGTGGGGACTCTGACGAATCGATATCACAGCAGATTCTGAAGGAATTTCCAGGGGAATTGAAGGTTCCACTGAGAAATTCCCTGACATCTGGAACTATATGAAATTATCCATTTAAAATAGAGAATTCTGTAGATTTATTGATGTTAAGTAGAAGGCCCATCTCACTTTGCAATTTATGATTTTGTTATTTGTGAATCACAAGGCAACAAATATTCTTGCTTTCTCTCTACGGATATCTTTTGTTTTAAAAGACTAAGTTATCATTCATCAAATGTACCAGTGGATTTTCTTCAGCTAATTGTTCACTACGCTCTTGAACTGCTGATCATTTTGGCCTCAGAGAAGTTTCTTTCTCCATGACTAATTGAGCTTTCACATCTCTCCCCTGCAAGTTTGAAGATTTCTTTCTATCTTTATGATGTCTCAGATTTTGTGAGAAGGTCACTGTTTGTAGAAATTGTTCAAGCTTCACCTACATCCAGGCAACCAAGCAACATGAGAATCCGAGATAACAAGGTGTGGGGCTGGATGAACACAGCAGGCCAAGCTGCATCATAGGAGCAGGAAAGCTTGATGTTTCGGGCCTAGACCCTTCATCAGAAATGGGGGAGGGGAAGAGGGTTCTGAAATAAATAGGGAGAGAGGGGGAGGCGGATAGAGGATGGATAGAGGAGAGGATAGGTGGAGAGGAGGCAGACAAGTCGAAGAGGTGGGGATGGAGCCAGTAAAGGTGAGTGTAGGTGGGGGGGTAGGGAGGAGATAGGTTAGTCCAGGGAGGATGGACAGGTCAAGGGGGCGGGATGAGGCTAGTGGATAGGAGATGGGGGTGGGACTTGAGGTGGGAGGAGGGGATAGGTGAGAAGAAGGACAGGTTAGGGAGGTGGAGATGAGCTGGGCTGGTTTTGGGATGCGGTTGGGGGAGGGGAGTTTTGAAGCTTGTGAAATCCACATTGATACCATTGGGCTGCAGGGTTCCCAGGCTGAATATGATTTGCAGTTCCTGCAGCCTTCGGGTGGCATCACTGTGGCATTGCAGGAGGCCAAGGATGGACATGTCATCTGAGGAATGGGAGGGGGAGTTGAAATGGTTCGCGACTGGGAGGTGCAGTTGTTTGTTGCAAACTGAGCGCAGGTGTTCTGCAAAGCGGTCCCCAAGCCTCCGCTTGGTTTCCCCGATGTAGAGGAAGCCACAACGGGTACAGCGGATGCAGTATACCACATTAGCAGATGTGCAGGTGAACATCTGCTTGATGTGGAAAGTCTTCTTGGGGCCTGGGATTGGGGTAAGGGAGGAGGTGTGGGGACAGGTATAGCACTTCCTGCGGTTGCAAGGAAAAGTGCCGGGTGTGGTGGGGCTGGAGGGGAGTGTGGAGCGGACAAGGGAGTCACGGAGGGAGTGGTCCCTCCAGAAAGCAGATAAGGGTGGGGAGGGAAAAATGTCTTTGGTGGTGGGGTCGGATTGCAGATGGCGGAAGTGTCGGAGGAAGATGCGTTGCATCCGAAGGTTGGTGGGGTGGTACGTGAGGACGAGGGGGATTCTTTTTTGGTTATTATTGTGGGTACAGGGTGTGAGGGATGAGTTGCGGGAAATGTGGGAGACACGGTCGAGGGCGTTCTCGACCACTGTGGCGGGGAGGTTGCGGTCCTTGAAAAATGAGGACATCTGAGATGTACGGGAGTGGAATGTCTGATCCTGGGAGCAGATGCGGCGGAGGCGAAGGAATTGGGAATAAGGGATGGCATTTTTGCAGGAAGGTGAGTGGGAGGAGGTGTATTCCAGGTAGCTGCGGGAATCAGTGGGCTTGAAATGGACATCGGTTTCTAGGTGGTTACCCAAGATGGAGACAGAGAGGTCCAGGAAGGAGAGAGAAGTGTTGGAGATAGTCCAGGTGAACTTCAGGTTGGGGTGGAAGGTTTTGGTGAAGTGGATGAACTGTTCGAACTCCTCGTGGGAGTACGAGGCAGCGCCGATACAGTCATCAATGTAACGGAGGAAGAGGTGGGGTTTAGGGCCAGTGTAGGTACGTAAGAGGGATTGTTCTCTAGGCCCAAAATGTCAAGCTTTCCTGCTCCTATGATGCTGCTTCGCCTGCTGTGTTCATCCAGCTCCACACCTTGTTATCTCGGATTCTCCAGCATCTGCAGTACCTATTATCTTTGATACATGAGAATCCACCCACTGAGACAAGTCATCAGCATTTGAAAAGTCTATATTTGTGACATGGATGAAATCTGAACTTGCTGAATTGCTCAGCGTAATTTCTGGGAGTCGAGTGCAGCAGCTGTTCGATGCCTGCCATGGAAACAGGAGTCACCGAGCCAGTTGTCTGCTTCAGTCCTTTCATGAGGTTGTTGACTTACTCGCTGTGCTGGCTTGTTTTCGTTCAGGTGTTTCGTCACCACGCTTGGTAACATCATCAATGAGGCCTCTGATGAAGCGGAGGCTACACTGATGATGTTAGCTAGCATGGTGACGAAACCTCTGGACAAGAACAAGCCAGCTCGGCAAGCAAAACAACAACTTCAGCCATAACCCAGGCTACGGATATTTGCCGAAACTTTGATCAGTCCTTTCATTTCTGTCTCCAGATGCTGGCCAAAACAAAGCCTTCACTTTGTCGAGAAGAAGGAAGACTCCTGGACCCAGCTCACTGCGGAAACTATCATTGGACATTGAACTCTAGCAGGTTGGAACTCATGTCTACTAATTTTTAAGATCCTGAATGCACCAAAACGTGCAACTTACAGCCCATTTCCTCTCTTGTCCTATCTCCTATGGCTTCTTGAGCACTTGCGGGAGTCGTAAGTCTTTTTCTCCCCAGTTTTCAATGTTTTGTTAATCATCATTAATTTTGATTTAATCTTCAAGAATTTTGCTGGAGGATTACTGCAAGAATTGGAACCTGAAGACCAGGATTTGAGGATCATACCCATTTCAGTAAAGAGCTGAAATAAGAAGGGAGTGGGGTAAATTGAACAATACCTGACTATTGCAGGCTGAAGGGAGGAACATAAGCGCAGTTATAATTTGAGATAACAAGTTGTAGAGCTGGATGAACGCAGCAAACCAAGCAGCATCAGAGGAGCAGGAAAGCTGACGTTTCGGGCCTAGACCTTTCTTCAGAAAATTTTCTGAAGAAGGGTCTGGGCCTGAAACGTCAGCCTTCCTGCTCCTCTGATGCTGCTTGGCCTGCTGTGTTCATCCAGCTCTACATCTTTTTATCTCAGACTCTCCAGCATCTGCAGTTCCTATTATCTCTGAAACAGTTATAATTTGCCCCATTCCCCCTTTGTTCTTGATATCCTACTAAGATACACTTCATATATTTTTCCTGCATCTAATGTTCAGACTACTGGGCTGAACCCTCAGTTCCTTTCCGCAGCACTATACCATCACTGGGTATCATTTTGGTCTCTGATAACCAGCTCACCAACACATACTCAAGGACAAATAGTTTAGTTAGTTTTCGTTTTTTTTTATTGTCACACACAGGGAAAAGTGTTCTGTCACCATGATCTGGTGCCACCTTGAGTTGCAAAACAATAAAAAGAATGTGTTTAAATAGACTTCATCTTCATTGGCCAAAGTGCTAGACATGGCTCTAGGACTTACACGAGATCTCTGCAATGTCCCTGCTGCGGGCTTCCCACAGCCAGAAGTCTCTGCTCTGCCATCCCTGCAGCCAACACTTTGCTTCCAATTTCAGGAGCCCATGCATTGGGCCTACGCAGCCAGGATCCCCGGTCTGGTCACCGCCACGCCGGTCCAACCTCCCCATGACATCAGGATGATGAAGGAAAGAAGGAAAAAAAGAAAAAAAGACAGAAAGGGGAGAGAAAATAAAAGAATGCAGATGGCCTGGAGTGGACCCGTCTACCGTGGTGGTGATGCCATCTTGAAGAGCTGGGCCCGCTCCCAGTCAGCGAAGCTTGCATGCCCTGAATCAGTACAGGAAAATAAAACTGTTGTCTCCCGTTCCATGGGTCATAACCATTGTGACCATGTAGTGACTTTTGTGAGTGAACATCAATAAACTGCATGAAACAGAAACATATGCAAAGAAAGTTAAGAGAGGACATCTTCATTGGAACCCTACAGACCAAAGATCCCTCTAAGCTGCACATGCAGCTAATCTAACATTTCATGCATGGCGATAGGTGTCGGCGAGCTGATGGCAGCATTGACTTTCGCTTCCAGAGGGCACCGCTGTGAATGGAACTCAGAGGTTCACACAACTGTAAACAAAATTTTAGGGAACACTGCTACAACCCCAGGTCCAATTCCATGTGATCTAATTGTACCACGATGCTTCCCCTTTCCAACATGCTGAGTAGCTATATTTAGAGTAGATTTTTATTCACTCATTGGACGTGGGCATCACTGTCTAGGCCAGTATTAATTGCCTGTCCCTAGTTATTCTTCAGAAGGTGGTGATGAGCTGCCTTCTTAAATCACTGCAGTTCATTTGCTGTAAGTAGACTCACAATGTTCTTCAGAAGGAAGTTAGAAGATTTTGATCCAGAAACAGCGACAGAGCAGTGATATATTTCCAAGTCGAGGATAGCAAGTGGCTTGGAAGAGAATGTGCAGGTGGGTGATGTTTCCATGTATCTGCTGCCCTTGTCCTTCTAGATGGGAGTAATGGTGGATTTGGAAGTTGCTGTCAAAAGACCTTTGGTGAATTTCTCCAGCGCATCTTGTAGATAGTACACACTGCTGCTACTGCATCTGTGGTGGAGGGAGTGAATGCTTGTAGATGTAGTGTCAATCAAGCGAGCTGTTTTGTCCTGGGTGGTGTCAAGCTTCTTGAGTGTTGTTGGGGCTGTACTCATCCAGGCAAGTGGGAAGTATTCCGTCACACTCCTGACTTGTGCCTTGTGGATGGTGGACAGGTTCTGGGGAGTCAGGAAGTGAATTATTTCCTGCAGTATTCCTAGCCTTTGACAAGGTTCTTGTACCCACTGTGTTTATATGGCTAGTCCAGTTCAGCTCTAGTCAATGGTAACCCCCAGGATGCTCATAGTGGGGGAATTCATTGTTGGTAACACAGTTGAAAGTCAAGAGGTGGTGCTCAAATTATCTCTTATTGTGGATTGTCATTGCTGTATTTGTAGTGAGAATGTTACTTGCCACTTGTCTGCCCAGGTTTGGATATTGTCCAGATCTTGTTGCATTTGAACATGGACTGCTTCAGAAAAGGTATAATCCCCTTTTCTCAACAGCGAGGAAAGAATCAAAAAAGAAAGTTCTTTGGTAAGCTGGACAACTAATGGGATTATACAAGAAAGGGAGGTAGTTTCGCTTGAAGTAGCTCAAAACACTGCAAATGATAAATTGTTTTTTTGGGAAAAAAAAAGCATCAGTCAACCCATTTAAATCAGCCACTTGAGTCGAAGGCATGTCTCTCATGTTTGATGTACGGCATCATAACACTTTCACACTGCCCCTCTTATGAATTAACCAATCAATCTACTCCATACACAGTTGCAACTCCCTTCCATTTTGGTCTCTTGTCTCATCTCAACTGAGCTTTAATGTTTCATGGACCAGTAATAGATTAAAATCCCTCAAACATGTTTCAACTTTCATCTCAATGGTCTTAGCTGCCTGGCATTTAATTGTAGTAAGTGACACAACTGGCTACAATCATTGAGTAAAGGCTGGTCTAGCCTGAAGCTGGTCCTCTTTGAGTGCATAAAGTGACATTGCTCAGTCAGATCTTCTGGGTGGGTTCTCATTGCCTGAGGAAATCAAAAGGAATTTTGTGGATGATGTTGACGTTATTTTGTTTTTTCATGTGTTTTACCTCTTCTGTTAGATAACTGAAGTTGCATCAGGGGCTCTTTTTCCATGAGCCACACCAGCAGAGACCCATGGAAAATTGTTGTGTAATGTTGTGATGTCCCCCAAGGTTCAAAAACTGAACGTGGTGGAGCACAAAGTGAGGCCCAGGAGACTTGTCAGGGGAAGTGGGTGGAAGAACTCACAAGGGTAGGTCTAGCTAAATACCCGAGTTTGTCTTTTTCCTCCTCACCATTTTTATTTGTTCTGACATATGGCTCCTGCTTCAAGAATGGGTAACAAATGCAGTGTGGCCAATGTCCATTGTCCAATGACCCAGTACCACGCTGCACCAGCAAAGAAGATAAAAGCTGGAGACTCAAATAGCAGCTTCTTTCATATGCATCTTCAAACCTACCTCTTTGGAAGTACTTTTACTCATCCTTCCTTATGTGGCTTGGCATCATATTTTGTTTGACAGTCATTCTTGTGAAGAACATTGGGATATTTTCCAATGTTAAAGGCACTACAAATGCGCAAGATGTTAGTTTTGGATGTCTGCTAATTCTTCAGCAATTTTCCGAAAGATGCCTGTTTAATTTACATCATGGGAGACTTGCACCAGATGCCCGTTTTCCAGGAGCTGTAGCAGCAGAGGCCCAAGGAAAATTGAATAAATGCATGTTAGGAAATGTGATGTTCCCCAAGGTTCAAAAGCCGAACATGGTCATTGCCTGAACTTGTGCAGGAAGAACTTAGGGGAAGTGGTGGTGTGGTGGTAAGTCCACTGGACTCATAATTTAAAACCACAGGCTGTGATATTCTGGATACATGTGTTTGAATCTCAGTGTGGCAGATGGTGAAATGTGAATTCAGTTTAAAACAAAACACAATCTTCTGGGTTTCCTCCAGGTGCTCCAGTTTCCTCCCACAATCCAAAGATGTGCAAGTTAGGTGGACCGGCCATGCTAAATTGCCCATAGTATCCAAGAATGCGCAGGCTAGGTGGGTTAGCCGTGGGAAATGCAGGGCCACAGGGACATGATAGGGCAATAGGTCTGGGTGGGATGCTTTTTGGATGATTGCTGTGGACTCAAAGGGCTGAATGGCCTACTTCCACATTGGAGGGGTTCTATGATTTTCTTTGATTTCAAGTAATAGTAACCATGTGAACACTGTCAATTGTTAAAAACTGTTTTGGTTCACCAGTGCCCTTTAGGCAAGGAAATCTGCTGTCCTTACCTGCTTCGCCCTGCATGTCACAACAAACCCTGGCTCTGAAATGGCCTTTCCAGTTCAAATGTAGTTAAGGATGAACAATAAATGCTGGCCTAGCCAACAATGCCCATATCCCATGAATGAATTAAAGAGAATGACCATCCCTGGTCATTTATGGGAGAAAATATTTTGGCAGAATCTCTTCCCCATGGCAGACATGGCTGAGACCAGGGGGTATATTAATATGAGGAGCAAGTGGTTTTGAGAAGATGTAAGGACCATGTGCAAGAAAATGGGATTAATGTAGTTTGGTGTTTGTTGGTTGGCATGGTGGGCTGAAGGGCCAGTTTCTATGCTGTATGACTCTCTATGAGTTCAGGTGTTAAACATAAAGTAGAAATAAGAAACCATTTCTCAAGACAAATGTAGATCCTGAGATAATTTGAAGACTTGATTGGATCAGAATACTGGGCAATTTAAGTAAGTACCGTGAGGTTTACAGCTCAGCAAATTAATAAAATACAACTCTAGCCACGATCTTGTGGAGACGTTTATAAAATCATGAGGGGCATGGACAGGACGGAAAGCCAAGGTCTTTATACCAGGGTGGGGAAGTTCAAGATTAGAGGGCATAGGGTTGAGGTGAGAGAAGAAAGATTTAAATGGGTTCTCAGTGGCAACTTTTTCATGCAGAGGGAGGTGTATATTTGGAATGAGCTGCCAGAGGACATAGTAGAGACAGGTACAGTTAGAACATTTAAAAGACATTTGGACAGATACATGAATAGGAAAAGTTTAGAGGGATTTGGGCCAAACGCAGGCAAATGGGACTACTTTAGCTTGGGAAACTTGTTCGGCATGGACAAGTTGGACTGAAGGGTCCGTTTCCATGCTGTATGACTGTATGTTTTGGGTTTTTGGCTGTTCTTGGTTCTTGGCAATATCTTCGGGTCATGTCTTTTCATTCTGGCACTGAGAAACCAGCAGCAACATTTCCCTTGGGGTCATGGAATTTGTTCCCCAACGAGAGGTGCTGGTCAATCGGAGAGGAGCAGCTCAGTTGAACTGCGCCAGCTATGGCTGCAATTTGTACTGCACTCACCTGAAACCTGGTATTGAGATGGTTAAGCTCTTCAGTGGGCTATTGATGTAAGGGGTACAGTAGATGGTGTGGTGGATAGGCCATCCGCAGCCCTTCTCAACGCAGACTTAATCAGGAAGCGACCTCTTCATCTCCAACTGCCGTCATGAAATCAATCGCCTCAACCTCTCTACCCATCTCACCCACTCCAACCTCTCCCCCACAGAATATGCAGCCCTCTGCTCCCTCCGCTTCAACCCCAACCTCACCATAAAACCCGCGGACAAGGGTGGCGCAGTTGTCGTATGGCGCACTGACCTCTACATCGCCAAGGCCAGGCGCCAGTTCTCTGACACCTCCTCCTACCGCCCCCTTGATCATGATCCCACCCCGACCACCAAAACATCATCTCCCAGACCATCCATAACCTCATCACCTCAGGTGACCTCCCGCCCTCAGCTTCCAACCTCATCGTTCCCCAACCCCGCACTACCCGCTTCTATCTCCTTCCCAAAATCCACAAACCCGAATGCCCTGGTCGACCCATTGTCTCCACCTGCTCTTGCCCCACTGAACTTATCTCCACTTATCTCGACTCTATTTTCTCCCCCACCCCGGTCCATGAACTCCCCACCTACATCCGTGACACCACCCACGTCCTCAGCCTCCTCCAAAACTTCCAATTTCCTGGCCCTCAGCACCTCATCATTACCATGGACGTCCAGTCCCTATACACTTGCATTCCCCATGCAGATGGCCTAAAAGCCCTCTGCTTCTTCCTGTCCTACAGGCCTGACCAGACCTGTCCACTGACATCCTCATCCGCTTAGCCAAACTCGTCCTTACTCTTAACAACTTCCCCTTCTACTCATCCCACTTCCTACACACAAAGGATGTGGCCATGGGTACCCGCATGGGCCAAAGCTATGCCTGCCTCTTTGTAGGACACATGGAACAGTCCCTATTCTGCAGCTACACTGGCGCAAAACCCCACCCCTTCCTTCGTTACATCGATGACTGTATTGGCATGGCCTCATGCTCCTATGAGGAGCTCAAACAGTTCATCCACTTTACTAACACCTTTCACCCCAACCTTAAGTTCACCTGGACCATCTCCGACACCTCTATCTCCTTCCTGGACCTCTCTGTTTCCATCTCTGGCAACCACCCAGAAACCGATATCCATTTCAAGCCCACCGACTCCCACAGCTACCTAGAATACACCTCCTCCCACCCACCTTCCTGCAAGAATGCCATCCCCTATTCCCAATTCCTTCGCCTCCTCCGTATCTGCTCCCAAGATGAGGCGCTCCAATCCCAGACATCCCAGATGTCCTCGCTTCTCAAGGACCACAATTTCCTCCCCAACAGTGGTCGAAAACGGCCTTGGCTGCATCTCTTGTGTTTCCCGCACCTCAGCCCTCACACCCCGCAATAACAACAAAGATAGAATTCCCCATGTCCTCACGTATCACCCTATTAACCTCCGGATTCAAAACATCATGCTCCGCCACTTCCGCCATTTATAATCTGACACCACTATGAAGGATACATTTCCCTCCCCACCCTTATCTGCCTTACAGAGGGACGGCTCTCTCTGCGACTCCCTCATCCGCTCCACACTCCCCACTAGCACCACCTCACCCGCGACTTTCCCCTGCAACTTCAGGAAGTGCTATACCTGCCCCTGCACCTCCCCCCTCACCCCCATCCCAGGCATCAAGAAAACCTTCCACATCAAGCAGATGTTCACCTGTACATCTGCTAATGTGGTATACTGCATCCACTGTTCCCGATGTGGCCTCCTCTACATCGGGGAAACCAAGCAGAGTCTTGGAAACTGCTTGTGGAACACCTACACTCGGTTTGCGACAAATGACTGCACCCCCAGTCGCGAACCACTTCAACTCCCCTTCCCACTCCCTGGACGACATGTCCATCCTGGGCCTCCTCTAGTGTTACAGCGATGCCACCCGAAAACTGGAGGAACAGGGCCTCATATTCCACCTGGGAACCCTACAACCCAATGGTCTCAATGCGGACTTTACAAGCTTCAAAGTCTCCCCACCTCCGACTTAATCCCAAGACTAGCCCTTCTTGTCCCCGCCTCCTTGACCTTTCCATCTTCACTCCCACCTACCTGCCCCTCCCTCCTCACTGACCAACCCCATCCTAACTCCCTACCTACACTCACCTTTACTTGCTCCATCCCTGCTTCCTTGACCTGTCCGTCTTCTCTCCACTTATCTGCTCCTCTATCCACCATCTATCACAGCCTCCCCCTCTCTCTATTTATTTCAGAGTCCCCTTCCCCTCCCCCATTTCTGAAGAAGGGCCCAGACCTGAAACATCAGCTTTCCTGCTCCTATGATGCTGCTTGGCCTGCTGTGTTCATCCAACTCCACACCTTGTTATCTCAGATTCTCCAGCAT
>JAHRHZ010000223.1:6712522-6738971 GCA_024137785.1 Ginglymostoma cirratum | reverse complement strand
CCTCTGATGCGGCTTGGCCTGCTGTGTTCATCCAGCTCTACACCTTGTTATCTCAAAAAAAAAAGTTTCATTGTTTTACACAACTGTGTTTTGTCCTGGTGAACGCACACACACAGAAAGTTTCTACACAGTTTAGTTCCTTTTTATTCGGTTTTCATAATCTATTTTGGCTCTACATTTTTTTTTCAATCTAACTTGCATCTCCAACAATGAAAATAGCACAGATGGATTCCTGATTAAGGACTGAACATGCAATCATCCTGCTGTAGGAATACAGATGGGGTGTGAAATCGACACTTATTGTTTCTGCTTTCAAAAGGAAACTTGGTGAAGGCTCCACGGGTTTCGGAGTCACGCAAGCAATATCACACCTGTCAATCCAGTGTAAAGAAGGTGGAAATTAAATACGTGTCACACAAAAGATTGGCCCAGTAGGAGCTGAAGATGTATGTGCCTCATGGGGCTGCTGTTACCTATAAGAACTTTGACAAATTGCCCGCACACAGCATGGCAAGGGACTTGGCACAAAATATTATTCTGGCTAGCAGTATCGTCTTTAGCAGCTTTTGATCGGTGTTTTGCTTCACGTCAGCGTGGCATTGATCTGCTTTCTGTGGTCAACTAACTTTTGAAAAAACAGGTAGTTTTACGATGTTACATGTGTATGGTACATACTGCACATTAATTGTCGAAGAAGCATCATGTATTTTATTACATCTTCAGGTGGTTTTTCAGGAGGCCTCTCGGACACTAAATGGCTTTGACAGGCCAATGTGATCTCCTTACAAATTCAATGTTCTAATTTCGAACGATATTGTGTGGCTTGGCATTTTAATATATTGATACGGCAAACGCAGAATATTACCCTCTGGCCAGTGGAACAAGAGCGATACATGTAAGTTGGTCAAAATAAAGAGTAAGACCAAAAGATGCAGGAGCAGAAGTGGGCCATTCAGCCCATCATGTATGCTCCACAATTCTATGACATCATGGTTGACCTGATAATCAAACATCAGGAAGATCCCAACAGACAACCGGGAAGTAACATCAGAGGCCAGGAGAGAAGAAGGAAAAGCAAAACAGAAAGAGGAGAAAAGGAGAAGAAGAACAGGTGGAGATGACACGCTCAAGCAGAGCAGATAATTAGGTCAATTGAGTAGCTAATTGGGGCAAGCTGTTGATAGCGATGGGATCTTCCTGGTGTCTGATTGGCTCTCTCACTCTTAGACCAGAGACTGTTATCTTGCTGAAGGGTAGAATGTCCTACCAACACCTGTCCATCTCCCTGAGATTGGAAGGACACAGTTGCAAGTCACAAACAACTCAATCAAGGGTTTCCCTCCCCTAACAGTGATCTTGTAGCTGTGAACATTATTTTAAATTTTCAGGAGACAAGGGTCACATGATGGGCAGTCACATGATCTTAAAACCTTCTGCGCCCACTTTCAGAGGGCTGCAGAAGAAGCTCCACTTTGATGCACACTCCCAGTCTGCTTACAGCCTCAGCAGCACCTGAGGGAGATACAATTTGTTTAGCAAAACTATTAAGGGATATGGGCCAAAGGCAGGTTTATGGATTTAAGCCACAGATCAGCCATGATCTCATTGAATGATGGGACAGGCTCAATGGGCTGAATGGCCTACTCCTGTTCTTATATTGCTATGTAATTGGTATGTTTTTGTGCGTTATGAGCATGTCTGTGCAGAATTATAGATATTTCCAGATCACAGTTTAAATATTAACCAGAGTTTGTCACTTGCTTTCAGAATACGTTTGTGGGGCGGCTAATCCTCCATGTAGTCAGGCCCTCTGAATGGGCATCCCACGTTGTGACCTGTTTGTCATCCATATTGGGATGGCCAATGCACAAGTAGCTTCTAAACTGACTGTCTCCCATAAGATTACAACCCTGTGCGAGGCTAGAGCTGGTTTTCAGTCTGGATGGCTGAAATGTTTCAAAGGTTCACTCTCTGGGAGTTAGGCTGACCCAGTTAGAATCCAACAGGATGCACTCATTGTGTCAAATTGCCTTTTGTCATCTAAGGCATGAAATCTTGCTCAGTTTAGGCACGAAGGTAGTCCAAATATTCACACTGTGTTTTAAAAGGGACACAACAGATTTTAAGACCATTTGCTGCATATTGTGTGACTTTCGTACCTTGCGCTATGGACTGAACTGAAGCACAAGCATCTGCCTCATTAAAATGTGGACATCAATAAACACTCATGAAATGCAAAAGCCACCTTATTTCTATTGATTTCACCCCCAGCACTCGCACCTCTGACTCGGACAAAACTAACAAAAAAAATTGAAACTTGCATTTCTATAGCTGCCTTCACAGCCTCCGTGCTAAAGTGGGTTACAGCCAATTAACATAGCTGCTCTGAAGATACTGCAAGAAATGTAGCTGGTTATTTGCACACAGCAAGTGGTCATGATCTGATCATCGATTTTACTGATGTTCATTTTGTGGTAAGCATTAAGTAAGAAGCCAGGAAAAATTTGCCTGATCATTTTTTAAAATGTTATTCTGAAACTGTTCACAGCAGACATAGGGTATGTAGAGTCAATGTTTCATCTGTAAGATGGCCCTGTAATAGTGCAGCTCTCTATCAGCACTGAATCAGTAATATTGGTCTGAAGGATAACTCTGAATTGGGTCTTAAGTCTGCAACTTTCTGATACCGGGTGTATGTGATGCTCGCTCCAATACAGATGACCATTTAATACCTTGTCATCTTGTTCAAACTAAGATTAAATTACATCCAAATCACATATCCATTCTCAAAAGTGTTATTTTGACCTTATTTCAAATGTTACCCACCCCAGTCCCAATCTTAGCTTCTCCAATCCCGAAGCCCATATCACCAAAAACAACAACATCTTATATGTACATAGCACCAGTGATGGAATAAAAACAATCCCAACCTGTTTTCCATTTTAATGTTGGTTATGACTATGAGCTGAAAAATGAGATATTAACTCTGATGATCAAAGGTTTAGTCAAACACGTGGTAAATAGTGGGAGGTTTGATTGATCAGGTGTACTCTAGGGTTTGGACCTTCCAGCTGAGGGTGTTAGAATCTTCGAAAAGTGCGTTGGAATCTAAAGCTAATTGAGTTTTGTATACCCACATGATAATTATTATAGTGATGTAGAATTGGACTTTGTGAAATGGTGACGGTAAAGTCACCATAGAATCAGAAGACTATAGGGCTGCTCTCTCGTTAGAGACAGAGGGAAAGACGATTGGTGGCGGTTTTGTAGAATCACTACAGCGTCAACTGAAAGTCATTTGGCTCATCAAGTCCACAGCCGCTCTCCGAAGAGCATCCCAAACCCCTACCCTATCCTTGTAACCCTGTACATACCGAAAGAACTGCAGATGTTGTAAATCAGGAACAAAAACAGAAGTTGCTGGAAAAGCTCAGCAGGTCTGGCAGCATCTGTGAAGAAAGAATCAGAGTTAACGTTTTGGGTCCAGTGACCCTTGCTCAGAACTGATGGTAGCTGAGAAAACATTGGTTTATATGCAGAATGTAGGGAGAAGGGTGGGGTAGGGAGGAAACGATAGGATAGAGCCCAAAGAGAGAGAAGAACAGTTGGATAGACAGAGGTGTAGACAACGATCTGGCTGGAAGGGGATTGTTAATGGGGACTGTTAGTGATTAACAATAGGTGCTGTGTGATGGCAGGCTATGTGGTAACAAGGCGTGGTGTGTGAGGTAGGGGGCTTTGACATGGGAGAATTTAGCCCATAATGTTATTGAATTCAAGGTTGAGGCCAGAGAGCTGCAGGGTCCCCAAGTGGAAAATGAGGTGTTTTTTTTTCAACTTGCATTGAGCTTCGCTGGAACACTGCAGCAAACCAGAGACAGAGATATTGGCCAGGGAACCGGGTGATGCGTTAAAGTAGCAGGCAACAGGTAGCTTAGTGTTTGAGATAACAAGGTGTAGAGCTGGATGAACACAGCAGGCCAAGCAGCATCAGAGGAGCAGGAAGGCTGACGTTTCAGGCCTAGACCCTTCTTCAGAAATGTAGCACAGTGTATTTTTTTCCCTATAACCCTGCACTTCCCATGGCCCATCCACCTAGCCTGCACCTCCCTGGATATTATAGGCAATTTAGCATGGCCAATCCATCTTTGGACTGTGGGAGAAAACTGGAACACCCGGAGGAAACCCACACAGACACGGGGAAAATGTGCAAGCTCCACATAGACAGTCACCCGAGGCTGGATTTGAACCCAGGTCCCTTGTGCTGTGTGGCAACACACGTCACCTCAGGCGAGGGGAGACGCTGAGAAGGAGAGATTTCCATGGCAATTTCAGGCAGGGAATTGAACTCATGTGGTGAGATAGTATGAACTTCATGATAGCAAGCGAGGGGCCCAATGGACATCTCTGATTTTTGCCTCCAGTAATTTCAATGACAGATGTGAACAGGATGCATCCCTGAAGCAAGAGCTCTCAAGCCTTTGGTGGGAAAATGTTTTAGCTAGAAAACTTGTACGTGTTAAATATTTTACTGAAGTTGTTATGTCAAATAAAGGCTGGAATCACATTGTGATCTGATGCTTTCCATTGTTCTTAATTGCGATTCACTGAAGTCGCGATAAATAATGCTTTTGCTTTATGAAACACAAAGAATGTGTGGGAAATGAAACTGTGTTTTACAAGGCAGAATCTACAAGACCTTTCTGAAAGTTGCAACCTGCCCACACACAAGTAAGACTGATGGGTTCAAAACCAGATGGATGACAATTGAACCATAACAAAGCAAGGTGGAAATGGTGCTAGGCTCCGCAAGTTCGAATCCCAGCAGTGGGAATTATTCTGAGAGAGCTGTCACTGAAATTTCTGTCTTCAACTGAATGCAACAAGACCTAATTGAAAAAAAAACAGGATCAGCTACCTCCCAGGGGCTAGTGATGCAACAAAACTGAGACTCTTATACTTTGTACCATAAGAAATAAAGACAAAACAAACATTTTATTCTGTGCCCTTCATGATCTCAGGCATTCCTGGTGTGCTATGCATAATCTTTCTTACGAATGTTGTCACTTATTTTTTATTGTTTAGTTTTGGAATGCAGGTTTCTCTAACTCAGTCATCATTTATATTCCCCAAACCTAACTGCCTTAATCATGTGATTCTTTATTCGTCTGCTGCAATCCAAGGTATGCACAGACCACCAATCATGCTGCTAAGGAAAGAATTCCAGGCATTTGACCCAGTGATGGAGTAAAAATGGTAACGTAGTTCTAAGTCAAGATGGTGTCTGTCTTTGAGGGACACTTGTAGATCGTGGTGTTCCCTTACATTTGCTGTTCTTGTCCTTTGTGGTAGAGGTCATGAATTTGGAAAGTGCTGTTCAAGCAGACTTGGTGAATGTTTGCAGCACATCTCGTGGATGGTGCAAAATGTGTTGCTGCCCTTTTCTGAGGAAAGATACATTTGCATTGGAGGCAATCCAGAGAAGGCCTTGTATCAAAAGGACGTTGTTAAACTTGAGAGAGTACAACAAAGATTTACAAGGATGTTGCTGAGACTGGAGGGTTTGACTTATAGAGAGGGGCTGAATAGGCTGGGGCTTTTTCTCTCCTGGAGCATCAGTGACCTTAGAGAGATTTATAAAATCATGAGGAACATGGACAGGGAGAATAACCATGTTCTTTTTCTGAAAGGTGTGGGAGTCCAAAATTAGAGGGCATAAGTTTGAGATTAGAAGGGAAAGATTTAGAGGATCCAAGGGGTAACTTTTACATGCAGAGCATCATCAAACCACATAATCCCTACAATATGTGGGAACAGGCCATTCAGCCTAACAAGTCCACACTACCTCTCCAAAGAGCATCCCACCCTGACTCATTCCCCCATATCTAACCCAAACATCCCTGGACACTACATCCAATGGCCAATCCACCTACCCTGCACACCTTTGGACTATGGGAGGAAACCAGAGCACCTGGAGAAAACCAACACAGATGTAGAGAGAACATGCAAACTCCTCACAGAGGGTCACCCGAGGGTAGTATCGAACCCAGGGCCCTGGAGCTATGAGGTAGCAGTGCTACCTACTAAGCCATCATACCCCTTTTGGCGCATGTATGGATCGAGCTGCCAGAGGAAGTGGTGGAAGTGAGTGCAATTACAACATTTCAAAGATATCTGGATGGGTACTCAAATAGGAAGGGTTTGGCGGGGTTTTTTTTAGCTGGTTTATCAAGCAAGCCGGTTAAAACAAAGTTTGCTGTGTATAGGTGAGTCAGACTAATGTGTTGATATTCGTATGATTTACTGGCCTGTCCTTCTGTAAAGTGGTCGGATTACCTGTTGCAGTCTCAGTCTGACAAATACATCCTTCAGGATTGGCACATCAGTTATGCTACTGATCCCCTTGGGTAATTGGCTTTGAACACCGAGAATACCATAAGTCAAAGAACTGCGGATGTTGGAATTCTGACACAACGCCAGAAATTGCTGCAGAAACTCAGGAGACCTGACAGCATAGGTGGAGTGAGAAACAGAGTTAATGTTTCGGGTCAAGAGACCCTTCTTAAGAACTGAAACCTAAGGTACAATCTCTGCCATGGTAGCCTTAGTGCTTGTCCCATTGGTGCTCAACATGCAGGAGGACTAATCCATAACAGAGATCTGGGGTTGGGGGTGGCAGCTGGGGCTGGATGTAGGGGTTGGTGCTGTTCATGGCAACTGGTGGGAAATTTCCTCGTCCAATTTTTTGTAGATGCCATGATAATCCACAGGGTCAAGAGTCAATGTTGAGGATGCCAGCAGTCACTCTCTTCCAGTGCAGCCTTTTGTGGATCTATCCTGCCAATGGCACTGGACATATCCAGGGGTGGTGATGGTGCTATATGGGACTTAATCCGTAGCGACGATGCTGTATTCGTAACTATGTCTGACTGTTCCTTGACAGCTCTCCAATTATTGCCACTTGGCTACTGCGAAAGAATTTTCAGGGTTGGCCAGGCAGTGTCTGCCTTCATCACTTCCAGCATTGCAGTCAATGCCAGGTCTCTTCTGTTTTAGTAGCCATTGACTTGATTGTAAGACTTGTTGCATGCCAGCTAAGAGTCAAACACATTGCCATGGGGTTAAGATCACAGATCAGCCCGGAACAGGTCATGATGGTAAATTTCCTCCTCTGAAGGACAATCCAGTAATTTCATAATTATCATTCCATGAACCATCCTTCTCATTCCAGACTCACTAACTAATTAAACGTAAGTTCCCCATTTGCAGTGATAAAGGGTGGTGAGGTGTGCTTTCTGCAGGGTATTAGACAGTGGTTATGTTATCCCTTCTATCTAACATAACAATCTAGGATATGGGCGGCATGGTGGCTCAGTGGTTAGCACTGCTCCCTCACAGCGCCAGGTTTGATTCCAGCCTCGGGAGATTGTTTGTGTGGAGTTTGCCTGTTCTTTCTGCACCTGCGTAGGCTTGCTCTGATTTCCTCCCAGGTGGATTGGCCACGCTAAGTTTCCCCATAGCATTCAAGGATTGCAGGCTGGTGAATTGACCATGGAAAATGGGCCGGGGTTGTGGGTTGGGTTAGAATGTGCTTTGCAGTGTCAGAGCAGACTTGATGGGCTAAATTCCCTCAGACTTTGGTACATGTACGGAATGAGCTGCCAGAGGAAGTGTTGGAGTCAGGTAAAATTACAACATTGAAAAGGCATCTGGATGAGTATATGAATAGGAATGATTCAGAGGGACGTGGGCCAAAAGCAAGGCAAAATGGACTCAATTAATTTAGGATATCTGGTTGGCATTGTTGAGTTGGACTGAAGGGTCTGTTTCCATGCTGTATAGCTCTGACTTGAAGTGATCCTAAGTAAGATGGCATGTGAGACCTTTATACTCCCAGGTCAGATTGTGATATTTTGGACCTGTCTCTTGACAAATTGACCATTGGAAAAGGCACAACAGTGACCTTTGAACTTGTCCCACAATTCTCAGTCTAATCCTTTGGTCTACTAGTCCAGTCACAATACCTGAATGCTACTGTTATGACGCAGAAAATGGAGGCAACCAGCAAGCTCCCGCAAACAGCAGCATACGCCAACAGTGTTTCTGTTAGATGTGTCAATTTCACACAATTCAATTAAAGTAAAAACGTTTCATTACTTTAACATTCAATGAACAGGGAATCTTAATCAGTCTTAATTCAGTAATTGCCTTCAGCATCGCATTGGCTGGTGATTTTTAGCCAACATTTATTGCCCATCTCTAATTACCCAGAGAGTGGTTAAAAGTCAACCTGTGGGTCTGGAGACACATGTAGGCCAGACCGAGTAAAGATGGCAGAGATAACACAGTGTGGAGCTAAAGGAAAACAGCAGGCCAGGCAGCATCAGAGGAGCAGGAAAGCTGACGTTTCGGGTCACAACCCTTCTTCAGAAATCTTCTTCCAGCTCCACACTGTGTTATCTCTGACTCCAGCATTGGTAGTTCTTACCATCTCAGGTAAAGATTGCAGTTTCCTTCTCTAAGTGGCATTAGTGAACCAGATGGGTTTTTCTGACAATAGACATATGGTTATCATCAGACTTTGAATTCCAGATTTTTATGAATTCAAGTTTTGATTTCGAACCTGGGTCCCTAGAACATTATCCGGGTTCCTGGATTAACAGTACAGCTTTGCCTTCTCCTTCCAAGGCAGGATAAAGGTTGGGCGAATAATTGGCTCAGTAACTCTATGACCAAGTGTGTGCCAGTATAGACAACGCTCAAAGACTAGTAGCCCAAACTTCCCTCACATCTCCAACAGTCAAAACTTTGACAATATTGGGCTGATTCTTTTGTTAATGCGCTTGAAATTATCAGGCTTGCTGGACATTGTGGAGTAGAGTTGATTGGCTGAGAAGGATTCGATGGCTGTGCAGGTGAATGATTGATTTCCTGATCATTAATTTAAAGCAGACAAACTAATGCACTCAGGTGCAATAATAAAATAATCTGATGCTCAGTATTTTCCCATCAAGTCATTGCCAATTTTAAATTGGAGCTCACAGTTGTTCTAATGAAACGATTGTGGTTAGGCTTCAATTCTGTTCTTTTTAGGCTCTATAATGATATTTCTGCATCACTGTCAAGAACAAAACAAGACCTGAGCTTTCCATTTGCTTCAGTGGACTAACTCTATTAAGAAATACTTCAATCCCGAATGAGTAACTTTCTTCGATTCTATGTTTAACCCAGCCAACGTTGCAGTCAACTAAACCTACTTTATTCATTCAAAAGATGTGGGCTTCACTGGCAAGATCAACATTTATTACTGATTCCTAATTGCCCTTGAAGGTGGTGAGCTGCCATTTGAATCCCTTGCTTTAACGGTCTGAGTTTAAGCCAGTCTGCTTGCAAACTTGGTCTCACATTTAATCTAGAGATGAGTGTCCGATCTCATATTCACGCCGGTCCTCTTCCACCCCAGTCACACTTCGATTTAGATTTGGATTTAAATTTTATTGTCACATGTACTCAAGTACAGGAGTACAGTGAAAAGTGTATAATGTTGCCACACATGTGCTATCTTATGTCCCTAGGTACCTCGGTACAAAAAAAAGTTTAGCTGCAAAGTAGCAAGAGAAACGGGAGTTAAAAAGTGAAGCAATACTTCATAGAATTGTAGAAAATTAAGAATTAGGGAACAGTTTAAGTAAAGTCTCTAAAGTTCATAGTTTAAACAAGGAAAATAAAGGAATAAGTTAAAAGTTAAAGCATCACTCAACGTCTCTGCCATCTCAGGTCATCTGCTTCTGGAACCCTGACACATTTGTTCCTCTTTCTTCCATGCTCTACCTTGGAAACTTGAGATCATCCAAATTCCAGGTGCCCACATCTTAACTCTCAGCAAGTTCTGTTTCCCTATCACCTCCAATTGTACCTGGTTAAACAACTTCTCAATTTTAAAACCTTTATCCTCTTTTCAAATCCCTGCAAGGCCTCACACCTTCATCTGTCTGTCATCTTTTTAATTCCACAATTCTTTGAGATTTCTATGATTCTTTAATTTTTCCCTTTTGTGCATTCCCAAATGTACGGTCTGCCCTATCTCAGATGTACGGCTCCCCTTTTGATAGCTGTGCCTTTCGTTCCTAAGGCCTCAAGATCTGGGATTCCCTCCCTACAGCTCCCACCCTGTCTACCTTATTTTACTCATGATGAGACACTTCATAAATCTTGATACATTTTTTGGTCACCTGACCTATAGCTTCTTTCATGTTATTCCCAGTTCTATAATGGTGCAGTGAAACATCTTAGGATGTTTCGAAGGTGTCACATAAATAGAAGCTGGTGATCACAAAACTAAAAACCAAAGAACTGCGGATGTTGGAAATTGGAAACAAAATCAGAAATTGCTGGAAAAACCCAACAGGTCTGGCAGCATCTGTGGTGTTAATGTTAACTCTGTTTTCTCTTCAGAAATGCTGCCAGACTTGCTGATTTCTTCCCAGCAATTTCTGATTTTGCAAACCATTTGATTGATTGATTTATTGTCATTTGTACCAAAGTACAGTGAAAAGCTTTGTTTACAGGCAGGTCATAGTAAGCAAGAAAGCACAAGTCAAAGGTTGCAAAAAAAAACTCAGACAGAGGCGCACAGGTTACATTCTGCAGGGCAAGTTCTAGGCAAGATCACCTTTAACAAGATCTTCATTATTTGAGATTAGACAGCCCATTCATCAGTCTAATAACGGCCGTGAAGAAGCTGTTTGTGAACCTGCTGGTACTTGTGTTCAAGCATTTGTATCTTCTGCCTGACGAAGAGGTAGTAGGAGATCATTACCAGGGTGGGAGGGGTCTTTGATGATCTTGGCAGCCTTTCAGTGGCAATGAGAGGTGTAAATAGAATCCATGGATAGAAGGTTGGTTTTCGTGATGGCCTGGGCTGTGCACATCACCTTCTGTAGTTTCTTACAGTCCTGGGCAGAGCAGTTGTAATACCAAGCCATTATGCACCTGGACAGTATGCTTTCTATGGTGCATCTGCAGAAGTTGGTGAGGGTCCCACGGACATATCAAATTTCCTGAGCCGCCTGTGGAAGAAGAGGCGTTGTTGTGCCTTCTTGACAACCACATCGACATGGGAAGTCCAGGACAGGTTGTTGGTTATCGTCGTTCCAAGGAATTTGACTCTTTTCACCCTCTCAAACTCAGCTCCATCGATGTAGATGGGGGTGTGTTCTCCTCCTTTCTTTCTGAAGTCAATGATCAGTTCTTTAGTTCTGCCAACATTGAGAGAGAGGTTGTTCTCATTGCACCACGTCACCAAGCCCTCTACCTCCTTTCTGTATGTTGACTCGTCATTGTTAGATATCTGCCCTACTACGGTGGTGTCGTCAGCTCCTCGCCGTGATAAAATCTTTAAACTTTGTGATGATGCTGGGAATAACATGGTTTGAGTGTGAGTGCATGACAAGGCCACTGCAGAAACAATGAAGGAAGAGGAAGATATTTCCAAGTCAGATGGCTAGTGATTTGGAGGAGAGGTTGCAGTTGGCTGCCTTCCTGTGCACCTGTCCTCCAATGTGTTAGAAGGCAGTGATTTGGAAGGTGCAGTTGGAGGAGTTTTGGTGATTGGTTGCGGTATGACATGTAAATACAACACACACGCACACTGCTACCACCACCAGCCAGTAATAGAGGCAATGAACCTTTAAGGTAATGAAAGAAGTGCCAATCAAGTGAACTATTGTGGAAATCACCATCACCATCCAAACAAGTGATGGGTATTCCAACACAATCCTTTAGATGGTGAGTGATAGTAGGAACTGCCGATGCTGGAGAATCTGAGATAACACAGTGTGGAGCTGGATGAACACAGCAGGCCAAGCAGCATCAGAGTAGCAGGAATGCTGACGTTTCGGGCCGAGACCCTTCTTCGGAAATGGGGGAGGGGAAGAGGGTTCTGAAATAAGTAGGGAGAGAGAGGGAGGCGGATAGAAGATGGATAGAAGAGAGGATAGGTGGAGAGGAGACAGACAAGTCAAAGAGGCAGGGATGGAGCCAGTAAAGGTGAGTGTAGGTGGGGAGTTAGGGAGGGGATAGGTCAGTCCAGGGAGGACGGACAGCTCAAGGGGGTGGGATGAGGCTAGGAGGTAGGAGATGGGGGAGGGGCTTAGGGTGGGAGGAGGGGATTGGTAGGAGGAAGGACAGATTAGGGAGACGGGGTCAACTGGGCTGGTTTTGGGATGCGGTTGGGGGTGGGGAGATTTTGAAGCTTTTGAAGTCCACATTGATACCTTTGGGCTGCAGAGTTCCCAAGCAGAATATGAGTTGCTGTTCCTGCAACCTTCAGGTGGCATCGTTGTGGCACTGCAGGAGGCCCAGGATGGACATGTTGTACGAGGAATGGGAGGGGGAGTTGAAATGGTTCGCGACTGGGAGGTGCAGTTGTTTAGTGCGAACCGAGCGCAGGTGTTCTGCAAAGTGGTCCCCAAGCTTCCACTTGGTTTCCCCAATGTAGAGGAGGCCACAACGGGTACAGCGGATGCAGTATACCGCATTGGCAGATATGCAGGTGAACATGTGCTTGATGTGGAAAGTCTTCTTGGGGCTTGGGATGGGGGAGAGGGGAGACGTGTAGGGGCAGGTGTAGCACTTCCTGTCGTTGCAGGGAAAAGTGCCAGGTGTGGTGGGGCTGGAGGGGAGTGTGGAGCAGACAAGGGAGTCACGGACAGAGTAGTCCCTCCGGAAAGCAGATAAGGGTGGGGAAGGAAAAATGTCTTTGGTGGTGGAGCTGGATTGCAGAAGGCGGAATTATTGGAGGATGATGCGTTGGATCCGAAGGTTGGTGGGATGGTACGTGAGGAAGTGGGGGATTCTGTTCTGGTTGTTATTGCGGGAAGGGGGTGTGAGGGATGAGTTGCAGGAAATGCGGGAGACATGGTCGAGGGCATTCTCAACCGCTGAGGGGGGATGTTGCGGTCCTTGAAAAACGAGGACATCTGAGATGTTCGGGAGTGGAATATCTCATCCCTGGGAGCAGATGCAGTGGAGGTGAAGGAATTGGGAGTAGGGGATGGCATTTTTGCAGGAAGGTGGGTGGGAGGAGGTGGGCTTGAAATGGATATTGGTTTCTAGGTGATTGCCAGAGATGGAAACAGAGAGGTCCAGGAAGGAGAGAGAGTATGAGAGATGGTCCAGGTGAACTTAAAGTGGGGGTGGAAGGTCTTGGTGAAGTGGATGAACTGCTCGAGCTCCTCGTGGGAGCACAAGGCGGCACTGATACAGTCATCAATGTAATGGAGGAAGTGTTGGGGTTTAGGGCCAGTGTAGCTACGGAAGAGGGATTGTTCCACGTAACCTACAAAGAGGCAGGCATAGCTTGGGCCCATGCGGGTACCCATGGCCACCCCTTTTGTCTATAGGAAGTTGGACAAATTAAAAGTGAAGTTGGTGAGGGTGAGGATGAGTTTGGCTAAGCGGATGAGGGTGTCAGTTGAGGAGGACAGGCGCCAACTCTCTGACACCTCCTCCTACCGCCCCCTTGATCATACCCCCACCCCGACCGCCAAACCATCATCTCCCAAGCCATCCACAACCTCATCACCTCAGGTCACCTCCCAACCACAGCCTCCAACCTCATCGTTCCCCAACCCCGCACCACCCGCTTCTATCTCCTTCCCAAAATCCACAAACCTGAATGCCCTGGTCGACGCATTGTCTCCGCCTGCTCCTGCCCCACCGAATTCATCTCCACCTACCTAGACTCCATTTTCTCCTCCTTTTTCCAGGAACTCCCTACCTACATCCGTGACACCACCCACGCCCTCCACCTCCTCCAAAACTTCCAATTCCCTGGTCCCCAACACCTCATCTTTACCATGGATGTCCAGTCCCTATACACCTGCATTCGCCATACAGATGGCCTAAAAGCCCTCTGCTTCTGTCCCGCAGGCCTGACCAGTACCTCTCCACTGACACCCTCATCCGCTTAGCCAAACTCGCCCACAGCCTCAACAACTTCTCTTTCAATTCCTCCCACTTCCTACAGGCAAAGGGGGTGGCCATGGGTACCCGCATGGGCCCAAGCTATGCCTGCCTCTTTGTAGGACACATGGAACAATCCTTCTGCCGTAGCTACACTGGCCCTAAACCCCACCTCTTCCTCCATTACATTGATGACTGTATCGGCGCCGCCTCGTGCTCCCACGAGGAGTTCGAACAGTTCATCCACTTTACTAACACCTTCCACCCCAACCTTAAGTTCACCTGGACCATCTCTGATACTCTGTCTCCTTCCTGGACCTCTCTGTTTCCATCTCTGGCAACCACCCAGAAACCGATATCCATTTCAAGCCCACCGACTCCCAGAACTACCTAGAATACACCTCCTCCCACCCACCTTCCTGCAAAAATGCCATCCCCTATTCGTAATTCCTTCGTCTCTGCTGCATTTGCTCCCAGGATGAGGCATTCCACTCCCAAACATCCCAGGAGTCCTCGTTTTTCAAGGACCGCAACTTCGTCCCCGCAGTGGTCGAGAATGCCCTCATCCGTGTCCCCCGCATTTCCCGCAACTCATCCCTCACACCCTCTCCCTGCAATAACAACCAGAACACAATCCCCCTCGTCCTCACGTACCACCCCACTAACCTCCAGATCCAACGCATCATCCTCTGACAATTCCACCATCTGCAATCCGACCCCACCACCAAAGACATTTTTCCCTCCCCACCTTTGTCTGCCTTCCGGAGGGACCATTCTCTCCATGACTTCCTTGTCCGCTCCACACTCCCCTCCAGCCCCACCACACCCGGCACTTTTCCCTGCAACCACAGGAAGTGCTACACCTGCCCCAACACCTCCTCCCTCACCCCAATCCCAGGCCCCAAGAAAACCTTCCAAACGAAACAGATGTTCACCTGCACATCTGCCAATGTGGGATACTGCATCTGCTGTACCCGTTGTGGCCTCCTCCACATCGGGGAAACTAAGCGGAGGCTTGGGAACGCTTTGTGGAACACCTCTGCTCGGTTCGCATTAAATAACTGCAATTCCCAGTCGCGAACCATTTCAACTCCCCCTCCCATTCCTCATATGACATGCCCATCCTGGGCCTCCTGCAGTGCCACAACAATGCTACCCGAAGGTTGCAGGAACAGCAACTCATATTCCGCTTGGGAACCCTGCAGCCCAATGGTATCAATGTGGACTTCACAAACTTCAAAATCTCCCCTCCCCCCACCACGTCCCAAAGCAGCCTCCCTCACCTGTTCTTCCTCTCACCTATCCCCTCCTCCCACCTCAAGCCCCACCCCCATCTCCTACCTACTGGCCTCATCCCACCCCCTTGACCTGTCTGTCCTCCCTGGACTGACCTATCCCCTCCCTAACTCCCCACCTACACACACCTTTACTGGCTCCATCCCCGCCTCTTTGACCTGTCTGCCTCCTCTCCACCTATCTTCTCCTCTATCCATCTTCTATCCACCTCCCCCCTCTCCCTATTTATTTCAGAACCCTCTTCCCCTCCCCCATTTCTGAAGAAGGCCCTAGGCCCGAAATGTCAGCATTCCTGCTCCTCTGATGCTGCTTGGCCTGCTGTGTTCATCCAGCCCCACACCTTGTCTTCCTTTAGGTGGTGAAGAGACTTTTGGAAGTCAGAAAATGTCTTACTAACTTGCTGACTGGAGAACTCTGAGCTTCTGAATTTTACCATGGACTGTTCAAGCTTCACAATTCGTTAGCCACATTCAGTGGAAAACTATGTTTAAGAAGCGAGGATATTTGGGAAAATTTATGAGCCCTCCGGCGAAAAGGAAAGAAAAAAATTCCTGAATTTATTTTGCACCTTTTATCACCTCGGAATATCCAAAGCACTTTCCAGGGAATGAAATGGTTTTGATGTATAGTGATATAAGAAATATAAGAAATCAAATGGTGGAGCAGACTCGATGGGCCAATTCTGCTCCTATATTTTATGGTCCAAATGGTTTAGTTCTTTGTGTATAATTTCTCATGAGCAGCAATAAAGTGATAACCAGGGCCTGTTGTAGTGAACGTTATTGCGTGATAATCATTGGACCAAGACACCAAGTGTTAATAATCTTCAAATTAGTAGGACAGGATCTTTAACTTCACCTGAGAAAGCAAATAGGCCTCAGCTTAACATTTCACCTGAAAGGGAATACTCTCTAACAATACAGCAGCTCCTTCGCACTGCAGTGGAATATCAATCTTGAGGTAACAAGTTGAGGGGCTGGATGAACACAGCAGGCCAAGCAGCATCATAGGAACAGGAAAGCTTGACGTCTCGGGCCTAGACCCTTCATCAACCTTGAGGCTCTGCTCCAACTTGTGGAGTAAGGCTTGAATCAACAATAGTCTGACTCATAAGTGAGAGCACTACCTGCTGAATTACAGCTGATACCTTGCTAAACCTCTGTGACTTTTGTACAAATGGCTCACATCTTCTATGTGCAATGTGAGTGGCATTGAGTGCTTTCCAAATGCTTGTTGATTCACCTCATTCCCCTCCTTTTGGCTGCACTGGTGAGTCATTCTATTGCAAAAGTTTGCTGAGATTTTCACAAGAAACCCAGGAAGAATAGGTAAAGAGCGTTGATTGCTGTTCGGCACCATTATAAGGACAGGTTAATGTTCTGGATGTTACCAACCAGTTATCCACTTCCTGGCTCCTCAAAACATGCCCTCTGAAATCTAGCCAGATGAAATCTTCCTCATTGTTGCCAAGCAAGAAGCAACAAAAGGCTGATTGGCCTGTTAGTAGCACAGGTATGTGGCCAGGGATACCATACCCTTTAAATTGGGGGAGGGGGTCAGTTAGCTCAGCTAGTTGGATGGCTTGTTGGCAGAATAATGCCAACAGTACAGGTTCAACTTCTGCACCAGCTGAGGTTACTGTCCTCCTCCTTACCCTCACCTGAAGCATGGTGACCCTCAGGTTGAACCACTACCAGTCGTCTCTCTCTAATGAAAGTGTGGACTGTGGTGATTATAGACATTATCCTTTATTTTATTTAGTGTTGCGTTGTTATTCTATTTCCTATATTCTAACTCTATCAAAGTGCTGTTCATCCATCATTATACTGCTTCCTGATCCACATCAACTCTCAATCGAGAAATGTCTCCATTTTAAAGTTCCCATACTTGTTCTCAGAACCTTCTGTATTTTATCCTCCTCTATCTCGATAGTCTCCTCCACCCTACAACCTTGCTGAGACATCTGTGATCTTTCAGTACAGGGAATCTGAGAGTTTCATTATTCCCCTATTGGTGGCCCTGCCTTCACCTATTTGGACATAAAGTCTAGAAATCCCTCCATCCACTTTCCCATCTCTTTGCACCTCATTTTTCCTTAAGATGCTCCTTAAAGCCTACCGATAACCAAATATTGAATAGCTGCACAAATCTACCTGTATATGGTTGGGTTTCACCCAGAATGACCCCGTGAAGTAGCTTAGGCCCTTTTAAGACAGGAAATAAGCCCGAGTTATTACTGATGATTCGAACAGCATTTCAACTCAACCACACTTATCAAACTCGGCAGGTCAATTATCATAGGACTTAGACCAGACTTATCCTGAAACATTACGTCTTCAAGTGAAAGAGAGAGAATCTGCATAGTCAGAAATTATAGAGAGACCAGTTTTGTTCACAAGAATGCTAAGATTTGCTTTTTACTCATTCTCAGGAATGAAGGTGTCTCAAGAAATGTCGTGATTTATTAGTTTTCTTTAGTTTCCTTTGATAAAATGGTGATGGGCTTCCTATTTGAACCACTGTGCTGAAAGATCTCCCACAGTGCTGCCAAGTAGGGAATCCAAGGATTTTGACTCAGCAACAAAATGCTTCTGTGAAGCTAGTTGATGACTCTCTGCAAGGTGTAGCATTTTATCTTTACTATTGTGATCTTTTTGATATGGCCTTGTCTTATTCTTTAGTATAACTCCTGGCATTTGTGTCCATTGTGCTCGTCTGTGTTAAATGGCTCATCAGAATGGCTTTATTCAAGGTAGTGAACTTATGGAATTCTCTACCACAGGAGGCCAAGGCACTGAATATATTCAAGAAAGAGAAAGATATATTTTCAGATTTTGAAGGTACCAGGAGTATAGGGAGAAATTGGAAATATGGCATTGGGATCGAGGAACAGCCATTATCATATTGAATGGAAAAGCTGAGCTATCGAATCATAGAGTCGCACAGCATAGAAACAGACCCTTCGGTCCAACTAATCTGCACTGACCAGACATCCCAATCTGACCTGGTCACATTTGCCAGCATTTGTCCCATATCCCTATAAAACTTTTTTATTCATTTATCATTCAGATGCCTTTTAAATGATGCAGTTGTAACTGCCTCCACCACTTCCTCTGGCAGCTCAATCCATATACACGCTTTCTACGTTCCTCTTCTTTCATCGTGTCATTGCTGATTCAATGGAGTCTCAAGCTTTCATCTTTCTTTCCTGTTCATTATTTTATTTTGGATCTGTGTTTTCCGGTTCAATTTCACCTTAGCCTTCATAAAGTTTCTCCTGAGTGACTGGATGCTCATTGGATGAACATAAAAAGCCTATAATTTTCGCTTGGCTGACCTGGAATGAAAGGTCAAGAAGATTGCTCCTTGTATTCAATTTCTACAATTGAATTTATTGGATGGTTTCACTGGAAATAGCTCTGAATTAAGATGTAAAAACAAATTAAAAATCCAACATACATTATTGATCACTTGGTATTCGCTTCCGGAATAACCGAATGTTTTTCATCATCCAATGCCCTCATTAGCTTAAACTGTTCTCGTTTAACAAGCTACCTGTAAAATCAACCAAATTATTGAATAAGAACTTAAAATGTTATGGATATAAAAATAAAATATTTGATAGTCAGCAACTTCAGAGACCAGGTTCTCCACATCCTTTCCATATCTCAAAAATCATCTCATTGTCTCTCCGTCTCTCTCCATTGTGGCGGTCGCAGTGTGTTGGATCTGGGTGTACATTCCTCATGGTCATAGTGACCGCGCCATGAGCATCAGTGACTTAGAGGGTCTGGTCCTGGCAGCGGCTTCAGCAGTGACGGCATGGTGGTTCTGGTTTGTTCTTCGTGGCTATGGCAGCTTCAGCAGTGACTATTGTGACGATGGCTTGAGCAATGGCTTCAATGTCGGTGACTCGGTGGGTCCAGTTTGTTCCTCCTGGCTGTGGCAGCGTTGCGGTAATTTCAGTGTCAGTTTCGGCAGTGACAGCACGGTGAGTCCAGCCCAGAAATCCTTGTTTTGTTGACTTCAAGGGCATGGTGGCATGCTGTAGTCCCTCTAGAAACCCAGGAGCCATGGAGGGAACAAAAGATTAACTTTGTCTCAATTATTTCTTTGCATAATTTCTGTAATTAAAATGGCTCTGGATTATGGCAATTTATACACACCTTGTTGTATTTCCATAAATACAAATGACAATAAATTACTATTACCATTATCACTGTTACTCCCTAATTCCCCCTACCTGCATCTACCTATCACCATCTCATTCCCCCTCCTCCAACCCCATCCCTCCTCCCTGTAATTATTTTCCAGTTCCCTTCCACCTCCCTTGTTCTGATGAAAGGTCCCGAACTGAACTATCAACTTTCCTGCTCATCTGATGCTGCGTGACCTGCTGTGTTCCTCTAGCCCCACATTGTGTTGACTCTGCCTCCAGCATTGGCAGTTCTTGATAGCTCTAGGCCCCGTCTCTCTCTCTCTCTCTCTTTCTCTCTCTCTCTCTCTCTCTCTCTCTCTATTCTTCTCTCCTTCTCTCTATCTGCCTTTCTATCCCTGTTTCTTTCCATCTCTCTATCCCTATTCCTATCTCTCTCTCTCTCTCTCTCTCTATTCCTTCCCCCGTCCCTATCTCGGTCTCTCTCTGTTCTACTCTCTCTCTATCCCTCTCTCTTTCCCTCTCCCTGTCCATCTGTTTTCCATCTCTCAATCCCTCTCTCTCTATCCATTTCTCTTTCCGTCTCTCTGTCCCTCCTTTCTCTCTCTCTCTCTATCCTACTCCATCTCTCTCTCTCTTCCTTTCACTGGCCCTCTCTCTATCCCTGTGTGATAGAGATAACAATTCACCTCTCTGCATGGTGTGCCAGAAGCTGCATCGGTCAGGTTGCCACGACATCTGATTGTCGGGTCAGTATAATTGGACCCCAAAACTGAACCCTCAGATATTCCCAGAGAGTTTTAATCCAAAGTGTGGTGTCATATTCTGAGCGTCTCAGGTTATTATGGGACGTTTAATCATCTGTAACATTTAAATTCTGCAGTAGGTCAGTTTGAATCTCCAACTTGCCTTGTCCATCACTCCCAAATTAATCTCAAAAGGTTGAGCTTGAGTCTCTGTGCTACCATCATGCATTCAGCTTTCTACTCTGAAGTCTCCTAGGATAAGTCAACATGGAATAGTTGCCATTGGAAATTACTGCAAACCTTGAAGAACTGATGATTCAGTTTGTTCCTTTAAATTAAGAAACTCCTTCTGTTTGATTTATGTGTTTGTTTTGGTCCTTGAAGTTTCTTAACAAGCACTCCGAAGCTGGTAATAACCACAATGAATTATATTCTTATTTTTTACTATTTAAAAAGTGACATCAGAAATGCTGTTTTGAAGAAAAAAAATCAAAGGTTGCAAATTTCTTTATCAGTACATATTTTACTATTTATTTCTGAAAATATTTCAAGCAGGCTGGAAAGTCTAAAACTCTGTCAAGTCAATGTAATTCTCTCCTTTGTCTCCTGTGGGAGATTCCTATGAATTTAATAATCACAAACTTGTGCCAGAAAAATAATGTAAAAATATTTTTTGTCCACAACTGGTGCATTGCTGAGGGAATTGGGGCTGGGAAGAATAACTTAAAGTCTGTTAGCCGAAAGGTGTTGAATTAATGTAAGGAGATACACAGCAACATGCATTTATATTGCACTCTTAGCCCACTAAAATGCCTTAACTAAAAGGTTCTCCTCACTGGAAGTTGATTACACAGAATTTAATCACAAGTCACGTGAAGAGATATTGAGATGGTTGGTCCACAGCACATGTGTCTCCTTCAAAGAACTTTAATAATTTGATGAAACATAATTTTCCTTTTGCAAATCCCTGCTACCTCTGCTCGATTAGCTTGAATTTCTCTATTTCGTTAGGCGTCCTGCATTAAGGTCTTCAATACTAGCTTCTAACATTGTCTCTATTTTTATTCATTCATTCGTGGGATGTGTGCTTCACTGACGAGGCCAACATTTATTGTCCCTCCCTAATTGCCATCTGAAAGACCGTAAGATATATGAGCAGAAGGAGGTCATTCTGATCCGTGTGTCCATTTCACCGTTCAATGAGATCATGGCTGATTTGGAGGACACGTAACTAACTGGCCTGCAGTTTCCGTCTTCTTCACTTTTGGAATAAAGGAGTTGTATTTGCTATGTCTCAGTCTCATGGAACCTTCCCTTAATGGAGGAAATTCTGCAGCATTTATCTCGCCAAGCACTTCTTTGAAGAACCTAGCTAGAAGTCTATCAGGAGCCGAAAATTTGTCGGCCTGCATCTCCCGCAATTTGCTCAATACTTTTTCCCTTTCAATTGTAATTTTCTTGATTTTGTTGTTTCTTTTAATTTATGATTTACATCTGTCATACGTGCCTCAATGAAAACAAATGCAAAATACCTGTTCATATTTATCTGCCATTGCTTTATATTCCTCAGTGATCCTGTGGGCTATTTTATCAAATATCCAATTGCACAATTCAGTCCTGAATTTCATTTATTTCCCAAACTTTTACAAATGCCAATTAATTTTTTTTTCTGGATCAGGTCGTTACCAGCACTGAAGTGAAGAGCTTGAAACAGAACAAAATTTTTCAATGCGGGGGAGGAAAGAAAATTCAAGATTTCTATTTGTTGTGTCAAGTCAATAGTGAGGTAAGCTCCACTATTTCGAAAAGCAAGAGATAATAGTCCTAAGTATCCTTACTTCACATCTGCCATTACGCAGATTGCTTTGCACTGAGCAAGTAGTCTTCTGTCTGTTTCTTCGTGACTGATGCAATTTCAAGCACAACTGCTGAAAGGTCACCTCAATTGAAAGATATTTATTTTAAAGCTATGTTTTTTTTTATACAGTGTATATCTGTAAATTCCATTAAAATAGGGGCAGTGATTTATTTACAGACTACGGTATACGAGTGCGTTTGACCTGGCATTTTGGCCAGCTCACTCAACTGTCTCAGAATTCGTCGGCCATTTAAGTTACACTGTCCATCACCTTCATTTCAGTAACTGCCTTCAGTCACAAATTTAATTTGAGGGGTTTTCATGGCAGTGCCTTAATCTCCCCAGGTAGAATTAAGGTTCTCAAATGCAAGTGAATAAAACCAGTTGTTATTTCTATTAACAATGGGGATGGTAATGCCATCAGCAGTCATGAAAGATCTGATATCATGGTGTGGGTTTTGCCTCCAGCAGTGTACTTGTAACTGATAAGCTTATCCATGGTGCATTGGGCAGAACAGTGGCTCAGTGTTTAGCACTGCTGCGTCACAGCGTCCAGGCCCAGGGCCTAGGATTGATTCCACCCTTGGGCGACTGCCTGTGTGGAGTTTGCACACTCTCCACATGTCTGTGTGGATTTCCTCCAGGTTCCCTGGTTTCCTCCCAAAGTCCAAAGATGTGCAGGTTAGGTGGATTGGTCATGGAGAGAGTAGGGGTAAAGTAGGTCTGGATGGAATGCACTTCAGAGAATCAGTGTGGAGTCAATGCGCCAAATAGCCTACTTCCACATGGTAGGGATTTTATGATTTTCTGATTGCTTTGTGTTATCTCAAGTAACATAAAAACTAGGAGTAGGTAATGTGGGCCTGAAAGATTCAACAGATTCTTATCAGAAATATTGACGTCTACATACATTAAAGTTGCAAGCACTTCAGAGTCTTGACTAATACAAAGTGATCCAGTTACAAACGGGTGTTTATTTCCATCAGCATGTCATGCTCCAAGTAGTTCCAGATAAGATGGAGTCTGAGACATTTATATGTTAAGGACACATGCTATGATACAGTAATGATATTACAAAAATGCCCCTTAATGTTACATTACCTACTGTCAGCAAAACATAAAACATCAAGTAGTACGATTGGCATAGGAGTTTTGTGTAAACCATTACATGTTGTACACTACACTACACTGTAGAAAGTGAAGTCCATGAATTCTTGTCATGAATTATGAACACACTGAAGAATCATGTAGGCATGATGGAATCGCATTGTATGATTTACTCAAGTGTTTATCTTTGATTATGTAACATGAGAAAGTTAACAAAAATATTGTAACTGATGCATGTTGTTCTAATAATGAAACAACAATAGGAACCCTGTTTTACAGATGCCCCTCAGCACAAACGCGGAGGGAACCCCAGACGAATAAGACCATAAGAAGGAGGAACAGGAGTCAGGCATTCAAGTCAACTCCGTCATTCAATAGGATCATGGTTGATCATAGAATCCCTTCAGTGTGGAAACAGGCTATTCAGCCCAACAAGTCCACAGCTCCCGTCCAAAGAGCGTCCCACCCAGGCCCATTCCACTACCCCTGCATTTCCCATGTCTAACTCACCTAATCTAAACACTCCTGGACACTATGAACAATTTAGCATGGCCAATCCACCCACCTCACACATCTTTGGACTATGGAAGGAAACTAGATTATCCAGAGGACTCCCACGCAAACACAGGGAGAACACATAAACTCCACACACATAGTTGCCCGAGGGTGGAATTGAAGCTGGGTACCTGGCACTGTGAGGTATCAGTGCTAACGACTGAACCACCATAGCACACATTCTAACTTGGCATTCATAATGTCATTCATAATGACATTCACATACATACATAAATGATCTGGAGGAAGGTATAGATGGTCTGATTAGTAGGTTTGCAGATGACACTAAGATTGGTGGAGTAGCAGATAGTGAAAGGGACTGTCAGACAATGCAGCAGAATATAGATAGATTGGAGACTTGGGTGGAGAAATGGCAGATGGAGTTCAATCCAGGCAAATGCGAGGTGATGCATTTTGGAAGATCCAATTCAAGGGTGAACTATGTGGTAAATGGAAAAGCCCTGGGGAAAGTTGATGCACAGAGAGATCTGGGTGTTCGGGTCCATTGTACCCTGAAGGTGGTAAAGCAGGTTGATAGACCGGTCAAGAAGGCATACGGCATGCTTTCATTCATCGGACGGGGTACTGAGTACAAGAGTTGGCAGGTTATGTTACAGTTGTAAAGGACTTTGGTTCGACCACATTTGGAATACTGCGTTCAGTTCTCGTCGCCACATTATTAAAAGGATGCGGATGCTTTCGAGAGGGTACAGAGGAGGTTCAGCAGGATGTTGCCTGGTATGGAAGGTGCTAGCTATGAAATGAGGTTGAGTAGATTAGGATTATTTACATTAGAAAGACAAAGGTTGAGGGGGGACCTGACTGAGGTCTACAAAATCATGAGAGGTATAGACAGGGTGGATGGAACGAAGCTTTTTCCCAGAGTGGGGGAGTCAATTACTAGGGGTCACGATTTCAAGGTGAGAGGGGAAAAGTTTAAGGGAGATATGCTTGGAAAGTTCTTTACGCAGAGGGTGATGGATGCCTGGAATGCGTTGCCAGCGGAGGTGGTAGAGGCGGGCACGATAGCGTCATTTAAGATGTATCTATACAGATACATGAACGGGCAGGGAGCAGAGGGATACAGATCCTTGGAAAATAGGCAACAGGTTTAGATAGAGGATCTGGATCGGTGCAGGCTTGGAGGGCCGAAGGGCCTGTTCCTGTGCTGTAATTTTCTTTGTTCTTTGTTCTTTATTCCTCACTTCCATTTTCCTGTCTTTCCCCCATCATCCTTAATTCCTCTACTGGTCAAGAATCTGACTAGAAAGTTGGACCATCCTTGAAAAAACATAGGAAGTGTTCAGTAAGAACTCAATGGAGGAAAAATTCATTTGTATAACACTACAAAAAAAGACATTGTTTTTCACTAAAGGGGAAGAGACAATGTGAGCCTGTACAGCACGGCTACGTGAATGAATTTCTCCCTAATATTTTCTCTCTGAAAGTGACTGCAGAAAGCTTCTGTGCCTCCATTTAACTGAGAATAGTGTCTGTTTATGTCTAGAAGGATGGTTTTGCAAAACGGTCATGTTGGCATTTCATATTAAGCATGAGGGCATTGCTCTGTTGAGAAAATAAACACATGTCTTTTCTTGCATTAGCCAAGGTTTTGGCTACACATTTCATTGCTATTGCAATCTGTCATGGTAATTAACACCGAATGTAGCCAACAAAATAACTGTGCGATAATGACCAGATAATCTACTTTTTTTATTGACTGGTCAGCTCACCTGGGAGAACTTGTACAAACACAAAAATACTGCGACTGCTGGAAGCCTGAAATAATAACAGAAAGTGCAGAAAATACTCAGCATCAGTCGACAGAACAATGACGTTAGTATTTCAGGTCAGAGATCTTTCAACAGAACCTTCTGATGAAAGGTAATTTACCTAAAATACAAGCTCCTATTCTGTTTCAAAGATGGTTCCAGACCTGCTGAGTAATTCTTTTTCTTTTCTGTTTCTATTGTTGGGGAGGATTCCTCTTGCTCTTTTACAAAATAATGCGAGACATTCAGACATCCAGCTGGGCGGCTAGATGAGATCTTCCTCTCCCCTATGGGAGAAGGGTTCATCGACATCAAGCAGAACTCTCATTTTGATGGAGAAACAATGCCTTACCAGGCCTGGTATGTTCACTCGATATGCCTGAGGCTGCAGGAAGGGGTTGGGGGTCAAGTGTGTAGGGAAAGACTTAGAAGGTGGGTTAGATGAGGTCTTGGGGAAGTTCGAAGCCAATGATTCTAATGGGGAGTGCTATAAAGAAAGGAATGCTTACGTTTTTGGTTTGCCAATGATAAGAACGTGAATCTGAGACTCACCATGTGAGGCATGACCTTCTGTTGTGCTGTAAATAACAAGTGGAGGTGAAAATGGTTGCGACCATCCCAGGCTGGGCAGGGTTACTTCTCATCCAGGTGAGGCTTCAGTTCCAACAAATGAGAAACCCTTCAAAGGGTAGCAGCATGACGGTGCTTTAGGAACATTTATTCCAACTTCCAACTTCCTTGTCATAGAGTCATACAGCATGGAAAAAGACCTTTCAGTACAACTCCTCCATGCTGACCAGTTTCCCAAACCAAACTAGTCCAATTTGCATCAGAGACAACAGGAGCTGCAGATGCTGGAGAATCCGAGATAACAAGGTGTAGAGCTGGATGAACACAGCAGGCCAAGCAGCATCATAGGAGCAGGGTCTAGGCCCGAAACGTCAGTCTTCCTGCTCCTGTGATGCTGCTTGGCCTGCTGTGTTCATCCAGCTCT
>JAHRHZ010000223.1:6696869-6712122 GCA_024137785.1 Ginglymostoma cirratum | reverse complement strand
CAGGAAAGCTTGACGTTTTGGGCCTAGACCCTTCATCAGAAATGATCTGATGAATGGTCTAGGCCTGAAACGTCAAGCTTTCCTGCTCCTACGATGCTGCTTGGCCTGCTGTGTTCATCCAGCTCCACACCTTGTTATGTCAGAAAAACCCATCTGGTTCACTCTTGTCCTTCAGGAAAGGCAGCTGCTGTCCTTACCTGGTCTGGTCGATATGTGACTCCACACACACAGCAATGTGGTTGACTCTTAACTAACATCTGGACTATTAGGGATGGGCAATAAAAGGCAGGCCCCAGCCAGAGCTGCCCACATTGTTTAAATGAATATGAAGAAAAAGCAGAAGTGCAGGCCAGAGGTTAGGAATCCTGCATTAAGTAACTCTCCTCCTGATTCCCCAAAACCTGCCCACTATTGACAAGGCACAAGTCAAGAGTGCAGTGTAAATCCTGCCCAACAGCCTGGTTGTAGGCAGCATTAATAAAACAGCCCACTAGACTGGCAACAAAAGAACACTCCCTTCTCCGCAAATGCTCAGTACCAGCAGTAAGTATCATTTAATAGCTGTATTGCAGAAATTCACCAAAGCTCCATTGACGGCACTTATCAAACCCATGACCTATACAACCCAGAGTTACCAGGACCATACATACATAAGATCACCACCATCTTTGCTTTGATTTGATTTGATTGATTGTTGTCGCATGTACCTAAGTACAGTGAAAAGCTTTGTTTTGTGAGCAGAACAGACAGATCATAAGCAAACAAGGATATACAAGATCACGGAGTGCTTAGACAGACTGAAGCATACAAGGTTATAGCTGCATAGGAGATATTTAAAGCAAGATCAATATCAGCAAGATCAACATTATTTGAAGTTAAAGAGGTCCATTCAGCAGTCTGATAACAGCTGGGAAGAAACTTGAGCTGCTATTGAACCTGCTGGTGAGTGTGTTCAAGCTTCTGTATTTTCTGTCTGACGGAAAAGCTGCAAATTTCCTTCCACACCATGCACCATCCTGACTTTGAATTATACTGTCATTCCCTCAGCGTTGTTAAATCAAAATTCTGGAATCCCCTCCCTAACATCCACACTTGATGGACTGCTCTAGTTCAAGAAGACAATAAATGCCCAGCTTCCATGAAATTTTTTTTAAAGGCTGGATTCTTGAATAAGACCAATTTTCATTGATCCATCATTGATTGAGTCTTCAACTGACTCAACAGTTTCCAAGGACTGCAATTCACTTCCAAAAACTCCTTACCTTTTTCTCTTATTTTATACTTGTCTCATTCTTTGACTGAGCTTTGAGTTACTGTCGTGTTACAATTTCTGATATTGATTTCGTGAATGTATTCGTTAATGATACTCACTGCACTTGATTGGTTCAGCCTGGGTGTCGACTGGGAGACAAGTGAACACATTGTGGAAAGAGCTGGAAACCAGAGCTGGAGGTGGGGAGCAGACACTCTAAAGCAGTGTGTGTTAAAACTGTTAAACACATCTCCATATGACTGCACATCGCTCCATATGACATTCATTTCACCTAATGTCATAATATGTAGCTTAGAATGTAGAACGTAGAACAGTACAGCATAGGAACGGGCCCTTTGGCCCATTGTGTTGTGTAAAACATGAGACGAAATTAAACTAATCCCTTCTGCCTGTCCTTGGTCCATATCCCTCCATTCCTTGCATATTCAAGCACTTATCTAAAAGTCCCTTAAACGCCCCTATCATATTGTCTCCATTACCACCCCTAGCAGTTCCTGACTCTTGTACAGTCTGTGTAATTAACTTGCCCCTCACATTTCCTTTGAACTTTCTCCCTCTCACCTTAAATGCATTCCCCCTGGGATTAAACATTACAACTCTGGGAAAAAGATTCTGACCATCAACACTATCATAATTTTATAGACTTCTATCGAGTCTCCCCTCAGCCTCCGCCGTTCCAGAGAGAAAAAAAACAGTTTGTCCAGCCTCTCCTTATAACTCATACCCTTTAATCCAGGCAGCATCCTGGCTAACCTCTTCTGTACCCTATCCAAAGCCTCCACATCCTTCCTTTAATGTGGTGACCAGAACTGAGTGCAATACTCTAAGTGTGGCCTAACCAAAGTCTTTTAAAGCTACAACATGACATCCTGACTCTTGTACTGAATTCCCAGACCAATAAAGACAAGCATGCCATACGCCTTCTTTACCACTCTATCGACTTGCATGGCCACTTTCAGGAAGCGATGGCCTTGAACCCCAAGTTCCCTTTGTACATCATTTTCGTGTCAACTTTGGTTTGATCATGTTTTTGTGAAACATCTTGGTGATTATACATAATTAAAATGATGCACAATGACATGTTGCTGTTATTGATGTTAATTATGATTAATTCTGTGAATTCACTAACATTCTGACAATGACCATTATGAATTCTCAGGTTTAATGAATTCATATGATCATATTTTCAGTCAGTAATTCTTGTTTTCATCTTCAAAGGAAGCACAGTTAGTCACACTCAGCCACAAAGAAAGGTTTTGCTCCTACAGATTAATTTGTCGCTGAAGGAGAGAGGTAATCCATTTAGATGTTAAACCTCACATGAGAAACTCAAAGACTTTATCAGGTGGAGTCAGCAGATTCTAAGACACTCACTTATTATTCCCATTTCCCTGGAAATTGGATGCAGGTATCTGTCTATTACATTACTCAGAGGAGCTGAAGGATTTTGTTCAGACAACAGAAGAAATGCACATCAAGAATATCAAACTCAGGTGTCAGTTTAATTAGTGAAGGCCTGCATGTGTTTTGGATGTTGGTTAATGAGTTGTGGGGTCTGGATATGTGTGTATGAGTATGTGAGCTGTGTCTGAGAGTGTACGTGTGTGTGTAACAAGCCGACCTTCATGATTGTGCATGGGGCGCTTGGTAGATGAGTTGTTGGGGTCTGGATGTGTTTGTGTGTGTATTTAGGTGTGACAGTGTGTATGTGTGTGAGAGTGAGTGAGTGTGTGTGTGTGAGTGAGTGTGTGTGTGCATGAATGTGTGCGCGCACGCGCGTGTGTGCGCACACGTGTGTGCATGCGTGTGTGTGCCTGTGTGTGTGTTGCATGTGTGTCTGTGTGTCTGTGTGTGTGCGTGTGTGTGCATGTGTGTGCGTGTGTATGCGTGTGTGTGTGTGTGTGTGTGTGTGTGTGTGTGTGTGTGTGTGTCCTCCTGTGTTAGGTGGTATTATTACAGTGGTTATTCACTGAACTGTTATCCACACAATGTCTGTCACTTCCCCTGTCCCAATCTCAGCTGACAACTCAAGCACACTCTGTAATGTCAACGAGCTGCAATAGTGTGAACGTTTTTTTTTCAGAGAGGTCTACAAACACCTTTCAAACAAATCACCTTCTGCTTTGGATATAAAGAAATGTGCTGCCATTCCCTGATGACAAATCCTTAGAATATGTGGTGACAGTGTCGGGGTATGTGTTGACTTGTACATTTTTACCTTTCCAATCACAGTCATCCCATTGGTCTCCATAAACAGTGGGCATTGTGCAATCCCATTTACAGGCGGACTTCACATCTGGTCCTGGAAGGACTTGAGCATTAGTCACAGAGAGTCATAGCGTCCTACAGCATAGAAACAGATCCTTCGGCCCATTCTGTCTACACTGACCAACAAACACCAAACTACACCCATCCTATTTCCATGCACTTGGTCCAGAGCCCACCATGCCTTGGCATTTTTATCGCTCTTTCAGATGCTTCTTAAATATTGCAAGAGTGCCTGTTTCCACAGTGTGTTCCATATTTCCATCGTTCTCTGGGTATAAAAAAATTCTTTCTCAAATGTTGTCTAAATTAATTGCCTCTCAACTTAAACTTACGCCCCCTGATCTCTGACACGCCTGCCATCTCACAATCTGCTCTGACTATGCCTCTTATAATTTTGTGTATCTCAAACAAATCCTCCCTCACCCTCCTTTGTTCCAAGGAAACCAAACCCAGCTGATCCAGTCTCTCCTCATTTCTGAGATTTGTCATCCCCGCTAACATCCTGGTGAATTTCCTCTGCGCGCTTTCCATTGCAATCACGTGTTTCCTACAGTGTGGAGACCAGAACTACACATAGTATTCCATCTGTAGCTGAACGAATATTTTATAAAGTTCGAACAAGACATCATATTCTGCGCCCCAGCTAATAAAGGCAAGCATCCAATATGCATTCTTCACCACCTTGTCTGTCTGTGCTGACACCTTCAGGGATCGGTAGACTCGTACACTAAGGTCCATTTGTTCCTCAGTACTCCCCCCTTACTGCTCATAGCAGCCTGATATACTTCTCACCGGGCCCTGGGGATTTATGCACCTGTATGTTCGGTAAAACATCTAATACTTCCTCCTTATTAATCTTAACATGTTCTAGAACCTCACCAACTCAACTGAAATCCCCAGCTACAATGTCTTTGCCCTCTGTGAATACAGATGGGAAATAAAAATTTCAGACCTTACCCACATCCAGTGGCTTCATGCACAGGTTGCCCCTTTGGTCTCGAATAGATCCTATTCTTTCCCAGGTAATCCTCTCACTCTTAGTATACTTGAAAAAGACTTGGGTTTTCCTTGATCACATCTGCCAAACGTATTTTGTGATCACTCTTTGTCCTCCTAATTTCCTTTCTAAGCAACCCCCCATACCCTTTATACTTCTGATGGGCCTCCCCATTTTTTAATGTGCTGTACCTAACATATGTTTCCTTCTTTGTCCTTAACAAAACCCTTGATATTGCATGACACTCGGGGTTCCCTGGACTTGCTGCCACTCTCCTTCACTCCCAGTGAAACTCTCTGGCCCTGAGTTCTCATATATTGCTTTTAAAAGGAACCCACTTTTGCAAACACAAAATTAGCTGCAAGTAACTGCTCCCTGTCTATATTTGCCAGGTCTTGTCTAATAATACTGAAAACAGCCTTTCCCCAGTTTAGACACAACTTCTGTACTATCGTTATCTCTTTCCATGAAGACCACGAACCTTACTGAGTTATAGTCACTATCCCCAAGATGCTCACGCACTGAAATTTCAACCTCTTAACTGGCTTCATTCCCTAAAATTAGATCTCGCACCACCCCATCTCTAGGCAGATTATCTATGCACAATAATGCGATGGATTTCCACCACCCATGACCCCACCTTGCCTCCTATCCCTATCTACATCCTCGATTTTGACTGTCGTGCCAAGAGAGTAAGGAAGAATAATACAATTCTTTTCCGTGTATCTTTCACAGGTTGTGGATATCACTGGCCAAGCCAGCTGGTGTGAAGGGACTGAGCTCACCATTTCCAGAGTTTTAAATTAGGTCCCTGAATTGCTAATTCACAGACAGGGTGGCACTGTGGTTAACACTGCTGCCTCACAGCGCCAGGGACCCAGGTTCAATCTCACCCTTGGGTGACTGCCTGTGTGAAGGTTGCACATTCTCCCCTTGTCTGTGTGGGTTTCCTCCCACAGTCCAAAGATATGCAGGCTAGGTGGACTGGCCATGGGAAATTGTCTGTGATGTGCAAATTAGGTGGGTTAGCTATAGGAAATGCAGGGTTATAGGGTAGTGGGGGGAGTGGGATACTCTTCGGAGAGTTGGTATGGACCCAACAGACCGAATAGCCTGTTCCCACTCTGGAGGGATTCTGTGACATTGCTGATGCATCAGCATTCCTTTAAATTCCTCTCCTTCTGATGAAAACAGGACAGGTGAGCAGTTTATAATGCCTCATATGGTCACTTGCTCATCCTGGAGTAGTCTGTATCTGAGATTTCAATCTTTGTTCCGTGTACTGATTAACTACGTTGATGGAGCGAGGAATGGGGTGATGCTGAGGGAATCTGAGCAGCTTGGCTCCAACTTTAAACACAGAAATTCAAAGTAATCATCTCTGCTTACCAACTGAATCAAAAACATAGTAACATAGAAGATAGGAGCAGGAGGAGACCATTTGGCCCTTCGAGCCTGCTCCGCCATTCTTCACGGTCGTGTCTGACCGTCCAACTCAATAGCCTAATCCTGCTTTCTCCCCATAACTTTTGATCCCATGCACCCCAAGTCTGATATCTAGTTGTCTCCAGAATACATTCAACGTTTTGGTATCAACTACTTTCTGTGGTAATGAATTCCACAGGCTCACCATTCTTTGGGTGAAGAAATGTTTCCTCATCTCTATCCTAAATGGTCTACCCCAAATCCTCAGGCTGTGACCCCTGCTTCTGGTCACACCCACTATCGGGAACATCCTCTCTGCATTTACTCTGTCCAGTCCTGTTAGAATTATATAAGTCTCTATGAGATCACCACTCAATCGTCTGAACTCAGCAAAAACAATCCCAAACCAATCAATTGCTTCTCATACGTCAGACCTGCCATCCCCAGAATCAGCCTGGTAAACCTTCGCTGCACTCCCTCGAGAGCAAGAGCATCCTTCCTCAGAAAAGGAAACCAAAACTGCACACAATATTCCATGTGTGGCCTCACCAAGGTCCTGTATAACTCCAGCAACACATCCCTGCTGCTGTACTCAAAACCTCTCACAATGAAGGCCAACATACGATTTACCTTCTTTACTACCTGTGGCACCTGCATGCTGACCTTTAGCAATGGTTGATCAAGGACATCCAGGTCCCACAGCACACTCCCCTCTCCCAATACATATTGGCATAGGGACAAAGAGGTTTAAGGTTTAAATCTATAACTGAAGGAGCCAGTGTGAGACACTGGAGTTTCAATTTGTAGATTTCTGTAGCCAAAAAGGCAAATGTAACATTCAAATGATTCCATTCAAACAGGGCTGAGGCCAGTGACCTGGTGCACTACATAACTGAGGCAGAAGATTGGAGGGAAGTTGATGTAGGGAACATAAACTTTTACAGGACAGGAATAGGCCTCTCGGCCAACCACTTTGTGCCAAACACAGCACCAAATTAAACCAATCCCTTCTGCCTTCCCTTGGTCCATATCCCTCCATTTCTTGCATATTCAAGCGCTTATCTAAAAGTCCCTCAAATGCCCTTAATATATCTGCCTCCACCACCACCCCTGGCAGCATGTTCCAGGCTCCTACCACTCTCTACGTAAAAAAATGCCCCTCACATCTCCTTTGAACTTTCCCCCCTCACCTTAAATGCATGCCCCCTACTGTTCGTCTTTTCAACTCTGGGAAAAAGATTCTGACTGTCAACCTTGTCAATGCATCTCATAACTTTATCAACTTCTATCAAGTCTTCCCTCAGCCTCCGCTACTCCAGAGCCTATCCTTATAGCTCACACCTCTAATCCAGGCAGCATCGCAGTAAACCTCTTCTGCACCCCTTTCAAAGTCTCCACATCCTTCCTACTACGTGGCAAGCAGAAATGAACGCAACACTCTAAGTGTGGCCCAGCCAAGGTCTTATAAATCTGCAACATGATTTCCTGACTCTTGTATTCAATTCCCCAACCAGTAAAGGCAATAATATTATTTGTTTTTTTTTACCACCCTATCAACACGTTTGACCACTTTCAGGGAGCTATGGATGAAGCTATGTATATCAGAAATCCATGGGTCATACAGTGCAGGGAAAATGTAATCACCCTATAACTTGGGTTGGCTTATATGTCATGAAAAAAGTTTGAAGAGGAAAGTCAAGGCTCTGGAGCAGATTAGCCATTTGGATAAAATCTAACAAGTTGTCAGGAAAAGACAGAGTTTAATAACCTTAAGTCGCAAGAGGGAAAAATAGTAAAATGTGAAAATTAAAGAGGTCATAATTGAATGCCCAATGTATAACAAGTTTGTTGGCAACTGTGTTCAGTCCAGGAGCTGCTTTAGAAAGCACGATGACCAAGGTTAAAATCAAAATATTCCTGTGTTATGTGACTTAGAAAAAATGTACAGTAAACCTGAAGATGTGTAAAGCTTCAAAATCAACAAAGTATGTCCAAGAAATTAATTAAAAACAGAAGAATAGACTTTGATAGCAAGCTAACAAGTAGTTAAAAGCAAATTGTCAGAACATTTACAAGAATGTAAAAAGGGAAGTGATTAGCAAGAGTAAGCACAGAGGCAGAGACTGAAGAAATTATAATGTACAATAGAAAATGACAGAGATGTCAGACAAATATTTTGTCTTCATGGCAGAAGACACAAAGAGCATGTGAGAAATTATGAGAGCAAGGGATCTAATGAGAAGCAGGAGCTTAAATTAATTATTATCAATAAACAAAAATTGTTGGAGAATTTAATGAGATTAAAATGTAGGAAGGCAAGAAGCAGTGACAAAGGTGCAAAGAAACTGCAGAGGGATTTATGCAAATCAAATGATTGAACAGGGAAGTCGAGGAAGTATGATGTTATTCTTGCTGTTGCTATGTGTGGAGAACCAATCATTATTTTAAAGATGAGAGACTAGTAAATAAATGTTCACACGCGACAGGATTTGGGTGGCCTGACACACTAATCTTTAGTTAACATACAAGGAAACCCATCTGTTAGAAAGGCAGTGGTAGGTTTGTTTATATTGCAAAGGATTGGGGAGTATAAAAGAACATTGAACAGTACAGCACAGTACAGACCCTTCGGCCCACAATGTTGTGCTGAACTTTGACCCTAATCCTAAGGTCTATCTAACCTCCACCCCTACCTTATACTATCATCCATTAGCCTATCTAATAGCCACTTAAATGCCCCTAATGAGGCCGACTCCACCACCTTCTCCGGCAATGCATTCCACGCCCCAACCACTCTCTGAGTAAAGAACCTACCTCTGACATCTCCCCTATATTTACCTCCACTCACTTTAAAACTATGCCCCCTCGTAATAGCTCCACCCGAGGAAAAAGTCTCTGGCTGCCCATTTATCTGTACCTCTGATCATTTTATACACCTCTATCAAGTCACCTCTCATCCTTCATCATTCTAAAGGGAAAAGCCTCAGCTCTCTCAGCCTTTCCTTGTAAGACCTTCCCTCCATTCCAGGCAACATCCTGGTAAATCTCCTCTGCACCTTTTCCAATGCTTTCACATCTTTCCTGTAATGAGGCAACCAGAGCTGGATACAATTCTCCAGCTCTGGCCGAACCAGGCTTTTGTATAGCTGGAGCATAACTTCATGGCTCTTGAACTCAATCCCTCTATTAATGAAAGCTAACACACCATATGCCTTCTTAATAACTCTATCCACCTGGGTGGCAGCTTTCAGGGAACTGTGGACATGAACCCCAAGATCCCTCTGCTCCTCCACACTGCCAAGAATCTTTCCGTTAACCCTATATTCTGCTTTCAAGTTTGTCCTTTCAAAATGAATCACCTCACACTTTTCAGGGTTAAACTCCATCTGCCACTTCTCAGCCCAGCTCTGCATCCTATCAATGTCCCTTTCTAACCTAGAACAGCCATCTGCACTATCCACAACTTGACCCACCTTCGTATCTTCTGCAAACTTACTAATCCACCCTTCCACTCCTTCATCCAAATCATTTACAAAAATCACAAAAAGAAGAGGACCCAGGACAGATCCTTGTGGTACACCATTCATAACTGAGCACAATGTTGAATATTTTCCATCCACCACCACCCTTTGTCTTCTCAGGGTCAGCCAATTCTGAATCCAATCTGCCACATTTCCCCCTATCCCATGCCTCCTTACCTTCTGCATGAGCCTACCATGGGGAACCTTATTAAATGCCTTACTTAAATCCATGCATACCACACCCACTGCTCTACCTTCATTCATGTGTTTGGTCACGTCCTCAAAAAATTCAATAAGGTTTGTGAGGCATGATCTACCCCTTACAAATCCATGCTGACTCTCACAAATCAAACTGTGCCTTTCCAAGTGATCATAAATCCTGTCTCTCAGAGCCCTTTCCAATAATTTGCCCACCACTAACGTAAGACTAACTGGCCTGTAATTTCCGGGACTGTCCCTATTCCCTTTTTTGAACAAGGGAATGACGTTTGCCTCTCTCCAATCTTCTGGCCCTATACCCGTGGACAGTGAGGACGAAAATATCATCGCCAAAGGCCCTACAATCTCTTCCCTCGCTTCCCATAGAATCCTTGGATAAATCCCATCAGGCCCAGGGGACTTATCTATCTTTAAGTTCCTCAAACTTTCTACTACATCTTCCTTACTAACATCGACCTCCTCTAACCTACTGTCCTCCTCTACAACTAGTTGTGAATACAGAAGAAAAGTATTCATTAAGAACCTCCACTACCATTTTAGGCTCCGTGCACAAATTCCCTTTATAACCCTTGACCGGCCCTAGCCTTTCTCTGGTCATTCTCTTATTCCTCAAGTACAAGTAGTATGCCTTGGAGTTTTCCTTGACCCTATCTGCCAAGGTTTTCTCATGCCCCCTTATAGTTCTCCTAAGCCCTTTCCTCAGCTCCTTCCAACATAACTTGTTTCCCTCTAGAGCCTTTTCCGTTCCTTGTTTCCTAAACCTTATAGAAGCATCCTTCTTCCTCTTAACCAGTCGTTCGACTGTCTTGAGAACCAAGGCTCCCTCACTCGACTGCATCTTCCCTGCCTGCTAGGGACAAACATATCGAGCACACACAGTACGCATTACTTAAACAATCTCCACATTTCAATAGTGCTCTTCCCTGACAGCATCTGTTCCCATTTTATGTTACCCAGTTCTTGCTTAACAGAATTATAATTACCCTTCCCCCAATTATAAACCTTACCCTGCTGTACGTACCTATCCTTTTCCATGACTATTGTAAAATTAACAGAGTTATGATCGCTACTGCCAAAATGCTCTCCTACCAACAGGCCTAACACTTGGCCTGGTTCATTGCCAAGCACCAAATCCAAAGTGGCCTCTCCTTGTGTTGGTCTATCTACATACTGTGTCAGGAACCCTTCCTGAAAGCACTGGTCAAAATCTGCTCCATCTGAACTGTTACAACTAAAATGTTTCTAAACGATATTTGGAAAGTTGAAGTCACCCATGAATACAGCCCTGTGACTTCTGCACCTTTCCAGTATCTGCCTCCCAATCCACTCCATCACTTCTCTGCAACTATTAGCGGGTCTGTAAAATAACCCCCCCAACAAAGTGACTGCACCTTTCTTGTTCTGGACCTCAACCCAAACTGACTCTGTAGACATATCATTCTCGATCTGCCTTTCAGTAGCTGCTATACTAGCCCTGACTAGCAATGCCACTCACCTGCCTCTTTTTCCACCCTCCCCATTTCTTTTAAAGCATCTAAATCCCGGAATTTCCAACAACCATTCCTGTCCATGAGTTACCTAAGTTTCTGAAATGGCCATAGCATCATAGTTCCAAGTACTGACCCATGCTCTAAGTTCATCTCCTTTATTTCTGATACTTCTAGAATTGAAGTATACACAGCACAAACCATCTCTGTGTCCACAATTACGCTCCATCGATTGCATTTCTTTATTAACAACCTCACTCCCTGTTGCGTCTGTTGGAAGGCTGATTACCTCATCCTCTGAATTACAAATCCAGTTCCCCACCCCCTGCCAATCTAGTTAAAAACATCCCGTATAGCTTGAGCAAACCTCCCTCCCAGGGTATTTGTGCCCTTCCGGTTCAGGAGCAACCCGTCCTTACTGTACAGGTCCCACCTTCCCCAGAATGTGCTCCAATTATCCACATAATGGAAGCCCTCCCTCCTACACCAGCCCTGTAGCCACGTGTTTAGCCACACTCTCTCCCTATTTCTTACCTCGTTATCACGTGGCACTGGTAGTAATCCAGAGATAACTACGCTGTTTGTCCTGGACTTCAGCTTCCAACCTAACTCCCTGTACTCGTTTTTCACATTCTCAGTCCTTTTTCTACCTATGTCATTGGTACCAATGTGTACCATGACTGCTGGTTGCTCACCCTCCCACTTAAGGATCTTGAAGACATGACCCAAGACATCACAGACCCTGGCACCCAAGAGGCAACATACCGGGTGGGAGGCAAATGTAAAAGACATTGAAGTATTCCTACAATTTCGTAGGGTTTCAATGAGATCATACTTGGAGTACTGCACAAACAATTGGTCTTTTCTTGGAAGGGTTATAACCACATTTCACAAGATTGTCTTCTGGAATGTCTATGAGATGAAATTGAGTGAAATAAGCTCATACTTCTTCATATTTAGAAGGTTGAATGGTGACCTCATTGAAATTTATTAATTAAGGTCTTCACAGCGGAGATATTTCTCTTTGGAGAACAAGGAGGCATAGTTTCAGGGTAAGGTCATCAAACTGGGATGGGAGAAATTCCTTCATTCACAGGATGATATATCTTTGGAATTTTAAAACTCAAAGGGGCTGAGGATGTTCAGTCATTGAGTGTATTCACGACAAAACTTGACAGAGTATTGATATTAAGAGATGGTAAATAGGGCAGGACGATGGAGCTGGTGTAGTGAAGAGGGTGGAGGGACCTTAAGGCTGACTGCTGGTCCCATTTCTTATGTTCTATGTCTGTCCGTGCCACTGAGTCTTGTTAAAAAATTAAATACACCAATCTCCAGTACGTATGAGAACATGAACCAGATTAAAAAAACCTGTCCTAATCATTTAACCCTCTCAGCCTTCTTTTAAATCGGGTGCTAGTTAGCTTAGTTGGTTCACATGTAGATCAGATTGTCACCATCAACCCAGGATTTGATCCTTGCTCAGTTGAGGTAAAATTCAGGATCAAAACCAGAAGTTTCTGGAAAAGCTCAGCAGGTCTGGCAGCATCTATGAAGAGTAATCAAATTAACATTTTGGGTCCAATGACCCTTCCTTAGGTAAATTCAGTCCCTGACTCTACTCCTTACCCATAGAATCCTAGGATCATAGAGTCCTACAGCATGGAGACAGGCCTTTCAGCCCAAACTGGCCCATGCTGACCAAAATGTCCATCCACGTTAACCCCATTTCCCTGCACTTGGCCAATATCCTTCTAAACCTTTCCTATCCATGTATTCGTCCTAATGCCTTTTAAATGTTGTTCATGTACCCGCCTCAACCACTTCCACCGACAGCTCATTCTATGTGTGTGCCACCCAATGTGTAAAATGTTGCCCCTCAGGTTCCCATGTATTCTTTCCCCTCTTACCTTAAACTGATGCCCTCTAGTCCTCGATTTCCCAACCCTGGGAAAAAAGACTAAGAGTGTTCGCCCTATCCATGACTCTTATGATCTTATACGTTTCTGTAAGATCCCCCTTCAGTCTTCTACACTCTAAAAGAAAAAAGTCCGAGCTTGTCCAACCTCTCAACCTCTCTCTATAACTCAGTCCCTTGAATCCTGGCAACATCCTTGTAGATTTCTTCTGCAGTCTTTCCAGTTCAATAACATCCTTCTGATAACAATGAAACGAAAACTGAACACATTACACCAAGTGTGGCCTCACCAACCTCCTGTACAACTGCAACATAACTTCCTAACTTCTGTACTCAATGCCTTGACTGATGAAGGACAGTGTGCCAAAAGCCTTCTTCACTGCCCTGTCTACCTGTGACTCCACTTTCAGAGAACTGTACACCTGAACTCCAAGTTTCCTCTGTTCCACTACACTCCTTAAGGCCCTACCATTCGCCATGAAACTCTTACCTTTATTTTACTTTCCAAAATGCAACACCTCACACTTATCTATATTAAACTCCATTTGCCAATTTTTGGCCCATTTCCCCAGCTGATCAAGACCCTGTTGCAATTTCTGATAACTTTGTCACTGTCTATGGTACCACCTATTTTAATGTCACCAAAAAATTACTAATCATGCCTTGTACATTCTTATCCAAATCAATGATATAGATAACAAACAGCAATGGGCCCAGCACTGACCCCTGAGGCACACCACTAGTCACAGGTCTCCAGACTGATAAGCATCTTTCCACTATTACTCTCTGCTTCCTACGATCAAGCTAATTATGTATCCAATTTACCAGCTCTCTCTGGATTCCATGTGACCTAACCTTCTAGAGTAGCTTGCCATGTGGAACCTTATCAAAAGCTTTACTGAAATATTTATAGACTATTTCTGACATCCTGCCCTCATTAACCTTCCTGGTCTCTTCATCAAAGAACTCTGACAAATTTGTGAGGCAAGATCTCCCACGCATGATGTCATGCTTACAACTCCTAATCAAACCCTGTCTTTTCAACACGTCCCCTACTGTGATATGGACTATCACTCCAGTCCCAATTTCCCCAAGTTCCCAAGTCTTCATGTCTTTCTCCACAGTAAACACAGAGGAGAAATATTCATTGAGGACCCCGCCTGTCTCCTGCGGTTCCACACATACAAGTCCACTGTGGTCTCTGAGGGGTCCTATTCTCTCTCGAGTTATTCTTTTTCCTTTAATATGCTTAAAGAAGCTCTTTAGATTCACCCTAATCTTTTCAGCCAAAGCTATCTTGTGCCCCCTTTCTGCCCTCCTGATTTTCTTTTTCAATAAACTCCTATATCTCCTACATACCTCCAGGGATTCCCTTGATCCCAGCTGCCTGTTCCTTAGCCATGCCTCCTTCTAATTTCTGGTCAAAGCCTCAATATCCTTTATCATCCAGGTTTCCCTACTCCTGCCAACCTTACCCTTCACCCTCACAGGAACATATAGATCTTGAACTCCAGCTATCACGCTTTTAAAGGCCTTCCGTTTGCCAAGGGTCCCTTTGCCTACAGATGTAAGGGCCTCCATTGTATGAACATCACAGCACTTTGCTGTGTTCTGACAATTATTTACCAAGAACATGCCTTCAGGCAGTGAATAGAAGAAGAAGAAGCTTTGTATCCAATCATAGTGTCAATAAAATAATTTTGTAGAACATGGACGCAGCCAGTTGAACAGTCTGTGTTGATGTTTATCCTCCATGTTAGAAACTGCTACCAATATTTATTGACCTTAATCTCCAGTCCCTTCATCATAGTCAATACAGTCTTGAATATTGACAGAGATTCTACTTCAGTCAGTAACACTGCAAGTGGATTCCACAGCCTCACAATTCTCTATGTAAAGACGAGATAACAAGCATGGGGCTGGATGAACACAGCAGGTCAAGCAGCATCATAGGAGCAGGAAAACTTGACGTTTTGGGCCTAAACCCTTCATCAGAAATGGGGGAGGGGAAGAGGGTTCTGGTGTGGCCATGGGTACCCGCATGGGTCCAAGCTATGCCTGCCTCTTTGTAGGTTATGTGGAACAATCTCTCTTCCGTACCTACACTGGCCCTAAACCCCACCTCTTCCTCCGTTACATTGATGA
>JAHRHZ010000223.1:6663536-6696469 GCA_024137785.1 Ginglymostoma cirratum | reverse complement strand
TTGACCTGTCCGTCCTCCCTGGACTGACCTATCTCCTCCCTACCCCCTACCTACACTCACCTTTACTGGCTCCATCCCCGCCTCTTCGACTTGCCTGCCTCCTCTCCACCTATCCTCTCCTCTATCCATCCTCTATCCGCCTCCCCCTCTCTCCCTATTTATTTCAGAACCCTCTTCCCCTCCCCCATTTCTGATGAAGGGTTTAGGCCCGAAACGTCAAGTTTTCCTGCTCCTATGATGCTGCTTGACCTGCTGTGTTCATCCAGCCCCATGCTTGTTATCTCGGATTCTCCAGCATCTGCAGTACCTTTTATCTCTATGTAAAGACGTTCCTTCCTGCCCTCTCTCCTAAATCTTTTACAACATCTGTAACTGCTTATCCCACACCCTGCAAATGACTAGTCCCCATCTGCTTCTATCTATCTTGTCCATGCATTCAATAATTTTACAGACTTTAAGCTACTCATCATAGCTTTCAAACATAAATATTACCCATTTGGATGCAGAGATGGTGCTCCGCCTAATTTATTGAAGGGAAAAATCTTTGTGGTTATGAATTCAAAGAGGCATTTTGGGCAATTTGGATGAGGTGAATGATTGTAAGTCTTTTGGAATATCTGTAGTATCTAACAAATTTTAGAGAATGTTTCTTGAATAACTGGAAGGAATTGCTGTTAGATTTGATGAAATTTAGTCTGCAGATGCTGGAAATCTGAAAAAAAAAGAGAAATTGCTGGAGAAGCTCAGCAAGCCTGGCAACATCTGTGGAGAGCAAAACGGAATGAATGTTTTAAGTCTGGTAAAGCTTCTTCAGAATTGATAGAAGCTTGGAAAAACTTGCATTAATTCAGAAAAGATGGTATGTGTGCTGAAGACAGGATGTGGTGACAGGGCGTTGGAAATGAGAGGTTGGAGATGGAGCCCAGAGAGAGAGGGTGGCAGTTAGGCAGACAGAGCAATGAATGATAACATTCCAGGGAGAAAGGGAAGCTGATAATAAGGATCATAAGAAGATGAAAATGGATTGGCTATGCTGAAAGCAGCCCAAGTCATGACAGGGCCTGGGGTACAGAGGTGGGTAAAGGACATAGAGGAAGGTTTTCATGTTCTAACATTATTGAACTCCTTCAACAGTGATGTGGAGGGGAAATTTTAAGTGGCTGTGGTCCCATACACCTGCCGCCCTTGTCCTTCGAGGTGGATGAAGTTTTAAATTGGAAAGTGCCATCAAAAGAGCCTTGGTAAATTGCTGCAGTGCATCTTGTAGATGGTACACACTGCAGCCACTAACATCAGTGGTGCAGAGGTAGCAGGAACTGCAGATGCTGGAGAATCTGAGATAACAAGGTGTAAAGCTGGATGAACACATGGCCAAGCAGCATCAGAGAAGCAGGAAGGAATATGTTCTGGCCTAGACCCTTCTTCAGAAATGGGGGTGGGGAAGGGGATTCTGAAATAAATAGGGACATAATAAATTTATTTCAGAATCCCCTTTCCCTCCCCCATTTCTGAAGAAGGGTCTTGGCCCAAAACATCAGCCTTCCTGCTCCTCTGATGCTGCCTGGCCTGCTGTGTTCATCCAGCTCTACACCTTGTTATCTCAGATTCTCCAGCATCTGCAGTTCCTACTACCTCTGAAACAATTTTAACCCCACTGCGAAGCCTCTTCTAAGGATGCCTACCTTGAAGAAGTTACCCTCCTCCCTCCGGAAAGGCCACAGTGGGTCTCTCTCCCACTGCAACTATCCATCTTCTATCTGCCTCCCCCTCTCTCCCTATTTATTTTAGAATCCCCTTTCCCTCCCTCATTTCTGAAGAAGGGTCTAGGCCCAAAATGTCAGCTTTCCTGCTCCTCTGATGCTGCTTGGCCTGCTGTGTTCATCCAGCTCTACACCTTGTTGTCTCTTAACATCAGTGGTACGCTTGAATAGAATTGTGGATAGCTAACTGATCAAGCTTTTCTATATTCATTTATGGGATGAGAGCATCACTGACTAGGCCAACATTTACTGTCCATCATTCATTGCCCAGAGGAAGTTCACATTCAGACACATTGCTGTGGTTCTATAGCCACATGTAGGCCTGACCAGGTAGGAATGGTAGTTTCCTTCATTAAAGGGCATTAGTGAATCAGATGGTCTTTTCCTGACAGTCGACAATGGATTCATGGTCAACATTAGAGTCTTGTAGCCATGATATTTATATAGCTGGTCTAGTTCAGTTAGGTTCAATGACACAGTTCTCGAGAAAAAATTTGAACGGTTTCGCCGTCAGCTTGAAACAAAGCTGAGCTGAACATGTTCCTGCAATGAGAATACATTGCAAATTATATTAGAAATGTGTCGCTGACCAAGATTGGCCCTGGGACCTGTTGCAGCTCACAGCACATTGCTCATTTACTTAGGGGGCACAGAGGTAATTTCCAAGTTGGTATCTTGAATTGGAGAAAATACTTGAGAAACTCAGCAGGTCTAGGACCATCTGTGGAGAGAGAAAAACTGAGTAAACACTTTTAATTCAATATGACTCTCCTTTGGAATTGAAGTGGGTTGAAAAATAATATTTTTTTTTAATTCGCTTTTGAGACATGGGCTTCGCTATTTGGATCAACATTTATTGCCCGTCCCTAGTTGCCTTTGAGAACGTGGTGATGGGCTGCCTTCTTGAAATGCTGCAGCCCAACTGTTGTGGGTTGACCAATATGCTCTCAGGGAGGGAATTCCAGGATGTTGACCCAGCGACAGTGAAAGAATGCTGATATATTTCCAAGTCAGTATGGTGAGTTACTTGGAGGGGAACACGCAGGGTGTGGTGTTCCCCTGTGTTTGTGACCCTTGTCCTTCTACGTCAGAAATGACTCAGCACCAAATTATAGTCCAACAGGTTTATTTGAAAACGCAAGGTTTGGACCCTCAGTCCTTCTTCAGGTGTTAGTGAGAGAGATAGTGCCATACACGGAATTTATAAGTAAAAGATCCCACTATTGATGACGAAGTACTAAACAAACCTAAGATGCTGTTAAACCTTTAATCAGTTAGAAGATTTTAATTGATTGATATGTATTTGCAAATCCCCGAATTCCTTTCAAGTCACGGTCTTGAGAGACCTAGAGGTTTTATCAGTATAAAAAAGAGACGATATTTTAGGTCAGACAATACATGTTCGGTGTGAGACCTTGTCTAGAATCGGTTTGTGTTTTAGTTTGGAGTCAGACTGGTTTTATTCCTAACATAGGAATTTATAAAACGCCATATTGACTGAATGTCAATAAATTGTGGTCTTTTTGAACAAAATAAAATGTATCTGCAAATATAAATTCACCCCATAGATTCACGTGTGTGTGTGCGTGAGCGAGAGTGAGAGTGAGGAGGGAGACAGAGTGCATGAGAGTGAGGGGGCAGAGAAAGTGTGTGAAAGTGAGGGGAGAAAGAGAGTGTGCATGAGTTAGGGGGATTTACTTATGCGTATTAATCAATTAAAACCTTCCCACTGATTAATGATTTAACTGCATCTTAAGTTTATTTGGTACATCCTCATCAATGGTGTGAACATTTGATCTTTTACTTATAAATTCTGTGTCTGATACTATCTCTCTAACTAACACCTGAAGAAGGCCTGAGGCTTAAAAAGCTTGTGTTTTCAAATAAACCTGTTTGACTATAACCTGGTGTCGTGTGATTTCTGACTTTGTCCACCCCAGTGCAACACTGGCACCTCCACATCTTGTCCTTCTAGATTGAAGTGTCCATGGGTTTGGAAAGTGCTGTGTGAGGAGCTTTGGTGAATTTCTGCAGCGCATCCTGTAGATAGTACACACTGCTGCTACTGAGCATCGGTGGTGGAGGGAGTGGATGCTTGTGGATGTAGTGCCAATCAAGTGGGCTGCTCTGTCCTGGATGGTGTCAAGCTTCTTGAGTGTTGTTTGACCTGCACTCATTCAGGTAAGTGGGGAGTATTCCATCACACTCCTGACTTGTGCCTTGTAGATGATGGACAGACTTTGGGGAGTCAGGAGGGAGTTACTCGCCGCCAGGATTCCTAATCTCTAATGTCTCTAATTGGAATAAGTGGTACTGTGCCCAGAATAAATTGCAATTGGATTGCTAATGGTAGCAAAAAAAGCCCAAAAATAAATAAAGGGTAGATGTTAATGGTAGGTGTTAATAGGACAGCTCTACTGAAAGCAAAGCCATGGAAACAAGACATCAAGTATGTCAGGGCGGGGTAGTAGATGGAGACTAGTGAGTGTTATCAAAATGAAGGACAATATTTATGCTCTAAAAATATTGAAGTCAATATCGAATCTTAAAAGCTGTAAAGGGTCTTAGAGGAAAATGATGATCTACACCTCCAGCTTGTGTCAAATTTCACTGGACCATTGCAGCAGGCTGAGGAGAGAAATGTGAACATGAGACTGTAAGGCCTGTCTGCAAGAATAATCCCGAACTTCTCAAGCACGCTCCGTTTTCATTGGTGCTAATTAATTTGTCATATACCCATTTTGTTTATCAAGACTGAGCCTGTCTTCTGTCAAAGATTTCCTGTGAGTTATCCTTCCTGACTTGCAATAGGAATAAGGTAGCAATAAGGAAGGATTTGATTGCAGCGAATCAATCCCAGATGAGTTTGTCGAACGTAACCACGACATTACAGAATGGAATCTAAACATTTGTTTTACCTTTACAATTGATGGCACACTCTAGAAATCAGTAGCACAAAGCAGTTGGAGGGCAAGACGCCTGCATTCCTGAGCCCTACAGGGATCTGGGTCTCCATGTGAGTCAGGCAGGACTTTCAGAAAGGGATCAAGGGGCTGAATAGCCTACTCCTCTTCCTGTCTTCCAATGTTCTGATCAGGCTTGACAGGGAGAATGTTTCCACTCACTTGGGGGTCTCAAGTTAGAGGATATGGTAATAGAATAGGGTATGCTAATTTAAAACTGAGTAGTGAAGGATTTTCCTTTACGAAGGGGGTAATGAATGCTTGGAATTCCCTACTCCAGAGAGCTGCAGAGGATAGATCACTGAAGGTACTTAAAGAAGATGTAGGTAGATATTCAAAATATCGGGGAGTTGAGGGCTATGTGGAGTTGACATGAAAGAGCAGTTGACGAGTTGAGCAGGTCAGCCATGATAGCATAGAATGGGTAAAGATGCTTGACAGGCTGAATTGCCTACTCATGTTCCCATTTCTTATATATCATGCTGTAATGGGGCAATGGCATTCAAGGTTGTGAAAGTAAATATTTCTGTATGTACATTATTCATTTTTTGATCAATATTGCATGTTCATTGCCCTGCTTTCTTCTGTTGTCTTCAATATTCATAACTACAGTGATGGATTTCTGTTAGCATCAGAAACCTTGCTGGCCAAGAATAAATTGGAGTGTCCGATACATTTTGTTTTGCTTGGTGTAAGAACACAGCAAGGAATTACAAATCAGACGTCTCATGTAATACAGTATGCCTTGTAAAAATAACCTCAACTCGGATCTCAGAGATAATAAACTGAGCTCTTGTACTGCATTCAATAGACAAATGCTCTGAACGATATAATGGGAGATAACAAGGTGTGGAGCTGGATGAACACAGCAGGTCAAGCAGCATCATAGGAGCAGGAAAACTTGACGTTTCGGGCCTAGACCCTTCATCAGAAATGGGGGAGGGGAAGAGGGTTCTGAAATAAATAGGGAGAGAGGGGGAGGCGGGTAGAGGATGGATAGAGGAGAGGATAGGTGGAGAGGAGGCAGACAAGTCGAAGAGGCGGGGATGGAGCCAGTAAAGGTGAGTGTAGGTAGGGGGGTAGGGAGGAGATAGGTCAGTCCAGGGAGGACGGACAGGTCAAGGGGGCGAGATGATGTTAGTAGATAGGAGAATGGGGGTGGGGCTTGAGGTGGGAGGAGGGGATAGGTGAGAGGAAAAACAGGTTAGGGAGGTGGAGATGAGCTGGGCTGGTTTTGGGATGCGGTTGGGGGAGGGGAGATTTTGAAGCTTGTGAAATCCACATTGATGCCATTGGGCTGCAGGGTTCCCAGGCTGAATATGATTTGCTGTTCCTGCAGCCTTCGTGTGGCATCACTGTGGCATTGCAGGAGGCCCAGGATGGACATGTCATCTGAGGAATGGGAGGGGGAGTTGGCTCAGATTTTGCAATGGTCCTGGTGCAAGACTGTCAATGTTCTCCATCAGTACTCCAGTGAAACTGACAGTAACTTCTGGAGACCACATATGCATAGTGTAACACAGAAAACCTCCATCATTGTTAGTGATTCTATGTTTCTCCAGTGGGAATGCTGTAGATCTCCCCTCAATGGGATTTACTTGAACTGACCAGAACTTCAACTTTTGCACCACTAATCTCACTGCCAAAACATCTGACGTAATGAATGAGTTATAACTGTATTTTTAACAGTGTACAAAATTTATGATTATTGATGAACATAACCTGACCTGAAAGCACGTGTTTCTTCTTCTTCCGATCTTTGCCCTTGGATAAGTCTGACCTACATCACCACCATGAGTAGGGCGCAAGAAACAGTTCCCGAATATATCCTAGCTGGAGCTGGGATTGAACCTTCCGCTGTTGCCATCAATCTGATCCACACTGCTTGTTCAGCTAACTTGTCCCTGTTGATTCTCCATTTGCCAACTGGCATTAGTTGCCGTGGCAGTGCGTGGTTTTACAGGAAAGCTGTACTCCAGAGATTTGTTGTCCATCATGTGACTGACAGGGAATTCTTCTTGCTCTTAAAGCCTGCCATTGGCATGTGTCAGAAGGATTTGCTGTTGGTCTTCATTCCTTCTGGCTTTGTTACAAATGGATACTTTTAGACAAGTCAAATTTCTCCATAATGGTCAAGAAGGCTCAGTTTTAAATTAATACTTTTAACATGAACTTATATTCATTATCAGGGGCTGGTTAGCTCAGTTGGCTGGTGTGCAATGCAGAGCGAAGCCAACAGCGTCGGTTCAATTCTTATACCAATTGAGGTCACTATGAAAGCCTTTCCCCTCTCCCAAGACATGGTGAACCTTAGTTTACACTACCTCCAGCCATTTCTCGCGAATAAGAGACCAGCTCTCTGTTTCAGTCAGACTAAGGCAACTTTTTTTTCTTTTCAGTTTACACCTTAATCCAATCATAATTATTCATTGTGCTATCTGAAAACTTTAATTAAAAGTGAAAAGTTTATGCTTTAACTTCCCAGTTTGTTGTGTGTGTGAATATTTAGCATGCAAAACAACACTGTTCACTGTATCTCGGTACATATGACATCAATCTATCAATCAGTCAATCAATCAGACTTACTGACATTAGGTTAATGAGCCCCTTGACTTGGTGACAGATTCAAATTCCTTCCAGAAGGGGGGAAAACCAAGTGATAGAGATTAATTTCTTCCTGAATGAAAAACCTTGGTCAATATTTAATTGAATAAAAAGCATGTGTCGGGAACACTTCACAATGACAGCACCAGGGCTCACGATCAGAATTGGTGAAGATAGATAAAGAACTGCTCTTTATGAAAGAGGTTTTGAGTGATCATTCAGTCCTGTAGCTGTTGTTAGTTTAGCATGTCATAATATTTGAGCTTGAGTGTAATATGGATTCAGAAAGGTCAGATACTTTCAGTGGAGCTTATTAAAAGCAAGCTCACCGCATGCTTTAATTGGCAAGAGCTCTCATGGCTTTGCAGAGGGCGAAATGTATCTTTTCAAAAGATGGTGTGTTAATAAAGCCAGGGAGCTTCAAAGAACTTAGAACTAAAATGACTTATTACTGCCAAAGAGTATCAATAAGTGATGGAGAGAAGCCTTTCGTATTCATTGCTACACACCTCTAGCAGGCTTGATTCACATTTAATGAATAATAAGCAATGTCCGCTTTCAGAAAAGGCCTTCAGGCATGTTACAGTTGTTTCCATTCACTTAAACGTCATGCTCAATCAAAATAGATAAAAATATGATTGAAGAACCCTTCAACACAAACATTGACTTACCCATGAAACATTATAGCTATTGTTTGACCTCTGCCTCTCATCCTTCCCAAGAAAAAAACTAAATAACCCCTTTTATTATGTCTGAGATGGGAGGAGTGAGCTGTGATTATCATTCTAGTCCCAATATTCCACATGTTACAACAAACTTTAATTGTTTTACTGGATTCCAGAGGTGAATAATCATATCCTTTCTCAATATCAAACCAAGAATGAAATGCTCCATCAACTTTAAAAAACACAAAATTATTGACTTATTATAAAGAAAACCTATTGAACACTGATGCAAAACTTGTTGAGACACAGATCAAATAATATGCAAATCTAAATGTTCACTCCTCCAAAATAATCCAAACTAAATAATGCACACACTCACACACTTTCACTTCCTGCCACATTCTCTCACATTCTTTAACATTCTCTCATACTTTCTCACTCTCACACTCTCTCACACTCATAGTCTCAATCTGAGCCTCTCACTTTCTCACTATTTCAATCGCACTTTCTCAGACTCACTCTTTCACTCACTGAGGCTCACTCTCTCTCTCTCACATTCTTCCACACTCACGCTCTCACACTCTCATTGTCACATCGTCTCACACACTTTAACGCTCTTTCACAATCTCCCACATTCTCACACTCTCTCACACTCACTCTAATTCTCAGGTTCTCAATCTCTCAACGTCTCTCAAGCTCTTGCACTCACTCTCTCATTTTCACTCTTTCACATTGTCACTCTCAGACAATCTAATGCTCTCACTCTCACGCTCTAACACTCCCTCACACTAACACTCTAAGTCTCACACTCTAACACTCACATTCTCCCACTCACACTCTCACTCGCACTCACGCTCACACTCTCAAATACTTCCTCACACTCACTCTCTCACTCATTCACTCTGTTGCTCTCATACTCTCTCAAACTCTCCAACACTCTCACACATTCTCATTCTCTCTCACATAATCTCACACTCGCACTCTCTGTAAAGAATAAAACACAGGCCAAAAATAGTTAGCTTTTGATGGCAGAAAGGATAAAGTGTGGAAGCCTGAGATGGTTGTGAGTCTGCTTTCTGGCACACAGAGATAAATCACTGAATGTGCGCAGCTATCTTTGCTGATGAAGCTTGCTAAGAAAACATGATATTGAGAAGTCTTCCAGAAGTTCTTAATTGCAACAGTTGGGGTTCACAGTGGCTCCAAAACAAGGTTGTTTCTAAAACAGGAGAGAGGTATCCTGGATGACCCCTCCCCAACAGGTTTTGCTTGAACTGAAAATAAAACAAACTCCAAGTAAACACTGTTTGAGCAAGACGTCATAAAAACCAGGCAAGTGTTTTCTCAGAAGTGAGTCCAAGCAACTAGCTTAAGTCCTTATGATTTCCTTTTTAAAGTGCTCTTTTCAAAGAAAGAAGGTGTCTTTTCATTGTTCTCTTTCAGAAACGAAAGTCCAGCGATCTCCACAGAATTTGAAATACATCTATGTTCCACAATTCTTCAAAATCTAACTCCTCAAAATAAAAGTTAAATCTGAAGGCTTCATAGCATTTGTAGGTAGGAGGAAAGTTAAAAGAAGAAAACTGAATATAATTTGCAAGCAATTGCCATTTGCCATAAAATCTAGATTAAGACATTAACCTCACGGAGCGCATATGTTGCAAGTTAGATTTGTCAAAATTAGAGCTTTTATTTAGAAAGAAGCAGCATCTCATTTTTTTCAGCCTTCCAGTTTCAACTCTGAGTTTAACAATTCCAGATTAGTACTACTGGTCGCATGATGGTGTTTATTTCGGATGGCAGCTATGGGTAGTGTTTTCATATTTTCCAACTAACACCTCCTCTGGACATTCAATTCTTTTTATTCACTGATGCAAACAAAACAAAATGCTTTGGACATTAGGACATAGGAATGATAACAGGAAATGGTGGAAATACTCAGCCAATCCAACAGTGGCAGGAAGTCAGAGTCTGGAGTCTGGAATGTTCAAAATGTAGCAGGTTTTTATGTAAGTAGAAATTCTGGGAAAGAGGGGAGAGTACGAAAGGCCAAAAGGGAATGTCTAAGTTAGTGTGGAAGATACTTTCAATTAAATGACATTTTAAAAATCATGACATTTGATTTGATGCTAAGAACGGGTCAAGGAGAAGGAAAAGTCAAGAACAATCTTCAAGCTTAAAAATAACACTATTTATTATACTTTAATCCTAAATGATGCTGCATATGATTACCTTAGTTATTCTAGCTCCTGACTTATAGTTACATTATTTGAGAATGAAATTTTCTTTGAGTGTTCACATCTAAGTACTCGTAAGGTGGCTCAGTGGTTAGCACTGCTGCCTCACAGCACCAGGGACCTGGGTTTGATTCCACCCTCGGGCAACTGTCTGTGAGGAGTTTGCAAATTCCACGTGGCTTTCCTTCAGGTGCTCCGATTTCCTCCCACAATCCAAAGATGTGCAGGTTAGGTAGACTGGCCATGCAAAATTGCCCATAGTTTTCAGGGATGTGCAAGCTAGGTGGGTTAGCCATTGGCAATGTTGGGCTATAGGAATAAGGTAGCAGGGTGAGATGCTCTTCCGAGGGTCAGCGTGGACATGATGGGTTGGATACTGTAGGGATTGTATGATTTCATGAGAATCTTCCAGTCTAGAGTGTTCCAACACTGCCCACACTGTGGTCTTTATGTTCAATGATATGTGCAGCTCTGTGACATCATCACAACATTGCTGCAGGGTCCTGAAACGCTGAAACAACAGACATAATGGCAGAAGGTAAAAGTGAGATGACAGAAAGTTAAGTTAAAACAAAACAGTAAATGCTGGAAATACTCAACAAGCTTGAAATGCCTATAAAGGAGAACTTGCACCAACTTTAAATATTGATAATCCTTCTCTCTTTCTCCACAGATGCTGTTAGGTCTGCTGATTATTTCCAACATTTTCTACTTTTATTGAAATAAACATTAGCATTATGGGAAAACAGCAAGGGATTGTCGAACTAATGGAATAACTCAAAGAGTCAAAGTGTAATGGATGAATGACCTAGTTCTACATTGTAGGATTCAGACTTTACAAGAGACAGAGAAGGATAGATTTAGAGTCTGAGGTCTACAGCACATATAAAGACCCTTCAGCCCTTCCAGTCTGTACTGGTTTAAAATAAACACCGAACTACCCTAATTCCATTTTTAACACTTGTCCCATAATCTTGTATGCTTTGGCATCATAAGTGTGCTTCTAAATACTTTTTAAATGTCGCAAGAGTTCTGCCACTATTTGAGAGTATACAGCTCTCTTTGTGTGCTCCGTGAATTTTAAAAGACACATAAGCGATGTTTTTAAAATGATTGAGGAAGTTGATTGGGTTGCCTGCAGGAAAATGATTTTATTTGCTGAGAATGTCCAAAACCAGAAGGTGCTTAATCTTAAATTAAGAGTCAAGCCATTCAAGGGTCTGGTTAAGGAGAGGTTCCTTTTTCACAGAGGATGGTGGAAATCTGGAACTTTATCTCTGGAAAATGATTGTTGAGTTTGAGGATCAATTGCACATTTTACATGTCAAACTGAAAATTACCACCAAAAGGTCACAGAGCCAAGTGAAAGTGCTGATGAGCTGAGACGAAAGTGAATGCTGCTGTCTACATTATGATAATGTTTGATAGTCTCTTATTTCTTTTCTTTCTTTGGATGCCAACATCAATAGCATGTCCAGCATTTATCACCCATCCCATTTTAATCTTGACCTGAATAACTCACTTAACCATTTCCAATTAGCGGTCCAGAGTCAACCATGTTGACGTGGGCCTGGAGTTACATGTAGGTCAGACTAAGTGGACCAGGTTTTGACAATGGGAATTGATTATTGTGGTCATGATTCATGGTGGACACAACAAGGTACCTCTGGAGAGGTTGTTTCCCCTTGTGGGGGAACCGAGCACCAGATGACTTATTCTCATTGGTAAAGGCCACCCATTTGAGACAGAGATGAGGAACAATTTCTCCTCATATTGGGTTAGGATCCCATGGAATTCTTTACCACAGAGGGCTGTTGAGGCTGGATCGTTACGGATTTAGAAACGAGGAGCAAGAGTAAGTCATTCAGTTCTTTGAGCTTCTTCTGTCATTTAATATTGTGATTGTGATTGATTCTCTGTCCCATTGCCATCTTCCTGCTTTCTCCCGCAACCCCATAATGCCTTTAACATCCATCTATTTAGGGTGGCACAATAGCTCAGTGGTTAGCACTGCTGCCTCACAATGCCAGGGACTGGGGTTCGATTCCAGCCTTGGGTGACTATCTGTGTGGAGTTTGCAACATTTGCCTTGAGTCTGCGTGGGTTTCCTCCAGGTGCTCCGATTTCCTCCCACAGTCCAAAGATGTGCAGGTTAGGTGGATCAGCCATATTAAATTACCCATAGTGCCCAGGGCTGTTTAGGTTAGGTGTATTAGATATGTGATATGTAGGGTTAGGGGAATGGGTCTGGGTGGGGTACTCTTTGGTGGGGCAGTGTGGACCTGTTGTGCCAACTGGCCTGTTTCCACACTGTTAGAGATTCTATGATATCAGGTATTCTATATATTCAAGGCTGATAGAGACAGAGTTTTAATCAGTAAGGGAATCGGGGTTTGTAGGGAAAAGGCAGGAAAGTAGAAGTGAAAGTTATCAGATGAGCCACAGTCTCAGTGGATGGCAGAGCAGACTCAATGGACTAAATGGCCTACTTCTCCGTTTGCATCTTAAAGTCTGTTATTGAGGCTAAACTTTGTATTCCAGATTTGTCAATTGATTTTGATAGCCACCAGTTGTCATGGTGAGGTTTGAACCCATCTCCCTGGAGTATTAGACCAGGTCTCTGGATTACTAGTCCAGTGACACTATGACCATGGCACCATCGCTCCCTCAATCATCTGTGCAATCATGTGTACATATCCTTTTGAACGTATATCGCTGCTCAGCAGGATGCCAAGAATAGCACAAAGATTTATTCACAGCGACATTATGCAATTGCTGAAGTGGAAAGAAGATGCAATGAATTGTTTTAGGGTTGTACTGGTGTGGTCTTTAAGTTAGTGAGCCGTCCCATCCCCCCACGGCCACTTGTGCTTTAATTACAGTACCTCACCTTCAACACTGACAATCAACGCCAAACGATCCTGGAAGACAAAGAAAACCCTCCATAATTCAACTGCAACTGGTTTCTTGAACTGTAAATAACAAACATTAAAGCACTGCTTCTGAATTTTCTGCATTAACGTCTAATTTATCCATCCAGTTCACTGTGCGACATACGCAGGAACCTAAGAAACAATGATCTGGAAACAGTAGAGAACCTTGTCTTTTCACCGTGTTTCAACCTTAAAGATTGACCAACAAGACAGAGGCTCCCTATTTCCAAGACCTGAGAGGATCTTAAGCAAATTGAGCTTTGCTCCAGTTTCCACTCCGTTCTTTGCCAGAGTGAATTCTAGGTTGAAACCATTTTGTAATGCAGCATCAAATTGGCAGGAGATAACAAGACAGTGTGATGGCACGCCATTGAAGTTTTGAAGGAAGGTGACAAAGCAGACAGGATGAAGGTTAGAGCCAGACACTGGTCTTCAATCATGCCAAGCTTTTGAAACTCTCACAGAAAACACACTGCGCCTTCTGATACAACCTCTCCATTTCCCTGTTTTCCCTGTCACGGCCACGAGTGGTTCTTATAGCCGAGTGTTGGGCTAGAAACAGTGGGCTGGATTTTCCAAGGGATAGATTTCTGCTTGACTCCCTTTTTTGACTAAACAAAAGGATTCCGCACTTCTGACAGGAGATTCCCAACAGTGCTTCTTCAGAAAGGAAGTGAGTTACTTCAGTTTCGGTGAGTACCTCATAGCAGATAACAATCAGCTTAAAGCAAACCATCCCCCTTTTCACACAGCAGCCGGTTGCCATTTTCTGTGATATACAGGTCCAGAATCACAGAGAACCACTTTGACAACTCATGCGAAAAGGTGAGTATGTAACATAAGTGTGAGGTTAGGGTGCCAGGAGGGGCTGGTGCCAGTGGGATAGGGGGGTATGAGTTGTCTCCTTGGACTAATGCCATAGAATCTCAGTAGTTTTGGTAGCATCTGAGGAAGGAGAAACAGTTATGTTTCAGAATTTTCAGCTTTTGTTTCAGGATTCCAGCATCCTCAGTGTATTGCTTTTACCTGTAACGCTGCTGCCTGTTTACTGTAGGCAATGTGTAATGATGTTGAGGAAGAAGTTCCAGGATTTTCACCCAGCAACACTGAAGGAACAGTGATATATTTCCAAGTCACAATGGTGTGTGGTTTGGAGGGGAAATGGCAAGTGATGGTGTTCCCATGTATCTGCTGCTCAAATCCTTCTAGATAGAAATGGCTGTGGATCCGGAAGGTGCTGGAGGCACCCAGGTAACCCAAAAACCATTAACCCCTTCAGAGCCATTATCTTTTACTCAAGATGGTAAATCCATTCCCATTCCCAGTTAAGCAATCGCACTGATGTTGCAGCACCAACACTGAGATAGTGCTGAACCATTGGGGGTGTTGTCTTTATTTATACCACATCATTCATTCTTCACCTTCCATCACTGAAACAGATTCACTGATCATTGTCAGATTGATGTTTGTGGAATCTTGCTGTACTTAAAAGTTTTCCTGCTCCTATGATGCTGCTTGACCTGCTGTGTTCATCCAGCCCCATGCTTGTTATCTCGGATTCTCCAGCATCTGCAGTACCTATTATCTCTCGTACTTAAATAGGTTGCTGTGTTTCCAAAATTCCACCTCTGACAGCATCATAACCTTTTGTGTCAAGCAATTTCTCTTCCTCTCAATCCTATTTGATTAGCCCTCTATCCTAGGGCTGTATCCCCATACTTTCGAGACCCTGGCCAGTGGAAACAATCTCTCAGTGCTGCTCCATAAAACACTGATTGTGGGTGAGTCCACATCCAGGGGTTCATTCTTTAAGGATACCTTTTAGGACTGAGAAATTTCTTCACTCAGAGTGTGACGTGCCTGTCGAATTTGTCACCACAGAAAGTGATTGAGGCCAAAACGCTATGTGCATTCAAGAATAAGGTAGATGCAGCTCTTGTGGCTAAAAAGGATCGAGGGATACGTGGGGAATGGCAGGATTAGGGTAATGAATTCGATGATCAGCCATGATCTTATTGAATAGTGGAGCAGGCTCAAGGAGTCAAATAGTCTACTCTTGCTCCTATTTTCTATGTTTCGAGAATCAGGGCCACCTAATTTTTGTGCACAGATGGGTTACCCCCAGTCTAAGTGGTAGACCCCACCTCCATCCTTCCCTTTGCTGTACGTATCTCACTTTGTCTTTCAGCTCAGAGACCCTTTAACACAGCGCAGATGTACACAAAAGACACCATAGAGATGTGAAGTATTTATTCAGCTATTCATTTCAAGATTGACACCAGGCCAGGCATGAATCTTTGTCTTCGATTGTTTAATCTATTACTGTGTTGTGTGAGTGCTCCTCCTCGGTGTTGCTATGACAGCTGATTTATGGTTGAATGAGAGATCGGTTCAGATTGAGCTAATGTCACACAACACAGTGCAGAGTGGCTTGTGGGAGGGTGAGCAGCAACTGACACCCTTCAAAAAGCCAGCATAGGCAATGAGAACCAAATAGCTTCTCTCTGTGCTGTATTTTCCAGTGAATTCAGGTTCATGCAGCATTCCTCACACGTCATGGGAGAGCAACCAGACAACAGCTAATTAGATAACACAGTCTTGGTGAAAGCGTTAGTGTTTAAGCTTTGTGAAAGAATGCGCAGTTTAGGACTGATACGTGCCTTCCCCAAATGCATAACATCTCAACTTTAGGCCAGTGTGATGCTCTTCACAGAATTATTATAGTGCTGATAGAGATTATTTCACCCATTTTGCTTGCATTAGCTCTATCATCTGTTACCAATCTCCTGCTTTTTCCCTTTCCATCCATACAACATTCCAATGACCTCTGGGATGCCTCAACTGGATCTGGCCCCACCACATTTCCAGGCAGTGAACACTGTACTCTAACTACCAGCTGGGTGGAAAAGCTTTTTTTTCTCTTCACATCACCCTTGTTCCATTTGAATTCTACTTTGAATCTGTGCTCTCTCATTCCTGTTCCATTCACAAGAGGGAACAGCTTCACCCTGTCTACTCTGTGCAGCCCGCTCATGATGTTGTGAGCTTTAAACAGATTTCCTCTCAGTTTTCTTCTCTCCAAGGAGAACAGTCCCAACTTCTGCGCTCGATCCTCATCACTGCAGGGACCTATGAACTATTGGACTGTGGTCACTGCTGTGTGATGCAGTCCAAGGCCTGTGAGATGTGGTTGTATCAGGTGCAAAACACTAGTGTCAATGCCCTTTGTGAGATGAAAGCTGGGTAGGGGAGAGGGGTGCGGGTCATTGATGTTAGGTAAGAGGGGGAGAGTTTCGGGGGAAGGTGGGATGAGCGGCAATGTTTCTGCTGAACGTATAATGTTTATTTGAACAGTAGTACTGCCATTTACCCCTTGAGAGGCAGACAGGCATGTCCACATGCCACATTCAATGACTCGACACTTAAACTTGGTCAATGTCTTAATGCACTAAGAGCTCCTGTATACGGATACATTCCCAACAGGTCTGACCTGAGCCAGTGTAGTCTACTGCTTCTCAGGCAGGGAAACCATCAACAGCTCAGAGATTGAGATTGCAGCACTGCAAAAGATTAGGAGTGGCACAGTGGCTCAGTGGTAAGGACCTGGGTTCAATTCCGCCCTGGGGTGACTGTGTGGAGTTTGCACATTCTCCTCGTGTCTGCGTGGGTTTCCTCCGGGTGTTCCGGTTTCCTCCCACAGTCCAGAGATGTGCGGGTTAGGGTGGGTTGGCCATGCTAAATCCCCCCGTAGTGTTCAGGGATGTTCAGGTTAGGTGAGTTAGAGCTGGGAAATGCAGGATTACAGGGATGCGGTAGGAGGGTGGGTCTGGATGGCATGCTCTGTGGATGGGCTGAACGGACTGCCATTACACCGTAGGGATCTTATGAAATGCCTTGGCCTAATGCTACAAAGATACATTTGGAGTCGGTGCATTAGAGAGACAAGTCCTCCGCCTCGATTTGCTTGGTTACAGGCCAGGAGTGGCAGCAACAGTTCATCTTCAAGCTAAGGAAAGCATCAAACCCCATTTCTCTGCCCAGCTTGCTGGAGGAACATAATTAAAAATTATTGATCAGCCTAAGACTGCTGAAAGTATGATAATTCAGCCAGAATGTGTGATAATACTATGGCTTTAAGAGATGTATTTTGTTCTGGTTTTTTTTTATAAAGAGGTTTTGAGACGATATTGAACTGTCTATTTGGATTCAATGAAGTAGACAGCTTGCAAAGATTTGGATTTTTTTTTAAGTTGGACCAATAGAAGCAGCCTGAATGGGTGGGGTCAAGCTTCCACAGAACCAGGATTTTTAGTTTTGGTTTTTCAATAGTAGTCGCTGGGGTCTTAGAAGCTGCAGCACATCTCTCCCTGCAACTTTCTCTCTACGAGTTTTTTCTCCTCCTGGACTGGAGAATTGCCTGTGAAACAATCTATTTTACTGAATTTTGGCTTTTGTCAAATGTGTGTTTATGAGATGTTAATACATTGTAAGTTAATTAGTTTTAGTTTGTTTTTTTTCTTTTAACAGGATAAGGACATCATTGACTGGGCAGTATTTATTACCCATGGGGCAGTTGAAAGTCAACCACATTGCTGTGACTCTGGAGTCACACGTAGGCCAGACCAGGTAAGGATGACAGTTTCCCTCCCTAAAGGGCATCAGTGATCCAGAGGGTTTTTTTTTTTCCCTTTCCCCCTGACAATCAGCAATGTCTTCATGGTCACTATTAGACTATTAATTCTAGATATTTTTAATTGAATTCAAATTCCACCATCTGCCGAGGCAGGATTCGAACCCGAGTCCCCAGAACATTACACGTGTCTCTGAGTTAACAGTCCAGCAATAATACCACTAGGCCATCACCTTCCCGGTTATATCTATTATTTTGTTAAGCATTTTGATAGAGTTACAGTTGAGCCAATTCTTTTATTTTATTTCTATTTTGTCTGTATTTTAACTGTAGTGCAAAACTAAAGTGTGGTTTGCTTAATGTTGAGCAGTTTGACCAATCGAATTGCATCTAGAATACAACACCTTACCCTTACCTTTAAAATAAGAAACAGTTAGTGTCTAGACTATCTTCTGAATATATTTTGAGGGGGTTTGGTCTGGTCCATAAGAAATGAAAGAAAGGGAGGATTGAGTGACGTGAAAATAGGTGCCATGGTTGTTAGTGCTGGTGCAGGTGGGTAAGAGGTGATAAGATCATCTGAGGGAATGAAGAGGCAGTGCAGAGGGCATGCAGGGTTAGTGGCGTAGATGCAGGGGCAGGGGAAGGTATTGTAAACTATTGTGAGGGAGGTAGAGCATGAAACTTGGTGGTGCAGTGTATGCAGCAGGAGTGGTAGAGTGAGTGTATGGTGGTGGAGAGTGTGGCACTTACTTAGCCAGAGAGAAGCTCATTGACTTTGTAATGGTATTGTTCATGGTTGATCTGGAGCAAGGATAAGGCACATTGTAGGTGGTGACCTCCGACCAGGCTGCCAGCACACTGGGAGTGTGGCTTCCTCAGTGGTCCTCTAGGAGGAACACTCCTCTCCTTCAAATTGCCTCCTTGACCCAGACCTTGAAGTCCCTATTGGAGAATTACGGTGTCTTCCCCTTCTCAGGCATCCTCACTAAGCATCCTTGAGTGAGTAGGAACTTTGGAATGCCAGTGCTCATCCAGTTATACAGTTGGCCTTTTAAAGGTGGTATGTATGCAAGGGATGCCAGCCTTCTGAAGGAAATCTGCTGAGTGGTGAGGTGCATTGGGAACGGCACATGGTAAAGTGGGACTGCAATTTGCATGCAACAGACACCCACAGGGTGGGATAGGGCACATTTGGGAAGATGGGGTGAAAGAACTTACCAGGCACCCTGGAGATACCTACTGGAAAAATCTCAGAGTGACTCGGACTTAGCCTAAAATGATTTAGCCTACTATCAGTGCACCTTCAGTTAGTCCCTCTCTTGTACACTACTGTTGCACACTAAGAAGGTTGTGTCAATACTCAGTGCCCAATAAATAGATGATGCTGTGCAAGAGACCCTGATAATGAGCATGTGAAGTAACAGAGGGATAAGATAACTAATAACCTCATAATCAGAATTGATTGTATGAAAGAAAAGTTATAATTCAGAGTCTGTTAATGAGATGTGCTGGTTAAGAGTGCCTGATTATGAGGATATGGTATACTATTCAGGGTGGGAAAACGAGAAACTGAGAATGAGAGTGAGATAGATATAACAGGCAGGGTTGTGTAGCTGAAAATCTTCTAATGAAAGCAATTATTTAATTCACAAATGGATAAATTGCATGCATGTTAAGCTTTCACTAATCAGAATAAAATTCACTGAAATCATTCCAAACTCAATCACAGTCTGCAGAATTATCAACATAATCCCACCCATAAAGACAGGGACTGTTTATTTAGATTTAGTGAGTCTGAAAAGGAAGTAGGATTTTATGGAAATACAAAATGCTGATAGAATTCTCCAGACTTTCTTTTTGTTTTGCATTATACACAAGAGGATGCTTTTTGCCTTTCAGCTCCCGGTCTGAATTAATCCAGCTTTCAGCTAAAACACAATCGTAAAAGAGGGCTTTGATGAAAGTACACAGTACTCATGTGTGAATAGCTGACTTTTATGAAGCTATGTTCACAAAATGGAAGCAGCAGATGCACAACCGTTTGCATTTATATAGAGCCCTTAACATATTAAACATATCCTAAGGCACTTCGTAGGAGTGTTATTACACAACATTTGACACTGAGCCATACACAGAGACACTAGGTTTAGGCTTTATTGTCATGTGTAATCAAGGGAACAGAAGTACAGTGAAAGTGTACAATGTTGCCATCTTAGATACAAAGGTGCCTAGGTACAAAATTTTAGGTACAAAAATAGAAGAAAAGTTCATGACTATGTTTCTTTTTAGTATAAAGTAGAAAATTAAAGAAATAAAGCTAAAAGTTAAACATTATAATGAAAAGGCACGAAGACAACCTCACAGGCTTAACCACCATGACAGGTGTTAAGGATCAACATAATGGAGGTGAGACACGTAAAGAGATGGACTGAGATTTGGAGAGGGAATTCCACAACTTAAAACCCATTCAGCTGAAAACAGAGCTGACAATGGCAGATTGATGGAAATTAAGGACATACAAGTAAACAGAATTCGAGGGGTGCAGAGATCTCGCAGAATAATAAGGCTGATAAGACAGACGAGGCCAAGGAAAAGCTGTGAAGGATGATAGTGTTAAAACTGAAACATTTGTTGGACCAGGAGCCAGTATGATGAGTGGATGTGACCTCGGTATCAGTCAGGACATGGGCAACAGAGCTTTGGATGAACTCACGTTCATGGAAGGCACATGACAGGGGACCATTGGAATGGCTGAGTCTGGAGGTGATAAAAATATGCTTGAGCATTTAACAGGGATGAAGAAAGCATAGGAAATGCTTTTTGTGCACCTTCTTTGCAACTGTAAATTTGTATTCCTTGCTCTGTTCAATCAAACCATGATCTTTGTATGGCATGATCTACCTGTACTGCACGCAAAACAAAACCTTACACTGTATTTAGGTACACGTGACAACAATGAAATCAAACCAAAACAAATCAAATCATTGATATCATCCGGTGGTCTTAAGTAAAGAACAGGATATAACATTGAAAGCTCAGCTCAGAGACAGATGGCACATGAGATTGACCGTAACCTGATCCTACTCAAGCCGGTTGTCAGGGTGGGGAAACAGCGTTGGTTTCCTGTGAAAGCAAGTTGTGACTGGAAATTAGGAAGACGTCTGCATGTTGGACATAGCTTGAAGTGCATTGGAGATGGTGGAAGGGTTAAGAGCAGTTGTAGTTTCTGAATTAAAAACAGTGTTTGAGAAACTCAAGAGGTCTGGTGGTGTCTGAGGAGAGAAAAACAAAGCTCACATTTTGAATCCAATGTAATTCTTCTCCAGAACCAAAGAAGGTAGAAAATGATGAGTTTAAGGCTGTAAGAGAAAAGTGGGAAACAGCAAGTGGAAGAGAAAGGAAGGTCAGGGAAAGGTGTCACAGAACAAAAAACAAAGGGAGTGGTAATGTTTGTAGAAATGGGACATAGATCCAGAGGAAGTACTCATGGTAGAATATACACTAGCACTGCTTAAAGCAATAGAAGGAACAGTAGACACTAGGGGTTGGGAGCAGGGTATGCATTAATCAAAATGGAGGACAGTGTTCATGCCCTGAAGATGTTGGAACTCAATGTTGTGTCCTGAAGGCTGTAAAGTTACAAATCAGAAAATGAGATGTTGTCCTTCAGGGTGCATTGGTTTCACTGGAATCTGCAGAAGGCTTAGGACAAGAATGTTGGCATGAGAGCAAGATGATGCATTGAAAGGCAGGGCTAGATAAATTTTTGAACGGTAAAGGAATTAAAGGTTATGGTGTGCAGGTGGGTAAGTGGAGCTGAGTCTCAAAGTGATCAGCCATGATCTTGTTAAATGGCGGGACAGGCTCAAGGGGCTGGATGGCCTACTCCTGCTCCTAGTTCTTATGTTCTTATGTTCTTATGTAAATAGCGAGCAACCAAAAAGTCAGGGGCATTCCTGTGGATTACGCGGGAGCATTCCGGAACGTGGCCACCCATTCTGTCTTTTGTCTGCCCGACATAGAGGAGATCATATTGTGAGCAGTGACTATAGTAGACTAGATTGGAAGATTTGCAGGGTAACCACAGCTTCACCTGGAAGATGTGCCTGGGTCTTTGGACACTGAGAAGGAAGACGGGCATATGGCAAGAATTATCCCTTCCATGATTGCACGGAAAGGTGCCATGGGAGAGGAGTGGGCCAGGGTGTAACCTTGTTGTAGATCTGAGAGAGTGAGGGCAGAATGTGGGAATGGACTGGTCACCACTGAGAGCATTGTCCATCACAGTGAGAAAGGGCGAATCTTTGATTGAGACATTTTGCAGAAGGGAGAGCTATTGGAACAAGTAAGATGGCAATGGAGAAACTGGGAGAATGGAATGGAGTGCCAATGAGAAGCAAGATGTGAGGAAGTATCATCGAGGTTGTTGTGAGAGTCAGTGGGTTTGTAATGAATATTAGTGGACAGCCTATCCCCAGAAATATAAAGCGAGAAGATAGGAATGGGAAGGCAAGTTTCAGATGATGGACCAGGTGAAATTGAGAGAAGAAATTTGAAGAAAAATTGATTTTTAAAAACATTTCTGGCGAAAGCAGCACTAATACGGTCATTATTTATCAAGCAAAGTATTATAGCAGAGTACACGATGTGACATCGCGTAGATGAAAACTAAAAGGGAGTGGGGTCAAAAATATATCCTTGAGGTGCCTCAGAGTTAGCAGTGCATATCTGTAATTGAAGATGTGAAAATGTTTTGGAAGATGCCCTGTGTACAACTGAATGGAATGAGTTAAGGGCGGTCTCACTGATTTCTCTTCCTACTCCTGCACTGTTAGCTCCTGACTCCACTCAAGAATCTATTCCAGCACACCCTCTTCTTTTCTATTCACAAGCTGTGCTTCGCCTTACTTTAATGTATGATTCCGAAGGTACGTTGACCAATATCTACAGCACCACTTACTTCCTCTACTTCCCCAGGAGGCTAAGGAAATTCACTTGACCACAAGGACTCTTAGCAATTTTTATAGATGTACCATAGAAAGCATCCTATCTGGATGCATCATAGTGTGGTTTGGCAACTGCTCTTCGCAAGACTGCAAGAAACTACAGTCAGTAGTGAAGACATCCAAGTCCATCACATAAACCGGCCTCCAACCCATTAACACTAACTACACATCCCACTGTCTCAGAAAGGCAGCCAACATAATCAAAGACCCCTCTCAACCCAGTTATACTCTCTTCCGCACTTTTCCGTCCAGTGGAAGATATAAATATTTGTATACACATATGAATAGATTCAGGGGCAGCTTCTTCCCCATTGTTATTAGACTTCTGAATAAAATTCTCAAATTTTAAATTTCATGTTGATCTCATTCTCTGAGCACCTTCTCTGCAGCATCATTGTATTCCTCGTTCTGTTCTATTGCACTAATGAACTTTGTACAGTATGATCTGCCTGGGCTGCATGCAAAACAAAACTTTTCACTGTATCTCGATACAAATGACAATAATAAATCAAATCAAAACACTTCTGTGGATGTTCCCATTGCCTCTAATTTGTATTGCTGTCTGGCATCCAATATTAATGACAAGAAGCCTTTTCCTGTTGTTGCCTTGGTACCTGACATAAAATTCCATTCCCTCACCTTCAACACCAAGCCTCTCCCTGGCAACAGTCAGAGTCTGAAATGGAGTCTTTGCAGGCAATAAGAAAAGCAAAATACTGAGCATGCTGGAAATCTAAAATAAAAACTGAAATTGCTGGAGAAACTCAGCACGTCTGGCAGCATCAGTGGAGAGAGAAAGAGTTAATATTTTGAGTTCAATGTAACTCTTCTTTGAAACCATTCACAGACTTGGCATCCTGACTTTCAAAACCATGTACCTGCTCGATTATGGAATTTTCCACCTCTGTACCATGGATCATGCCTCTTTCCATCTCACATTCAATTTTCAAACCTTCACCTGTTACTTTCACACTTAATTATTCTACTGCTCTTCTCTACAGTTTGACCTCTATCCTTTAATAGAAAACAAAGAATGGCAGACAGTGAAGACCTGAAATTAAGAAACAGAAATTGCTGGTGAAACTCAGCAGGTCTGGCAGCATCTGTGGGGAGAAAACAGTTGTTAACATTTTGAGTCCAATAACTCTTCATCACGACTGACAACAGCTAAGAAAATGTGGTATTAATGCTGCAGATGAGGTTGTGGAAGACAAGGATGGGTGGGGCAGGAGGAGGTGGGTGTGTAAGTGGGAAGAGGTGAACAGATAGGTAGAGACAGAGCCCAGACAGAGAGTGATATGAAAGGAGTAGACAAAAGAGGCAGTTATTGAGAGCAGATGCAGTAATTGTAACAAGGTCAGCTGACTGGATCTCATAGGTCTGTTCAGCTGATACAATCAGGGAGCCCTGGCTGACATAAAGAAGGGAGTGTCAGAAATACTGACAATCTGGTGCCCGACATCTGTATGAGGCAGGACAATAGTTGAGGACTGTTCATGTGTAAATATAGGGTGACTCGGTAATGGGATACCAGCCTGTGCTGAATTATTTCAGTAGGCCAGAACAGAGAAGCTGAATAGGTGATAATGAGTAGGAGAAAATAGGTTGACTGTATTGAAAGTAACTCATATCATAACAGGACCAAGTATAGGGTTGGTAAAGAAAAAAGTAGAAGGACGGAATCAGGCTATAAATTATCAAACTCAATGTTGAGTCCAAGAGGGACTCCTTTAACTTGAGCTCATCCAAACTTCTGTCATTGTCTTCCAACTCACAACAAGTTTTCCTCCCCCATCACTTCTGTGCTCAGTTCCCTGTGACAAACTAGCAGCACCCTTAATGTTAAACATGTTTTCAAGTCAACTACCCCTCTGTAATGGCCCTCTGTATCCCTGCAACTTCTCCTGGCCTCTCAGATCTCTATGCCAGCAGTTCATATCCAGAACAATTTGATGTTAAAGGACGTCATAAGGAGGATTATGAAGTATATCAATTTCAACTTATAGCTTTTGGAATCAGTTTAAACATGTACAATTCCCTTTTAAATTTCACTGAGAATTAGGGAAAAGAAAGTAATTGATGCGCACTAGTAAGTTCTCCATTTGGAGCGCTGTTAATTTTATTGATTCACCCAGTGCAAACTGATATTTTTCTGTGTAAATATTTTATCCTTTTAATCAACCTTACCCATAATTGCTTTTTATATTTGTCTTTAATTTTTAATTAAGCATTCCGCAGGAACAATATTAAACATCAAAGTGGTACAGAGAAAGATAAGAGTGCACATGGGAATCCAAAACCAATAAGAATTATCTTTTCAGAAAAAAAATGTTCATTTTGTGGAGGAAAGTTCTGTACCAAGCTTTTTAGGCAAAAACAATGTCATTGAGTACCATTTGGGGATTAGGTGAAGATTGGATCTGTCTCTGAGGATTTAACATTTTCTGTGCTGGTCTTACACACCATGGAAAACTCAATTACTCCTGTGGGGGAAGGCCCAATCAAGTTGTGTGGCTATCAGACAATGTAATTGGACAGCGCAAGGCTTCTTTGAGGGTTGGAATAAGTCCTACCTGTCAAGATCTGCCGATAAAGCAGAGGCCTATGACTCTCCCTTCCCCTTAGTCAGTGCAGGAAGGAGGTTTTCAATGGACCACTCCTTCCTGACGATGGATCCCAGGACTAGGCACCAAGCGCCTGAAAATGTGAATGGGGACAATTGCCAACCCAACAGGGTTTGCTGGGCCACCTTCAGTGAGCAGTGGAAAACCATGTGACTCTCATTTAATCCCTATGGCACCACTGAAACCCAGTGGGCACAGGGATAATTACCTTTAAGTAACCCTAATTGCTTGCCCATTGACAATGGGCAGTTTTCTTATGTTGCCTCCATCATGCAAACCAATCTCCCATCTACGGACTCCATCTATACTTCTCGTTGCCACAGAAAGGTGGCCAACATCATCAAAGACCGCTCCCACTCTGGTTATACTCTTTTAAAAACCCTTGCATCAGGCAGGCGATACAGAAGCTTGAACACACGCACCAGCAGGTTCAAAGAACAGCTTCTTGCCTGCTGTTATTAAACTGCTGAATGGACCTCTCCAATTTCAAATCGAATGTTAACCTTGCTTTTGTGCACCTCCTGCGTAGACATAAGCTTGTCTGCCTCACTCTGTCTAAGCACCCTATTATGTCCTTGTACTGTATGATCTGCCTGTACTGCTTGCAAAACAAAACTTTTCACTGTACGTAGGTACATGTGACAACAATAAATCAAATCAAATCAGGGTTTTTTTTAAATGTTGTGCAGCGATGCTTATTTTAGCTCCCTTAAGATAAGGAATTGGATGTGGGGAATCGAACAGACACTTATGGCAGCTAATTATCATATACAAATTTTATATTTCTCAGGCACATAAGTGTCTGGGCTATTATTAAGATACTAAGTTATAACAGAGCAGCATACTTCCATCAGGGTGTCATGCTTCAAGTGATCTGAGGTAAGGTGGAGAAGGTGAATTTAAACCCCCTCAGATCACGTGCTATGAAACTGTGATGATATCATGACCACGTCTCTTAAAGGCATACTGATAGTGATGGTTAAGGAAACAGGCAGGATGCAACATCAGACCTTTTACATTGTGAATTTAATTGGGAAGAGTTTTCCATACCTCGAGAGTGTGATGTGGGTGTTCCCATCCAAATCTCCTGGTCACTCATCATCATGCCCACTTTAGTAGCTGCCACTAAATCTGGTTCTCATCTGTAACCCTCACATCCCATCATGGTCAGGGTAAAATAAAAACCAAGGCTTGCATTTAAATAACACTTCTCATAATCTCAGGCCATTCCAAAGTGCTTTACAGTCATTAAAACACTTTTGAAATTTACTCACTGTTGAATGGGAAACATAGCAATGAATATTCATACGACAAGATCCTATCCTGTATAGATAACATAATCTGCTTTTAGTGAGGTTGATTGAGGGGTATATATTGATCTGCAAGCAAAGGAGGAAGATAGCACCATCAGGATCCTTTACATTCATTTGAATTGGCCTCTTGTCAACATATCTTATAAACTGTGTCTCTGACATTCAGTTCACTCTGCGTATCATTGGAAGAGGAGCTTCAGTTTTCATGTTGAAACGTCTGGGGTGGATCTGTGAACCTGCAACTTTCGGAAACAGAGATGCGGGTGTGATCAGCTGACCCACATCTATAGTACGTTTACAATTCTCAAGTGAGGCTCAGGCAAATGATGACCCTTCATATGAGGGTCTAGGCAATGATCCTTGTGTGTGGAGATACAATTCATGTGAGATAGGGAAATCGAGCGACAATCAAACTTAATCACTAATTATTATTAACATCTTTGGAATTACCATTGTCCAGAAACTGATATGGACAAGTGATATGATTAAAATGTGACAAGAGCAGGTCAGAGGCTTGAAATTCTGCAATGAGTCTACCTCGGGCACACAGGCTGCAATGGTTCAAAAAGGCAGCTCACCATTACTTTCTCAAGGTTACTAGGGATGGGCAACAAATGCTGCCCATATCCAATTAGTGAATTAAAAAAAAACTAAACTGGGCAGAAAGTGGCCAGATGTAATTCCTACTTTTGGGTACGTCCGGGATGGCCACAGATCTTGACCATTCCAAATTGCCCTATTTATGATTGAGCTGTTAACTTGCGTTCTTGACTTCCCACACAGGACATAGTACAATTTTGAAGCAGAGATGGCATGTTTTCTGTGAAGGATTATTCAATATTTACTCCTCAACTAGCATGGCCAAAATCAGGTCATTTGCTGTTTATGAATGCCACGTTTCCTACATTGCTACATTGACTTTATGTTAATACTGGCTGTGAAGTGGTTTGGGATTTCCTGATGTCGTAAAGGGTGCTATACGATTATAAGTTCTTCCTTTTGCCTCTTTGTTGGCTATCAAAATAGAAAGATTAACACACTTAAATAAATAAGATGATCACGCTGCCATCTTTATACCTTTGCGACATTCCCATGATATGATCTCCGTGTCATAGCGTGTGACCTGAGAGTATAAATGTCTCCAACTCCACCTTAACTGGGGTCGCTTGAAGCATGACATGCTGACAGAAGCCTGTTACCATTTCTATTAGCTTAGTATTAGTCCAGACCTGTGATTGTAATGTATGTCGATACCAGGAGTTGGGATACATGTTGACTGAATCTTTCAGCATTTTATTACCCACATCTCCGTTTTATGTTAATGTAGGATAATATGAGCCTTACCACATCTAGTACAAATACCCTGCAGGAGGCAAAACCTGCAGAAAGCAGGGAGGCAGTCCTCAACCAAAATAAAACTTAAATCGGGTCATTTGCTGGAATCAACAGCCTGTGCGGTCTGCAGGAACACTAACTGCAAGATTAAAAAGCTGAGAATTGTGTCTATTTTCACTGTCTTTGCCCATCTGTTGCAGTCACTGCTAGTCTTCCACTGCCCAACAGGCATGGCTTTTGACAAGTAAATTTAATTTTTGAAAAGTGCCAAGTTAAATTAACTTTATGCACATGAGTATCAGTACATAAACTGGAGTTGACACTGCCTGCTCTCCCATCCCTATAGCTCGGAGAGAAGGCTACTGATTTACTTGTCACCTAAGGGAAGCAGAGTTTCAGAACCCCCGAGAGAGTTAAGAGGCATCTCAGAATCTATGTGTCTCGAATCACACAGATTTAGAAGGAATAGTTCAAAGACCCCAAACAAGAATCACTGTAAAGCTTATACTGTGGGTTTATTTTATTTCACTGTACAGTTCAGTTCTCAACTGGGAGTTGATTGTTTCCAAACTCTGATTCTCTGTGCAGTGATAGGAGGTTAAACTCTTCAAATGGTGATGGTATTTGCAGAAAAGACAGAAGGGGTGGGTGGGGAAGGTGAATTTGTCTTTTATGTGGTGTGTTTTAATCATTGCACGTTGTAGTCTGAAAGGGTGGTAGAAGCAGATTCCACAATAACTTTCACAAGGAGCTTTGGTAAAGGTTGTATTCATGAAGAGCTAGTGAGACAGAGATTTTTTGTGGAAACCCCATCCCCAGGAGTTAAGAGAGGGGACCTTGGTTTCTCTGCAAAATGTAAATGATCTTGGCCTGCAGCGATCAATTTCAAAAGTAGTGGATGATGCAAAACTTGGGAAAATTGTAGATATTTTCTAATCAAGTTGTTCAGAGATGTTATAACACACCTCTGGCGTAGGTGGGAATTGAACCTGGGCTTCCTGGTCTGGGGTGGGTGGGTAGTCATAAAACTGCACCACAAGCATCTTTTGGGAGAGTTGTAAACTGTGGGGAGAGCAGTGCAGAAATTCAAAAGGAGATTGCTAAGTTGGTGAAGTGGGCAGACAGATAGTAGACGGAGTTCAATGTGGAAAAGCATAAGGTAAGAAACTTTGGGTACAAAGAGCATGGAAACCATTCTGTTATCTGTGCTAAAGGCATTAAAGATGGTAGGGTAGGTAGATAGAGCATGAGCAATAATAAATTGAGGGGAAGTGATCGCCTGGAGGTTTATCACTGTATTGTTAATCCAGAGACCCAGGTAGCTTTCTGGGGACCCCATTTTGGCAGCTAGAGTCTCATGATGACCATTACTTTTGGGAGAAGAAAAATATGGTTCACTTAATGTCCTTTAGGTAAGGAAACTGCCATCCTTACCTGGTCTGGCCTACATGTGACTCCAGACCCACATCAATGTAGTTGACCCTTAACTGCCTTCAGGGCAATAAGAGATGGGCAATGAATGCTGGCCTAGCCAGCGATGCCATCATCCTGTGAATGAATGAAATACCGTTATAAAGCATGCAGTATTTAATGGATTTGCTGGTCAACCCACAGCAGAATTCTTTACCACAGAGGGCTGTTGAGGCTGGGTCGTTAGGGTTTCAGAAACTAGGAGCAAGAGTAAGCCATTTGGCTCTTTCAGCTTGTTCTGTCACTTAATATGATCGTGATTGATTCTCTATGGTAATGCCATCTTCCTGCTTTCTCCCGCAACCCCATAATGCCTTTAACATCTATATATTTAAGGCAGTAAGGTGGCTCAGTGGTTAGCACTGCTGCCTCACAGTGCCAGGGACCTGGGTTTGATTCCACCCTCGGGGGACTGTCTATGTGGAGTTTGCACATTCTCCCCGTGACTGGATGGGTTTCCTCCAGGCGCTCCAGTTTCTTCCCACAGTCCAAAGATGTGCAGGCTAGGTGGATTGGCCATGCTAAATTGCCTGTAGTGTTCAGGGCTGTATAGCTTAGGTGGGTTATAGGGGGATGGGTCTGGGTGGGATGCTGCAAGGGTCAGTGTGGGCTTGTTGGGCCGAAGGGCCTGTTTCCACACTGTAGGGATTCTACGATTCTAGGTGGACTGCAGCAGTTCAGGAAGGCAGCTCACCACCACCTTCTCAAGGGTAACTAGGGATAGGCAATAAATGCTGGCCAGCCAGCAACATCCACATCCCACAAAAGAATAAAGTGAAAATTCTAGGCTTCATCAAGAAGAGCATAGAGAACAAGAACAAAGATGGTCTGCTGATTTTATAGAAGACACCAGTTGGACCTCACCTGGAGTACTGTGAGAGTTCTGGGTACCACATCGTAGGAAGAATGCGAACAGAGTGCAGAACATGTTCACAAATATGGTTCCAGGGATGAAATTCTTCAGTTACGAAGAAAGCTTGGAGAAGTTGGGACTGTTCTCCTTGATCAAAATTTTCAAAATCATGAGGAGTCTGGACAGAGTAGATGAAGAGGAACTAACCCTGCACCTAAAAAACCCATTGGGCGCAGTTTTAAAGATTTTGGAAATGAAGGAAAGGCAATGTCAGAAAACAATCTTTTTCACATGGACAGCAGTTAGGGTCAATGATCCACTGCCAACAACTGGAGGCTGGCTCAACGGAAGAATTCAAGAGAACATGTGATGATTATTTAAATAGAAACAATATGCAGGGTTACAGGGAAAATGCAGGAGATTGACTAGGAGCCAAAATGGTCAGAAAGCCAGCACAGACGCAACGGGCCGAAGGACCTCCATCTGCACTGTGACGACACAAAGAATCAGCACCATCTTGTCAAGCTGGATGAATTGGCATCTTTTTTCTCAAGTCTGTTTCTTGCTTCCTAGTCCTGATGAATGCAAGACAAAAGCTTTGATTCCTCATTCGCTTTCATTAATATATAAATCCTGACCTACTGAGTGATCACTTCATACCGATAGGGTGCTGCGGTCATAAAATCATGTAAAAAAGAGGAACAGGAAATTGCTGTTCTTCCCTTGAAGCCTGCTCTTTCATCACAGATGATCCAACATTCCTCACATTCTCTCTCCTGCCTGTACTCCATAACCGTTGACTCCCTGACTGATCAAGAATCTATCTATCTCAGCCTTAAATATACAGAAGGACTCTACTCTCACAGCTCTCTGTGGCAAGGATTTCTAAAGACTCACAACCCTCTGAGAGAAGAGATTCCTCCTCACCTCAGTCTTAAGTTAATACCCCTTTATTCTAAGGCTGCGCCCTCTGGTCCTGGCCTCTGTCATGAGACGAAACATCCTTTCAGCATATACCCTGTTGAGCCCCCTAAGAGCCCTATTCGATTTGTGGAATCCCTGCAGTGCAAAAGGATGCCATGCAGCCCATTGAGTCCACACTGACGCTCCGAAGAGCATCCTACCCAGAGCTACACCCCACCCTATATTCCTGTCACCCCACCATGGCCAATCCACCTAGCCTGCACATCTTTGGACTATGGGAGGAAACCAGAGCACCCAGGGGAAACCCACGCAGACAGAGGGAGAATGTGCAAACTCCACACAGACAGTCAAACGAGGCTGGGATCAAACCCAGGTCCCTGGTGCTGTGAGGCAGCAGTGCTAACCACTGAACCACCATGCTAAAAAAGATCACATCCCACTCTTCTAAACATCAGTGAGTAAAATCCATATGTGATTGTGTTGAAAGACGGAGTTGAGGTAAAAAGTCAAGAATGAACTTGATTGGTGGAACAGGCTCAAAGAGCTCACAAGCTTACCCCCGGCTTTTCCTTTTTGTGTTTTTCTGTTTTGATGATGGGGAAAAGCAAAATTTGCATTTAGATGGTTTATTATCACATTAAATCTTTCTAAAAAATGATGTATAATGCTTTTTCTTTTGAAGTGGCTTATGTACATAAATGCTACAGCTGTTTCCATCAGCAATGTTTGACAAGCAGCGTTACAATTCTTTTAACCATAAAGAAATATTGTCCTCCTGAATTTGTCAACATTATCCCCCTTAGTGCTTTACATTGTTAACCTTCTGTATCTGAAATGGTTAAATTGACACACTGTATTCACTTCTCTCAATTATAAGCTAAACGTGTCAATGACAATTTTGCCAATTTCTTCCTCCTTCTATCTCCATGGAAAAAACAATTGATTTGATTTATACATTACTCCAGGCTGTTATGAGAGGAATGCAAACAGTTTACAAAGACATATTAATAAGTAAGTGGGCAAAAGTGAGCAAATAGAACATAACGTGGGAAAATGTGAAGTTGTCCATTTTGGAAGGGAGAACAAAGTATTGTTTAAATGGAGAAAAACTTCAGAAAGCTGCAACACCAAGGGACCTGGGGCGGTGGATTTGAACACAAAAACACTGAAAGCTAGTACCCAGCACAGCATGTAATCATGCAAGCTAATGGAATGTTGGCCCTTATTTCAATGGGGTTGGAGTGTAAGAGTAGGGAAGTCTCATAGCGAATGTACAAGGTGCTAGTGAGACATCTGGAGTACAGTGAGCATTTTGGTTCCCTTATTTAAGGAAAGATATCGTTTCATTGCAGTTCAGAGAATCTTCAATAGGATGATTCCTGGTGTGGAGGCATTGTCTTATGAACAGATGTTAAACAGGTTGGGACTCTACTCACTGGAGTTCAGAAGAATGAGAGGTGATCTCATTGAAACATATAGGATTCTTGAAGGGCTTTTAAGGGTAAATGCTGACAGGATGTATCCCCTGATAACAGGAACTGCGGATGCTGGAGAATCTGAGACAACAAGGTGCAGAGCTGGATGAACACAGCAGGCCAAGCAGCATCAGAGGA
>JAHRHZ010000223.1:6614753-6663136 GCA_024137785.1 Ginglymostoma cirratum | reverse complement strand
GCATAGCCTAAGAATAAAGGGGCGCCAATTTAAAACTGAGATGCCTCTTCTCTCAGAGGCTGTGAGTCTGAGCCAAGGTCCTTGTGCATATTTAAGGCTAAGATCAATATATTCTTGGTCAGTAGGAGAATCAAGGATTATGGGGAAATGTCAGGAAAGTGGACTGGAGGAATGTCAAATTGGTCATGAACCTATTGAATGGTGGAGCAGCATTGAACAGCTGAAAGGCCTAGTCTTGCTCCTATTTCTTCTGGCTTGATCTGACCACACATCCTATCACACCCTAACTCTTCTGGTGGCAGGTCCAGCCTGATCTTGAGGTCTCAATATCCCTCATCCAGGTTGCCAATACTCTCTTGTTGCCCTGAATTATTGCCCTTAATCGCAAGGATCTTGCAAAATGCTGAGGCTCAGGAAGGCAATCATAAGTGCCAACTTTAGTGAATGCAAAATGAACTTGGGACTCAGACCTGTACAATGGGGAAGCTTTTCACTGGGAGCCAACCAAATGTCCAAATGCATCTAAACCAGATTACATCCAAATTTCTGCTCATTTTCACATTTGGGAAACTAATATTGCTAATAGATTTTGACAGTTCGTCTGACGGCTTAGCAACTGATGAGGCAATGAGACCCCAAATTTTCTCAACCTCCCCTAAAACATAGAAGACAACAAATCAGTGAATAAGTAAATTAAAGAGAGAATTTCAGTCAGTTACCTGGTTCAGCATCCTGGAAGTGATAATGGCATGACACAGGTCATAAGGCCATAAGAGAATCAGTTAAAGGAGCAGAATTAGGGCACTTGGCCCATTGTGTCTGCTCCACCATTCGCTCATGGCTGATACGTTTCTCAACCACATTCTCCTGCTTCTCCCATAATACTGATCCTCGATTAATCAAGAGCCTATCTATCTCTGTCTTAAATACACTCAATGACTTGGTCTCCAAAGTCCAACGTGGCAATCTTCTCAGTGTAGGACCATTAAGAAGCCGCGGGAAATTTGGGGATAGTAAGTAGCTAATGGACTGAAGAGGAATAATCGATCTATCTAACCCCTTGATTTTTAATGATTTTACCATAACTGAATTCAACAACTTTACATCATGGAAGGCATCATATGCCAGAATCGGACCAGCCTGTAGTAATGTCACAGATACAAGAGGTTGGTATGGTGAGAAACTGAACTCCAGGCTTCTCAAAGCCTCTCTACCATTAAGTACAAATTAGGAGTGTGGTCGAATACTCTACTCTTCCCTGGATGAGTCCAACTCCGATAACACTCAAGATGCTTACTATCCAGGACAGAGCGCCCACTTGATTGGCATTCCAACTGCCACTTTAAATATTCACTTCCTCTGGACGGACACACAGTGGCAGCATTGTATACCATCTCCAAAATGTATTGAAGTGATTTGCCATGGTTTGTTGGACAGATTCCCTGACCTATACCTTCTAGAAGGACAAGGACAGTGAAGGTATGGGAACACCACCAGCTGAAAGTTGGCCTCCAAGCCACTCACCTTCCTAACTTGGAAATATTTCTCAAATGTTTTGCCATTGTTTAGTCAAAATCCTGGAGCTCCCAGACTTCATTGTGTATGTTCACCCCAAGGTCTGCAATGGTCCAAAATGGCCACAAACCCCTCCATCTTCTCAAGGTCAAGTTAGTGTTTGCAATAAGTTCTGGCTTAGCCATTGGTGCACATGTCCTACTAATAAATATTAAAAACTGAGTGTTCAAAATGAAGGTCAACTGAAGTCCCATCATGAATTTATGTATGACTCAGGAGAATGGTGAAGGAGATGGTGACACAACATTGGGGCTGAATCATTGACTTGAGAACAGCAACCAACTCAAGCCAAATCTTCAAATCTGACATGATCTGGGGTGGAGGAAGGTTGTCTACCTGCAAGGCAATAATTTCCAGTTGAGCCCTGAAGATTAGCAACAACTTCATTAACATTATAAATGCATCTCTTGAAGCTCCAACCTCCGACTGTACTCTTACTTTCAAGGAGGAGACAAGCTGCAGGCACAGTGAGAGAGTCCACCATCATCTTCAGCAGAGTTGACTCACCCTGGCAATCCCTTTGATGGGTACTACTTTCGGTGTCTTTCCTCTGCTTTTAGGAGCGTTGTCTTCCACATTTTCAGCCAAACTCTGGAAAACTGGCTTGGGTGCACACCTAGAGTACAATTTTATGACCCTTCTTCTCACAATCCCACCGCCAAGAGATTGGAAAAACTGCTTCCTTTGAACCCTGTTTCTAACAAGCATGCTCATCTTCATTGATCATGATTATAAGTTACACGACACCAGGTTATAGCCCAACAGGTTTATTTGAAAACACTAGCTTTCCGAGCTCTGCTCCTTCCTTAGGTGTGGTGTCATGGCCTTCATTGCTTAGACCTTTGAGTATGGGAGTTGGGACATCATGTTGAGATTGTACAGGGTGTTTGTGAGGCCCCTCCTGAAGTACTGTGCACAATTCTGGTCACCCTGTTGTAGAAAGGATATTATTAAACTGGAGAGAGTTCAGAAAAGATTTAGCAGGATGTTGTTGGGGCTGAGGGTATAAGCTATAAGGAGAGATGGGATAGCCTGGGACTTCTTCACTGGAGTGTAGGAGATTGAGGTTATAGAGGTTAGTAGAATTGTGAGGGGTATAGACGAGGTAAATGACAGATATCATTTCTCTAAGGTGGAGGATTTCAAAACTTGGGGGCATACTTTTAAGGTGAGAGGAGAAAGATTTAAAAAAAAATGAGGGCCAAATTTTTACCACAGAGAGTGGAGTGAACTTCCAGATGAGGTGGTGGATTTGGATACAGTCACAAGGTTTAAAAGGCATTTGGATAAGTTCGTAATTAGGAAACATTTGGAGAGAATGGGCCATGTGCAGGCAGGTGAGAATAGTTTAGTTTGGGGTTATGTTTGGCATGCACTAGTTGGAGCAAAGGATCTGTTTCCGTGCTGTATGGCTGTAAGACTCAATAACTCTACAGATACAGCCAGACCTGTTGAGTTTTTCCAGCACTTTCTATATATACTCCTGCATAAACCAGACAGGCTGAGTGGCCTGTTTCTGTGTTGTAGTCTTTTTAATTCTCTGCAGTGTCGAAGGAAACAGCCAACAGCTACAGGGCAAGGACTTTATTGTTGATTTTCTTGTTATTTTGTCAATAGATTTTTATTAGCGATAGGGCTAACACTTCCTTAGGCAGGAGGAGATTGATGAAATGTTTATAGATTAGTGTTAGACAGCAGGGGCAGGGAGAAAATTCTCAATACAGGAAGCAAACTAAGCATGGAACATTTCTTCCTAAAAATACAGGAAGGCATTCTTAGGGGGACAAAAAGGTGCATTATTTGTATATATTGAACAATAAAAAACAATATGTTAAACAGTAAGAGACAGTAAGAACTGCTGATGCTGGAGTCAGAGATAATGCACTGCGGAGCTGGAGGAACACAGCAGGCCAGGCAGCATCAGAGGAGCAGGAAGGTTGAGGTTTCCGGTCAGAAATTTTCTGAAGAAGGGTCTCGACCTGAAACGTCAACTTTCCTGCTCCTCTGATGCTGCCTGGTCTTCTGTGCTCTTCCAGCTCCACACTGTGTTATCTATGTTGAACAGTAAAACTGCTTTTCCAGAGATTGAGATTGAGAAATAACGAGGAGAAACATTGTCAGGGATGTTAAAGTTCTGAGAGGGACCTGGGCTGTGAGGGACTTCAATTATATGAAGAAACTGGAAGAGCTGGCACCGTTCACTCTAGGTTAGAGAAGATTACAGGAAACAGAAAGTGTTGGAGAAACCGGCAGAGTGATCGAGTGAGATTCAAAACTGTGATGTGGAGAAACTACTTTTCATAGAACATTCATTGAATCACAACAGGGTGGAATTAGGCATGCTTGGCCCACCAAGTCCAGACTCACCTCTGGAGCATCCCACCCAGACCTATCCTCGTATAACACACCTAAGCTACGCATTGCTGAGCACGATGGGCAATTTAGCATGGCCAATCCACCTAGCCTGCACATCTTTAGACTGTGGGAGGAAACCCACACAGACGCAGGGAGAATGTGCAAACTCCACACAGACAGTCATTCGAGGGTGAAATTGAACCCAGGTCCTTGGCACTGTGAGGCAGCAGTGCTACCCACTGAGCCACCGTGCTGTCCCTACTCTCAGAGGGTGGCGAATCTGTGGAACTTACTGCCCTAGAGTGGAGTGGAGGCAGAATCAATCAACAGATTCAAGAAAGAAACAAGTATGTTTCTGATTAAAGACAGGATAAAGGGCTCTGGGGAGCAGGTAGGAAAATAGAGTTAAAAACAGGATAAGAGCAGGCATGATCATATTAAATGGTGGAGCAGGCTCGAAGGGCAAAATTACCTACTCCTGCTCCTAATTCCTATGTTCTTATATAAATGCAGCAGGTCTGGCAGCTTTGTGGAGAGAGAAATAGAATTAACATTTCAATTTCATATGACTCTTCTTCAGAACCCAGACTCCAAACATTAACTCTGTTTTTTCTGTCCATGGATGCTACCAGACCTGCTGAGTTTCTTCAGCTCTTTCTGTTTCTATTTCAGGTCTCCAGCATTTGCAATACTTTTTGTTTTTGAATCTTAAGATTGTGGGGAAATGCGGTAGACACTTTCAAAACCCTGAAGGGTTTGGTCAGAGCAAATAAACAGAAAGTGACAGAAGGAACTGTAACCAGAGGATAAAGATTTAAGTAAATTGAGCGATGAACCAGTTGCAACTTGAGGAAATCACATTCCAAATATTGAGTTGTTGTGAATTAGAATGTGCTACCTGAAAGGCTATTTGAAACATGTTCAAAAGTAACATTCAATTGCAAATTGGAAAGCTGACGGAAAAGGAGAAAATTGCAGACCAATGGGCAAAATGGAAGTTGACAGATGGAGACATTAAGACCATAAGACGTAGGAGCAGATTTAGGCCATTTGGTCTGCTCTACTGTTCAATCATGGTTGATATGTTTCTCAACCCCATTCTCCTGCCTTCTCCCTGTAATCTTTGATCCCCTTATTAATCAAAAACCTATCTCTCTCTGGTTTAAATGCACTCAATGGCTTCCACAGACCTCTGCAGCAATGAGTTCCACAGAGTCACTACTCTCTGGTTGAAGAAATTCCTCCTCGTCTGAGTTCTAAGGAGTCATCCCTTCACTCTGATGGTGTGCCTTCGAGTCCTAGTCTCCACAATGAGTGGAAGCATCTTTTTCATGTCCACTGTATCCAGGCCTCTCAGAGTTCTGTAAGTCTCAATCAGATCCTCCCTCATCCTTCTAAACTCCATTGAGTACAGACCCAGAGTCCTCAATCGCTCCTCATATGACAAGCCAAGCAAGCTGAGACTACTCAGCCATTTCTGTCAAAGACACAGCACAGATATGATGGGCCAAATAATCTCCTTCTGTATTGTGTCATCCTACATAAATACATATTGCTGTTTGTTGAGACCAGGCACTGCAGAAACAGACAGGCTGTATTTTTGAATGGTGTTATCCTCAGTTAATGGAGGGAGGAACACAAGGACGTCTCTCCTGCCCCTTGAAAATGTGTAACTGATGTATTGATCTGATATTAAGTGCAACAATAATGCCCATTACCGTTCTCCTTCGCGCTAGATGAGTGAATGCTGGTGTAACATTGCTGGAAAGCTTTTTACCATCTGAAGCTTCATGAATATTGGATGGTGTTCACCGTAGGCGTTTCATTCACCTGTTGATCCTGGTCTTGCATCTCAGATGCAATCATTTTTTTTCAACACCAGCCATGAATGAAGCATCTCTGTAGTTGCAAACTTTGAAGATTTAACTACTCTCAGCGTGATCTGAACAGATTTTTTTTTATGATTACCGCATAAAACATTAAAACATATGTTTGCTTCTGAGAGTTTATGGAATGTGAAGAAAAGGTTCTTGTTATTTTCATGTCTTTACACTCTTCCCAAGAGAACAGTTTGAAGCAGCAGAAGCTGATTAACAGTCTGGCAGCTGGTACAATGAACATTTCTACCATGTTCATAAACAGTCGATAGGGTCGGCTAGTCCTATGGAACAGAAGAGTTTTACAAGTTTCCATTTCCAACTCCCAAAATCCTGCTGAATGGTATTACAGAACTCAGAGCCTGAGCTCCCATTTTCAGGAACATCCTGAGTGAGATTTAAACATTGTACTTTATAACCCTATGGCAGAAGTCTTCAGTCCCAACTGAAGGTATGCTCACAGTGGAAATTTGGCAAAACTGTTATACATTCGGTAACGTGCCGTCTCAATCCTATTAATCTACTTGCCCCATCTACCCTCTTGTGTGGCCATAAAGGACTTCATTGTACTGTTTGAAGTAGGGCAGACGGGTTCAACCTGGCATCCTATAATGAGATTTTGATCAGCTGGGCCAATGGGCCAAGGAGTGTCAGATGGTGTTTAATGTTGATAAATGGGACATGTTGCAATTTGGTAGGATCAATGAGGACAGGACTTACACAGTTAATGGTAGGGCCCTGGGGAGTGTTGTCAAACAGAGAGAGCCAGGTCTGGAAGTACATAGTTCCTTGCAAATAGCATCACAGATAGACAGGGTGGTGAAGAAGACACTTGTCACGCTTGTCTTCCCCAGCCAGAACATTGAGTATAAGAGTGGGGGTGTCATGTTACTGCTGAACAAGTCATTGGTAAGGCCACATTTGGACTACTGCATACAATTCTGGTCAGTCTGCTATAGGAAGGATGTTATTAAACTGGAACGGGTACAAAAAACGATACACAAGGATGTTACCGAGACTGGAAGGTTTGAGCTATTGGAAGAGGTTGAATAGAACAAAAAGAATAAAGAATAAGAGAGAAGTACAGCACAGGAACAGGACATTCAGCCATCCAAGCCTATGCTGATCATCATGCCCTGTCAAAACTAAAAAACAAACCTTCTGCCCTTATTCGGTCTGTATCCCTCTATTCCTTCCCTATTCATGTAACCACTCAGATGCAACTTAAATGTAGCCAACATGCTTGCTTCCACCACTTCCTCTGGCAGTGCATTCCAGGCTCCTATGACTCTCTGCGTGAAAAATTTTCCTCGCACATCTCCCTAAAACTTTTCCCCTCTCACCTTGTACCTGTGCCCCCTTGTAATTGAAAGTTCAACCCTGGGTAAAAACCTCTGACTATCCACCCTATCTATGTGTCTCGTAATTGTGTCGACATCTAGCAGGTCTCCTCTCAGCTGCCCTCTTTCCAGTTAAAACAATCCTAGTCTTTCCTCATAGCCAATTCCCTCAAGACTGGGCAATACCCTGGTGAACCTTCTCTGCACTCTCATTCAAAGCTTCATCGTCCTTTTGGTAAGGTGGCGACCAAAACTGCACAAAATACTCCAAATGTGGCCTAACAAGGGTTTTATAGCTGCAACATGGTTTGCCAACTGTTGTACTCGATATCTCGGCTGATGAAGGCAAGAATGCCATATGCCTTCTTAATCACTTTGGCCACCTGTGTCGCCACTTTTAGGCTGGGACATGTTTCACTGGAGCTCAGGAGGCTGAGGGTGACTTTGTAGAAGTGCATCAGGAAGTGCGTAGATAAGGTGAATAGCCAAGGTCTTTTTCCCAGAGTAGGGGAGTCCAAAATAAGAGGGCATAGATTTAAGGTGAGAGGGGAATGATTTAAATGGGACCCGAGGGGCAACTTTTTCATTTGGAAGTTTATGTACATATGGAACGAGCTGCCAGAGGAAATGGTAGAGGTGAGTACAATTGCAACATTTAAAAGACATTTGGACAGGTACATGGATAGGAAGAGTTTAGAAGGATATGGGCCAAACACAGGCAAATGGAACTAGTTCAGTTCAGGAAATCTGGTTGCCATGGAATAGTTGGGCTGAACGAACTGTTTCTGTGCTCTATGGCTCATCCACATTTATTCCTTAATCCATACATTAAACAGATAATCTAGGTTTTTCTTTTATTGCTGTTTGAGGGGTCTTACATTGCCAAAATGGGGTGTGTTTCCTACAACTATGAGGACGCTCCAAAAGTCCATATCTGGCTGTTTCAAACTTTGGTAGGTAGTAAAAGTCATTCTTGGAATTGAAGTCTTTATTTTTCATACATTTCAACAGTGGGTCAAATTCAACTTTGATAGGAGTATAATGAGGGAGTCTTTTAATTTTGCCCAATTTTCCTTTCTAGTTGAAGTCAGTGTAGAATGGGTGGCCAGTGCATCATCACTGCTTCTGCAAATTCACTCATCAGAGTTAAATTTCATCGATTTAGTTTTATAAAACTCAGGACATTGAAAACAGTGCTCCGCGATGCAACTTTTTCACTGACGTGACAATTTTACAGAATAGGTTGATACTTTTGGATTTGGAAATAAGTCTTCTTGAAACAGCTAATTTATGATAACTGATTTACAAAGTACTGTATTCATTATTCAGTAGGATATATTGGATTGAATATTAAATAAAAGGTAAATTCCTTCCATTGTGAATTTGACTCTTGTTTAAATCATGGCTTGGGTAAATGAATAAAGCATTTTTAATATCTCCAAAATAAATCACCGTGACCTCAGCATCTACAATTCTAATTTAGTGTATTAACATTATGCAATATTAAAGTAGCTGAAATAATCACAGGCATGTGCATTTTTATTTGTTTTAGCATTTGGGGATTTGTCACAGTGTTTGATTTTACAAAAAGCCAGAATGGATCCTGACTGAATAAAACACGACAGAGCCTAAAGTTACTCATTTATTATGCTTGTCTTCTGAGTATAAAGCTGTAATTAGCCAAGACACCTCTTTAAATGGGAAAGGGAGCAGTTACAAAAGTCGCTAATATCTTTAAGGCACATTTCCATGCACTTGCCCTTTTATTATGTTGGTCCTGTCAAAAGTTGTCTTATTCTTGCTTCTGTTCAAAGAACACAGGAAGAGGAGCCTACCCCACCATTCGATTAAATCATGACTGATTCTGTACCCCAACTCCATCCACTCATCTCCGCTCCACAATTTTTGCCCAGCAATCCAACCCAAGAGTTCAAGCATTAGTTTGCAGTACTGAGCAAGAGTTGTATTGTCTGAGATGATTTGCTTTGGAGGAGGAGTGTTAAGACACTCTTCCAGTTGCCAGGTCACCTCAAAACTAATAGGACCAGCAATTTTACAAAAAAGAGTCTTCATCTTTTTGACATGCTGTGTGAAATCAGTCACTTATTTCTTTAAATTTATTTTGTCATCACTCATCGAGAAAGACATGAAAGTATCTCTTACAGATGTGATAGATTTACAACATTGATACAAGATATTTTGTAGGCAATCCATTGATGGTGTTACTGTCAGTAAAACCCTGATTTTTTAAGAAGTGAAAACTGACTGGTATGGGCAAGTTGGGCTGAAGGGCTTGTTTCCATGCTGTAGACCTCTATAGCTCAATAACTCTAAGTCTTAAAATGGAAATGAGCTACTTTCAAATATAAGTTGTCGTTATTGTTTCTGATCAATGGTGAAATTGCATTGAAACTGACAGAATACTGAGAGGTTTGATAGAATGGCCATGGAGAAGTTGTCCACTAGTAGGAGAGACTAGGACCCCAGGGCATAGCCTCAGAGTGATGGTATAACTCTTTAGAAATGAGGTGAGCAGAAATTTCTTCAGCCAGAGGATGGTGAATCTGCAGACTCCATTGCTGCAGATGACTGTGGAGGCCAAATGATTGAGTGTGTTTAGGACAGAGATAGATTAGTGACGGGATCAAGGGTTATGAGGGGAAGGCAGGAGAGTGGGGGAGAGAAACATAGCAGCCGTGATTGAATGGTGGAAGAGACTCAATAGGCCGAATGGCCTAATTCTGCTCCAATTTCTTACGGTCTTATGGAAACATTTCCTATTCATCCAATTTTAGGCACTCAATTCAATGCCGACCTTTTCTGAATAATGGGTATTTTTGTGCAGGAGTCCTGAATTTAGCAGAAACTATGAAGAGCTTCCCATAGAGACGCCCTTTATCTTCATATGCTAGCTATAAGCCGAGCTTTCAGGCTGAAAAGCTAAGCTCCTATGCTGAACAACACCAAATCAACTCAAAACACTGATAAATGTTTTGAACGCTCCCTTAATGACAGTGAACATGGATGAAAACAGACCTTCACTGCATTAAAGAGGAGATGGTAGCACTAAAAATAAAAACATTGTAATAATACGAAAAGGAAAGCTTGCATTTCTAAGTGCCTTCAACGACCTCAGTGTTTCAAATCTCCTTATAGTAATGAAGTCCTTTTAAACTGTACACGTTGTTGTAATATAAAAAATATAGTAGTCAATTCTCTGCAGCAACGTATCAGAAACAGTCATAATGGTCAGATAATCTTTGTTTAGTAATGCTGTTTGAGCGTTAAATAGAATTTAGGACACCAGGGATAACTTCTTTATATTCCTTTGAAACACCGCTGTGGAAAATTAATGTCCACCCGACAGTGAAAGGACTTTTAGTTGTAATGTCACATTTCAAAGATATGATCACCAATGATGCAAAGGTGCCAGTGTTGGACTAGTGTGGAAAAAGTCAGGAATCACATGACACCAGGGTATAGCCCAACAGGTTTATTTGAAATCAGAAGCTTTCGAAGCACTGCCCCTTCGTAAATGAAGTTGACTACATCTGACAAAGAAGCAGAGCTCCAAAAGCTTGTGATTTCAAATAAATCTGTTAGACTATAACCTGGTGTGGTGTGGCTTCTAACTGATCTCTAACTGTGTAGCATACCAGTTTCATACTGAGATTATTTCTATGAATTGTGCAAATGAGTGTGTGGTTTTAGACTCGAGCGCAGGAGCTCCTGCCTTCTCTATTGTCCTCTCACCTTTTTAAAATCCATTTACCTCCTAACCAAATTTCTGGTCATTCTGCTCCATACCGTATAGGGAACATTTTGGACAGTTTGTACTTGACATGGCCAATGATTAAATGCATTTGGGGGTGTTCCAATGTTTCTACCTGTTTTGCTGTTCTTTTGGTGCACACAGTAGTAGACAGCCTGAAAACTTTTATGAGTCAAGATTCCTGCAGGACTGTTGTTGCTGAGCGTGTTTTCTCTTTCTCTGTGTGTTCATTTATTTAAATACAGCTAAATTACAGCATTGAATTTCCCATTATTATGGAGTATATTATCACAGTTAGAAATGAACTTGTCAAATGATACCACCGGGACTCTTAGATATGGATCAGAATACATTACAAAGCCAGTCAGCATAGTGATTCACTTTCTGGTTTCCTTCAATCCCATGGATAATGTTACAGCACTAATTAGCTCTTTGTCAATATGAGGAAAGGTAAGCTTTACCTGTCTAGCTTCCTTAGAGCAGCATTATCCGCAGCTCACGTTGGTTTTATTTCACCATCCAAAATAGAAGGATACGTTGATAGAGGGAAGCATAAATATCAAGCATTGAGCCCAATGATCTGTTATCGTTCTGTACATTCTCTGTACCTTGATGTAACAGGGCCGATGGTTGGGCGAAGCTAAAGATATTGTAGCTTTCAAGATCAGACAAGAATATTTGACAAGGCATGTATCAATGGATGTCGCATTGTTGTAGATTTTGCACAGAGACAGCTTATCTTCATACTTTGAAAAGGATGAAGCCTCCACTGAATGGATTGCATGGGGGAAAGTGAAGGCTGATTGCAAGAATTCAAGAGGTGGGTGGATAAGTGCTTAGAGAACAATTGGGCTGGTGCACAGAACAATTTTCTGCGACATGATGCCTGTTGGCACTGTCATTTTTTATTCATTCAAGGGATAAGGATGTCACTGGCTGCGGCAGCATTTATTGCCCATCCCTAATTGCCCAGAAGGTAGTAAAAAATAAACCACATTACTGTGGGCTTACAGACACATACAGGCCAGGCCAAGTAAGGGTGGCAGATTTCCTTCCCGAAAGGACATTATGGGGGCCAATACCCCCAGATGGTTTTTTTTCCTGACAATCAACAATGGCTTCATGGTCATCGCTAGACACTTAATTACAGATTCTTTCTTGAATTCAAATTCCACCATCTGCCACAGTGGGGTTTCAACCCAGGTCACCAGAACTTTTCCTGGGTGTCGAGATCAATAATCCAGCAATAATGTCACTAAACTGTCACCTGTCCTTGATAACGAGGTGTAGAGCTGGATGAGCACATCATGCCAAGCAGCGTCAGAGGAGCAGGAAGGCTGACGTTTCAGGCCTAGACACCTAGGCCAGAAACATCAGCCTTCTTACTCCTCTGATGCTGCTTGGCTTGCTGTGTTCATCCAGCTCTACACCTTGTTATCTCAGATTCTCCAGCATCTGCAGTTCCTATTGTGTCTGAACCTGTCCTTGATAGATTACATTGTTTGCTCCTTTATTCCTAGCTAATGACAAAACACACTGGAGAAGACAAGCTCATTCAATATCCATGTTTATGTCCTTGCCTTCTCCATCCTTATATTCAGTAACTGCTATCAATTGTCTCTACATCTAGATTTCACCTTAATTTACTCTGATCACAAGAAATACCTCACTGGGGGCTGAGGGTTGGGGGTGAGGGTGGGAGCACAGTTGAAATCAAGCCCTGTTGTTTTCGGAGTTGTTACAAAGGTTAAAGATTCCACGAAAGGACACAAAATTCCCCATTTTAATCTGTCTTTTTGATCCATTGTTTAATTCTGTTTCTCCCTCTGTCCACGATGCTGCCAGAGCCATTGAGTTTCTCCAGTATTTCCTGCGTTTGTTTCAAATGACATTCAAAGTTGCTTTTAACCTATCAAATACAGTTTTTCTCCAAGAACGGTGCCACCTTGAAAATTGATGGGAAGAGCAAAAGAGGGGAAATAAAGTACAGGAGTTAATTTTGAAAAATTGCAGAAACTGAAATTAAACAATGAATTAACTCTGGTTGGAATAATTGGAAAGAGCACAGTGAAGTCTTATGTGATTGAAAAATGAGTAAATAATAGAAACTATCTCCTACATATATGTCATTTTAACCATTGTGTCTACATCCTCTTGAAGCCTATCTCTGTTCTCCACATAGTTTACAAAACTTCAAGTTTCACATTCGATGCAAATTTTGGAACTGTTCCCTGTACACCCAGGCCTAGGTCAGAGGGAGTCAATGATTCAATGATATAATCCAAGACTACCATCTGAGACTATTAATCCGGAGGTACAAGTAACGTTCTAGAGATCTGTGTTCGAATCCCGCCAGAGCATATGGAGGAATTTGAATTCAATAAAATTCTGAAATTAAGAATCTAATTGTGATTGCCTGAAAAACCAATCTGGTTTGTAAATGCCCTTTAAGGGAAGGAAACTGCTGTCCTTACCTTGGTCTATATGTGACTCCAGGCACACAGCGATTTGACTGACTCTTATCTGTAGAAAACTAAGGAAGGGCCAGCCATACCCTTATCCTGTGAATAAATAAAGGAAAAAAACTACACACATATCTGTGTGTGTATGTATATTCACGGTTCTACTGCAGAACAATCTGAAACCTGACTACATACTTTCCTCAAGTCTATGATACACAGCCATCGGCAGCTACAAGATTACTGATGTGACAATAAGACATAGGAGCAGAAATTAGGCCGTTCAGCCCATCGAGTCAGCTCTGCCATTCAATCATGGCTGATAATTTTCTCAACCCCATTGTCCCCGTTACTCTTGATCCCCTTGACAATCAAGAAACCATCTATCTCCTTCTTAAATATACTCAATGACCTGGCCTCCGCAGCCTTCTGTGGCTGTGAACTCCATAGATTCACCATTCTCCAGCTGAAGAAGCTTCTCCTTATCTCTGTTCTAAACGGTGTTCCCTTTACTCTAAGACTGTGCCCCTGGGTCCTTGACTCTCCTGCTAATGGAAACATCTTCCCAAAATCCACTCTGTCTAGGCCAATTAGTACTCTGTAAGTTTCAATTAGAACCCCCCCTTACCCTTCTAAACTCCATCAAGTGTAGACCCAGTGTTCTCAAATGTCCCTCATATGTCTAACCTTTCATTCCTGGAATCATTCTTGTGAACCTCCTCTGGACCTGCTCCTGGGCCAGTACATCCTTCCTCACCATACTCTAAATGTGATCTGGCCAGGGCTTTATAAAGCCTCAGAAGTACATCCCTGTTTTTATATTCTAGACATCTTGAAATAAATACCAACATTATATTTGCTTTCCTAAATACTGACCCAACCTGCAAGTTAACTTTAAGACAATCCTGAACCGGAACTCCCAAGGCGCTTAGCACTTCAGATTTCTGAATTTTCTCCCCATTAAGAAAATACCCCATGCCTTTATTCTTTCTGACAAAGCGCATGATCTCACATTTTCCCTCGTTGTACGCCATCTGCCACTTCTCTGCCCACTCTCCTAGCTTGTCCAAATCCTTCTGCAGCCTCCCGTCTCCTCAATGCTACCTGTCCCTCTACCTATCTGTGTCATCTGCAAACTTAGCCAGAATGCCCTCAGTTCCTTCATCTCGATCATTAATATATAAAGTGAAAAGTTGTGGTTCCAACACTGACCCTTGTGGAACACCACGAGCTTTCATCCTGAGAAAGACCCTTTTTATCTCCACTCTCTGCTCTCTGTCAGACTGCTAATGTTCTACACAGCGCTGTCACTTTAAGAGGTTATTTCTTCCTTTCTTTTGAAGACTGGTTGTAAGGCAGAAGTGGAGAGTGTCTCTAAGAATGTAAACAATTTGTGAGGCATTGGTTTTTTTTAATGGTTGGAACAATGAAAGTAGTCTGGGTGTAGCCAGCTCTCATAGACCAGACTTTCCGGTTGTTTTTTAGCTTTTAGGTTTGGCTTCAAGCAGAGGCCTTGGGGTCTCAAAAGAGTTGGGAGCTTCAGAGAATGTCTCCTAGCTGCTACACTGCCTGAATTTTCTCTTGAAACTTTTCCTCCTGGATTGGAGAACTGCATGTAAGAATCCGTGTCTGAATTTACCCTTTTTTGTCAAGGAATATGTTAATGAGATGTTCCTACATTGCAACAGTGAATTAGTCATAGTTACCATATCTATTATTTGGTTATATTTTCTAACAGTTAAGTTATTCAAAATTCTTCTTTCTTTTGTTCGTTTTTTTAAACTACATCATTAAAATAAATTGTCTTTTGCTTAACATCGAGTAGTTTGATCCGTCACATTGCATCTAGAACACAACACTTCACACCTATCTTTAAATTAAGAAAAACTTAGGGTCTAGGCTGCCATCTTAAAATGTACTGAGGGTATCTCAGTATTATGATCCATAAGACTGTTGGCCTGTGACATATCAATGGAATAAAGTATACAGGATACTGGGCATTATAAGTGGAGACATAGAGTACAATGGTAAGCAGCTAAATGATTTAACCATTTCATAGAATCCCTATAAATGTGAAAACAGGCCCTTCAGCTCAACAAGTCCACACTGAACCTTGGAGCACCCCACCCAGACCCATCCCCTTATAACCCACCTATTCTACACATCCCTGAACACTATGGGCAATTTAGCATGGCCAATCCACCTAGCCTGCACATCTTTGGACTGTGTGAGGAAACACACACAGACACAGGGAGAGTGTGCAAACTCCACACAGCCAGTTGCCCAAGGGCAGAGTTGAACCCAGAGATAGTAGGAACTGCAGATGCTGGAGAATCTGAGATAACAAGGTGTCGAGCTGGATGAACACAGCAGGCCAAGCAGCATCAGAGGAGCCCTCCTCTGATGCTGCTTGATCCAGCTCGACACCTTGTTATCTTAGAGTTGAACCCAGGTCCCTGGTGCTGTGAGGCAGCAGTGCTAACCACTGTGCCACCAAGCTGCCCTAAAAATTGAGTTCAAATTTCACTATCTGCCATGGTGGGGTTTGAACCTACACCCCCAGAACATTCTCTCAGTTTCTGGATTAACAGTCTTAACAATAATACCGCTAGGCCAATACACCCCATTGTGAATCATGGACTCACACCAAGTGGAGATTTGTGTGCAGTCCTGAAAAGCACACTTCAGGAAGGAGGTGAAACCAGTACTGATGTGGGTAGGAAGCATTCACAAGAGTGCTTCCAGAGGTGAGCGACATCAATTATATGGATAGATTGAAGAACTGGGAGTATATTTCCTTGGAGAATAAGAAGGCTGTGATAGTATTTGATAAAAGTGTTCAAAATCTTAAAGCACTTCAGTGCTATTAAGCTCTTATGGAAAAAAGTTGAGGGCATAAAACAAAAAAAGAGTAAGATAGAACAGCGCCTGAAAAAAGTCTGGATTCACGTAAATCTGAAGTAATAATCAAATTTCTGCAATGCAAGTTGGGAAAGTAATAATAAAGGGGATGGACATATAAAAAATAAAAGGAATCATATTTTCACTTTGCAAGGTCACTGTTAACATCAAAGTCAATTGCATAAATATGGACCACAGCAATAAAAATGGTAATGAATTTCAGAGGCTCCAACTGTTTTACTTTGCGTAGGCTATATTATGCAAAAGAATTTCCCAGGAGTTTTTCTCGAGAACAACTTTTCGTTCGAAGCTGTCTATTAACTTTTGATTATGAATGCAACATTTTTCACAGAGAAGTATTAACACCTTTGAAACTGCCCTACTTTAGTCTTAAACATCCTGGATGTGGTTGGAGACTGTTGCAAAGTCCAAAATGTGAGCCTCAGATCTTAGAAAAGTGTAGAAATAATTCAGACTTAATCCTATGAGAGGGCGAATGTAAAACCATAGATTAGTTCCGGCACTGAAGGGACCCTAGTCATTCTGTTGTGACAAAGCCAGCCTATCAACAACTGCAAGTATAAACAAAGTACGGTAGATGGAAATCTGGAACAAAATAGGAAATGATGGAGAAACCCAATGAGTCTTGCAGCAACAGTGTAGAGAAAGACAGAGTTGGCATTTTGTGTCCAGCGTGACTTTCTTCAGAACTGAAGGGGTGTAGAAAATGGATGTTTCCATGCTGAAGGGAACGCGCAGTGAATAGATCAAATGCATGTAGATGAAAGAGTGATAAAGAGAAAATGGGCCAGCTTCACTGAGAGCAATGTCAACAAGAAACACTCAAGGCACAGCTGGGGTAGGGTGGTGGATGGAAGAAAAATGGAGGACAGAGCTCATGTCCTGAAGTTGTGGAACCCTGTAATGAGTCAAAGAGGCTTCAAAGTTCCTAAGCAGGAAATAAGGTGCTATTCCTCTGGCTTAGGTTGATCTTCTTTGGAACATTGTTTTAGACCCAAGATGGAAATGTTGACGTGGGAGCAAGATGGTGTGTTGAAAGACCAGGCAATTGGAAGGACAGAGTGTAGCTTTGCTGGTAACACTCCACTGCCTTTTCATCATGGCCCTGCAAAGTGCTACAATTCAGGTAATCATTCCTATTACAAAGGCTCATTTGGCTCATTTGGCTGTGTGGATCTTTTGTAATGCAACGAGCATGAGTTCAATTCACTCACCTGCTGAAGTTACTATAGAGGGCTCGCCTTCTCAATCTGTCCCCTTGCCTGAGGTGCGGTGACCTTCAGATTAAACCACTACCAGTCATCTCTCCCTAATGACGGAGCAGCTCTATGGCCTCATAGGGCTATGGCAACTTTGCCCTTTCATTACCTGTCACTTTTGAGAGCCACGATTGAAAATGGTCCTAAACAGTAAAGTAGTTATATTTTAATATTGCCTTTGGACCTTTTACCAGTCACCTTATAAATGTCCTCTGGATTGCCACCATTCCACCAATAGGAATAATCTCTTTACATTTGTCTAGATCTTCATGTTTTTTAAACAGTCCTACTAAATCCCATCACAGCTTTTTAAAAAATTCTCTTAGGAGAAGAGCTCACAGTTTAATTAATCCATTCATTTCACCCACCTCTGGAACAAATCTTAGGAATCTTTTCTGGAGTGTCTCTAATTCCTTCACATCTGTCCTGAAATGTGATACGCAGAACTGGACCCAAATCTCTAGTTGTGGTGAGTCAGTATTGTATAATGATCTCCATTCTTTTGTATTCAGTCTCTACCTATTCTGTCCAAGATCAAGATGCTTTACTTAGTACTTCCTCAATCTGTCTGGCACTTGCAAAGATTTTTGCTTTACCATGCAAATGTCCATCTAGTCTTGCACTCTGTCTGGAATTTAAATCTGGATTTTATTCTGCCTCTACTCATTTTTCACACCATGCACTTCTCTGCATTAAACTTCACCTGTTACAATGTGCACCCATTGCGCTACGCTGTCTGAGTATTCGAGAAATCTGGCTCTATCCTCCTCATAGGTTACAATACATCCAGGTTTTGTGCCATTTACAAATTTTGAAATTGGTTCCCAACACATCCAAGTCAAGATCATTAGTATGGAGTAAAAAAGTAGTAGTCTCAGAACTGACCATGAGAGGAGCCTACTGTGTATCTTCCTCCTGTCTGAGAAACAACTGTTCAGAAATACTACCAGTAACCCGAAACTATGCAGAGAATGCTGGAGAAATTCAGCAGGTCTGGTAACATCTGTGGAGAGAGAAACAGAATCAATACTTTGAGACTCAGCTGACTCTTCTTCTCAATGTTCATCACTACAATTCTTTTATTGTCATGTGTACTCAAGTATAGACATACAGGAATACAGTGAAAAGTTTACAATATCGCCCCTCATGGTGTCATCTTAAGTACACAGTACTGAGGTAGAAACTAAAATAAAGGAAAAAATAGGAAAATAAGTTGCTACCCTCTGTTTCATTGTCATTCAATCAACTTCAATCGTGTAATTTGTAACCATCCAATCACTTTAATTTCACGACTTTTAACTTTGCTTGTATGATGTGATAGTTTATTAAATGTCCTCTGCAAGTTTATATGCATCAACTGCATTGCCCTCATCAATCCCCGTGTTACCTCATTGAGAAAATTCAATTGTGTCAGTGAAAAATGGTTTGTCTTTAACAATCCTGCGGTGGTTTCCTTAATTCATTCCTGTCTGTCCTTGTGACTGTTAAAATGGACCTGGGTTTTCATCTCTAGAAGCTTTCACAACACTGAGATTGTACTGACCAATCATAAGTCCATAAGGCTTTAAAATATTGGAGCAGAATTAGACTCCTCAAAACATTCAGTACTTTAGCCTCAACCGCTTTATGGGGCAGAGAATTCCACAGGCTCACCACTCTCTGAGTGAGGACATTTCTCCTCATCTCACGCCTACCTCATATCTTTAGACTGGTTCCTTGTTGTTTGTGCACTTACCAAAACACAAAATTTCACCAATATCTGACCTTGATATCAAAGCAGCCTTGAAGAATGACAATTATATTGGTTTACACCTATTTTATGACCTTTGAGCCTCTCGTTCAACTTTTCACAGCTTGGGTATGTTATTTTTGGTCATTAATCTCATCTGTTGTAGAAATAAAGCTTGACATCTCCCTGTAGCAAAAAAGGCACTTGGCATTTTATCTGAAACATCGACTCCCCGGGGTCGAAGAACATTTTCTAATCTCAACCACAAATTTCATGTAAAATACTGTTCAGTTCATCAAGAATGCAAAAGCTTCTTACGCCTGGTCACACCATCTACAGCTTGTTCATCCTGCCTCGATAATGGAATGAGACTGTATGGGGACTTCAACAAGGGCATAACACAGGAATATACACCATCACCCTCAGTGTTCTCTACCGCAAGCCGCATGCTAGGAACTGAAGGATTAAGCTTTGGAGTAGCACCTTGAGGAATTTAAATTTGATGACTGTGCATTTCAAATATTAGATTGTTTTTAATGAAGAACTGCATAAAAATTCTGCATCATGTATATATTATAAGATGGTAATGTGCAGAAATATTAGACTTTTGACATGTGCTTGTGTCCTTAGGCAGAAATTAGCCTGGATTGGGACTATTCAGACTGTTGAACAGAGAGAGCATGAATAATTGAAGCTGTGCTTTATAGCAGGATCAGAATAATCCATTTAAGCATTATGCTTGGATCAGGATTTTTAAGGAATGGAAACAGAAGTGATTGCTTTTGATTTTTTTTTGTCAAACATTCCTCTCCTCTGATGAAGGCAATGTCTCATGTTAAATATGATTCAATGGTCGTTGCCAGTGTTTAAGTTCCAGCCAGTTGGTCAATCTTCATGAGCAAATGTGAACAGTAAATCTCAGTTGAAAAACATCACAGATGATCTGATTCCTTTTACTGACCAATGAACAAACACAAAGACTTTGGTGATAACAAGGTGTGGGGCTGGATGAACACAGCAGGCCAAACAGCATCATAGGAGCAGGAAAGCTTGACGTTTCAGGCCTAGACCAAGGGTCCTGCTCCTATGATGCTGCTTGGCCTGCTGTGTTCATCCAGCCCCACACCTTGTTATCTCGGATTTTCCAGCATCTGCAGTACCTTTTATCTCTGATACAGAGACTTTGGTGGCCACTTTATAAAACATAGATATAAGGTGATGCTAGAAAAAGTCGGGTTGTTTTCTCTGGAGTGGCAGAGGCTGAGGGGACACTTGTTGGAAGGCTATAAAATTATGAGCTGCATAGATAGGGTTGATGTTCAGAACCTTTTACCCAGAGTTGTAGAGTCTATTACTGGGGGGCATGCATTTAAGGTGAGATGGGGAAAAGTTCAAAGGAGATGTGAAAACAATTGTTTTTATACAGAGAGTTGTAAGAGTCTGGAATGCATTGACAGGGGTGGTGGTGGAGGCAGCTACAATAGGGGCATTTAAGAGATAAGCACATGAATACGCACGGAATAGAGAGATATGGGGGAGGTGATGGCCTAGTGGTACCATCGCTGGACTGTTAATCCAGAGAAGCTGATAACATTCTGGGGACCCAAGTTTGAATCCTGCCATGGCAGATGGGGGAATTTGAATTCAATAAATACCTGGGATTAAGAGTTTAATGATGACCACGAATCCATTGCCAATTGTTGGGGAAAAACCCATCTAGTTCAGGAATTCCCTTTGGAGAAAGAAACTACCATCCTTACCTGGTCTGGTTTACATGATACTCCAGACCTACAACAACGTGGCTGACTCTTAACTGCCCTTTGGGCAATTAGGGATGGGTAATAAATGCTGCCTAGCCAGCAATACCCTCATCCCATTAATGAATAAAGGAAAAAAATATATGGACCAAGGGCAGGCAGAGGGGATTACTTTAATTTGGCATTATGTTTGGCACGACATTGTGAGCCAAAGGGCCCATTCCTGTGCTGTACTGATTTATGTTAAGTTCTACATTCTGCTAGGTACTTTTAATCAACCTGTTCAAACGTGTTATGACACATCTCTGGAGCAGCAAGGACTTCTCATATACCTGTATACAACCATCAGCTGTGGTTCTTTGGTAGATCTCTCCCTTCTTGAGTCAGAAGGTTGCGTTCACATCTCTCTTTTGTGATGCAAGTTCCCAATCAAATCTGATGCATCCAGTACTGAGAAGGTGTTGTGCCGTCATTTGTTTCACTGAGACCTCAGCTATCCTTGCAACAGGCTGTGTAAAATACCACTGCAATGCTTATGTTGTGCTTTCAACACTCTGGAGTGAATCCTGACCCCATACATTCAGACTCAGAGGTAAGAATGATGCAGATAAGCCATGCCAGGCACTTAGTATGAATGACAGTCCTCCAGTACAAACTAGCTCTTGATTTTCCTCCAGCTCACTTTAATGAGTTTGCTGAGCCCACAAACAGATAGTCGTGGCCCACTCACCAGCACGTCTGGGTAGTACTCAGTAAAACAGCAAGGGATGCACAATGTAACTCGGATTTCACATTAAACCTCTCTAAACTTGTGCCTTTGAGTTAACTTAATGGAATGGGAAACTTACATGTAGTTGCAGTTCAACTGATTTGTGTCCAAAATCAATATCTCTCCATTGCTCACTCTTTCAAATGTCTGCTTAAGCCTTCCTAAATTTTTCCAACACTGCTTGTCAGTTCTGTGTATGAGCATAAAGACAAACCCAGCAGTAGATGAGGATGATTCTGAACCAGCAAAGAGCAAATTAGTTGGAAATGACAGACAAGAGTAAGTCAGTGTTGAGGCAAACCTTAAGAATTAAACTGTATTTATTTCAATGCAAAGAGTGTTACAAGTAAGGCTGATGAACTCAGGGCATGTGTGGAAATTCATAGGACTGGATTTCATAGCTATTACAGAAACTTGGCTGAGGGAAGTATGGGATTGGTAGCTCAGTGTTCCAGGTTTTAGATGCTATTGGAAGAATAGAAAGGGAGGCAAGAGAGGAGGGGGAGTGGTGTTTTTGATTATGGAAAACATTACTCCTGTAAAGTGAGAGGATATTTCTGAGCAATGGTACGGTGAAAATATAGGGTTGAAATTAGAACTAAGAAAGGGATGATCACCTTTATGGGATTATACTAGCGGCCCCCCGATGGAAAATCAGAGACAAATTGAAGAACAAATACGTGGAGTGATCTCAGATGTATGTAAGAGTTGTAATAGGAGGGTATTTTAACTTTCCAAACATTGACTGGGACTACCATAGCATTAAAGGTTTGGATGATGAGGAATTTGTTAAATATGTTTAAGAAAACTTTCTGTATCAATATGTAAATGCACCCACCAGAGAAGGAGCCAAATTTGTCCGTTTGTTGGAAAATAAGGCAGAGCAAGGGATTGGAATGTTAGTCACTTTGGGACTAGTGATCATAATTCTATTACTTTTAAAATAGTTATGGAAAATGGTAAGTCTTCCATAAAAGTTAAAGTTCTTATTTGGAGTAAGGCAAATTGTAATGGTATGAGACAAGAGCTTTCAAAAGTTGACTGGAGTAGACTGTTTGCAGGTAAAGGGATGACTGACAATGGGAAGCTTTCAAAGGTGTGATAATGAGAGTTCAGAGGCATTATGTTACTGTTAGAGTGAAAGGAAAGACTGGTGAGATTAGGGGACAATGGGTGAATAAATGTAATGAGGCTGTAGTCAAGAATAAAAAAGAGTCATATATTAGATATAGCCAACTGGGATCAACTGAATCTCTTGAGGAGTGAAAGATTGTAGGGGCATTCTTGAGGGGGAAATCAGGAAGGCAAAGGACGTTACAAGATAGCCTTGGCAAGTAAGGTTAGGATAACCCGAAAAGATTCTACAAAAACCTTAAGAGCAAAAGAACAAGAGAGAGTAGAGCCCCTTAAAGATCAATGACGTTGTCTTTGTGTTGAACCTCAGGAGATGGAACAGATGTTAAATGAATATTTCACATCAGTTTTTGCTATGAAAAAAGAAAGGAAGGCTAAAGAACTCAGGGAAATAAATATTAATACTTTGAAAACAGTTCACATTAAGAAGAGGGAATGCTGGAGGTTTTAGAAAGCATAAAGGTGGCTAAATCTCTAGGATATGGTCAATTCTATCTCAGGACGTTGTGGGAAGTTATGGCAGTAATTGTGGGGCCCCTAGTAGAAATATTTGTACTATCTATAACTACAGATGAGATGCCGGAGGACTGTAAGATTGTTAATTTTTTTTTATATAAGAAAAGCTGTAAGGAGAAGCCCAGGAACTATAGACCTGTGATCTGACATTGGTGGCGGGCACGTTGTTGGAGGCAATTCTGAAAGAAAGAATGTATATGCATTTGGAGAGGCAAGGAATGATTAGGGATAGTCAGCATGATTTTTTGTGAGGGAAATCATGTCTCACAAATTGAATTTTTTGAGGAAATAATCAAAAAGATTGATGAGGTCGGAGGTGTAGACATTATTCACTTGGGCTTTAGTCAAACCTTTGATAAGGTTCCATTTGGTGGACTAATTAGTAAAGTTAGATCACATGGGATTCAGGGTGAACTTGCTAATTGGATACATGTGGGAGACAGAGGGTGATGCTGGAAGGTTGTTTTTCAGACTAGAGGCCTGTGACCAGTGGTGTTCTACAGGGATCAGTCCTGTGTCCACTTTTGTTTGCCATTTATATAAACAATTTGGATGAGAATATACGAGGCATGGTTAGTAAGTTTGTGGATGACACCAACATTGTTGGTATAGTGGACAGTGAAGAAGGTTATCTAAGAGTACAAAGACATCTTGATCAATTGGGTCAACAGGCTGAGGAGTGGCAGATGGAGTGTAATTTGGATAAATGTGAGGAATTGCATTTTGATAAAACAAACAAGGGCAGGGCTGATACAATTAGTGGTGAGCCCTGGATAGTTTTATAGTACACCATGGGGTTCGGGTACATATTTCATTGAAATTTGCATCGTTGGTGGACAGGGTGGTTAATAAGAAGTTTAGCTCACTTGCTTTCATTGCTAAGACCTTTGAGTATAGGAGTTGGGATATCATGTTGAGGTTGTACAGGACATTGGTGAGACTTCTTCTGGAATCTTACGCGCAGTTCTGGTCGTCCCGTTATAGGAAGAATATTTTTAAGTTGGAGAGGTTTCAGAAAACATTTACCAGGATGTTGCTGGGAATGGAGAGCTTGAGTTATAAAGAGAGGCTGGAGAGCCTGGGACTTTTTTCACTGGCGCATGGGAGGTTGAGGGGGTGACCTTATAGAAGTTTTTAAAATCATGAGGTACATAGGTAAGGTGAATAGCAAAGGCATTTTCCCTAGTGTGGAGGAGTTCAAAAAGTGGGTATGGTTTTTTTTAGGATGAATGGAGAAAGTTTTTAAAAGGACATGAGGGGTAACCTTTTTTACACAGAGTGTGATTAATGTGTGGAATGAACTGCCAGAGGAAGTGGTGGATGTGGACACAGTTATAATGTTTAAAAGACATTTGGATAAGTACATGAGTAGGAAAGGTTTGGAGGGATATGGGCCAAATGCAAGCATGTGGCACTAGTTTAGTTTGGGACCACGGTTGGTGTGGACTCGTTGGACCAAAGGGTCTATTTCCATGCTGTCTGTCTGTATTACTCTATGGCCACAGATTTGCATTTGGCAAGGTGCCGCACAGGATACTACTGAATAAGGCAAGAGCCCATGGTGTTAGGGGAAGGCACTAGCATGGATAGATGATTGGCTGACTGGCAGAAGGCAGTGAGTAGGGATAAAGGGGTCTTTCTCTGGACGGCAATCAGTCACTCATGAAGTTCTACAGGGATCGATGTTGGGTCCACAACTATTATTGTTACATGTTAACGATTTGGACGAAGGAACTGAGGGCATTGTTGCTAAGTTTGTAGATGACACAAAGATAGGTGGAGGTACAGTTAGTGTTGGGGAAGTGGGAAGGCTGCAGACAACTTAGACAGGCTCAGAGAGTGGGCAAAGAAGTGGAAGATGAAATACAGTGCTGGAAAGTGTGCAATTGTGCAATTTAATAGGAAGAATAGAGGTTAGGCTATTTTCTAAATGAGGAAAGGCTTCAGAAATCTGAAGTACAAAGGGACTTGGGAGTCCTCTTTCAGGATTCTTGTAAGTTTAAAATGCAGGTTCAGTTGGCAGTCAGGAAGGCAATGTTAGCATTCATTTTGAGAGGCCTAGAATACAAAAGCAGAGATGTACTCTTGGGGCTGTATAAGGATCTGGTGAGACCCGATTTGGAACATTGTGAGCGGTTTTGGGCCTTGTATCTAAGGGAGGATGTGCTGGCTCTGCAGAGTGTCCAAAGGACATTTACAAGAATGATCTCTAGGTTGAAGAGTTTGTCATATGTAGAGCAGTGAGGATTCTGGGCCTGAACTAGATGGAGTTTAGAAGGATGAGTGGAGGACCTCACTGAAACTTATGGAATACTAAGAGGCCTGGATAGAGTGGACATGGAGAAGGTGTTTTCACGAGTGGGAGAGACTAAGACCTGAGGGCACAGCCTCAGAATGAAGGGACAGCCCTTCAAAAGTGAAATGAGGAGGAATTTCTTCAGTCAGAGGGCAGCGAATCTGCGGAACTCATTGCTGCAGAAGGCTGTGGAGGCCACATCATTGAGTGTTCTTAAAACAGAGGCATGTAGGTTCCTGATTAGTAAGGTTTTCAAGGGTTGCGGGTACAAGGCAGGAGAATGGATGGAGAAACATATCAGCACTGATTGAATGGCAGAAAAGATTCAATAGGTCGAATGCTCTAATTATTTTCCAATATCGTGTGGTCTAATAATTTAAAACAACTAGGAAACTGGTGACCTCAGTGTAAGGGTCTAGTTTGAAAGTTCCAGACCAGAAGCATTTATGTAGAACCTGAAGAGGTTATTTGATGCTAAAAAAAAGTTTGTGCTCAACTGTGTGACCAACCGAGACAAAGGCTACTAAATTTTCCCGGTTTGGATTTGGGAGAAACAATTAAACCAAACCAGTTGATGCGATAGGGAGGGGACACCTCTATGGTGCTTGATTACTTTAAAGTGATGATGTTGGGACAGATGGAATTATTCATTACTATCTGTTTCAAAATCTTTCAAATTGTGTTATACGTAAATAGTCTGATCATTACATTTCATCTTGTTTTGCCTAACAAATTTCTAATTTTTCTGAACATAAAATTGCTACATTGTGGTGATGTTTTTGCACAACATTTAAATATTTCAAAAAGCTTCCTGGAAGTGAACAATACACAAGTAGATTGTGTGAAATCTTTGACAAAATCTAAACTGAGAGTTATTAGATAAACTGAAGGTAAAAGTAAAAACAGGATTTTATATGAAGAAATGGGTTTAAGTGAATTTAGATTTGGGAGAAAGGATATCTAAAATTGGGGTGTCGCAGATAAAATTAGACAAAACACAGCTAGAAATGCAAAATTAGACTTTTCTTCAGGAAAGAAAGAGAAACGAAAATACTTGTGTTAGAAGTAAAACAGACAGAGAGGTGAAAAGTGAAGAGAGAGAAAAACAGAGACTAAGGGAAAGTGATGAAAAAGAAGTACCTTCATTAGTCAATGCATTAAGTATAGGAGTTGGGAGAACATGTTGCGGCTGTACAGGGCATTGGTTAGGCCATCTTGGAAGACCATGTTCAATTCTTGTTTCCCTGCTATAGGAAAGATGATGTTAACCTTGGAACATTGCAGAAAAGATTTACAAAGATGTTGCCAGGGTTGGAGGGTTTGAAATAGGGAGAGACTGATTAGACTGGGGCTATTTCCCCTGGAGTGTTGGAGGCTGAGGGGTGACCGTATAGAGGTTTATAAAGTGGTAGGGGCATGGGTAGTGTTAATAGCCAAGGTCTTCCTCCCACTCCAAAACTAGAGGGCATAGGTTTAAGGCGAGAGTGGAAAGATTTAAAAGTGACCTGGGGGTATTGTTTGCACACAGAGAGCGGTGCATGTGTGGAATGAGTTGCTAGAGGAAGTGCTGGAGGCTGCTACAATTACAACATTTAAAAGACATCTGAATGGATACGTGAATAGGAAGGGTTTAGAGGGATATGGACCAAATGCTGGCAAATAGGACTAATTTAGGTTAATTTTGGATACCTTATTGGCATGGATAAGTTGTACCAAAGGGTCTGTTTCTGTGCTATACAATTCTATGACTAAAAAAATGGAGGGTGATGGAATTAATAAATCTTGAAATCCAAAATCTAGGGAACTTATAGAACTGACTTCACCAAAGGAAATTAAAGATCATTAAATGATTCTGATTCCAACAAGTTTTGATTTCGCTAAAAATTGATGCAAGCATTAAAATGTGTTGAAGGCGGAGTCAAACAGTATTTTACCTTAGGAAATAAAACAGAAGTTGCTGGAAAAGCTCAGCAGGTCTGGCAGCATCTGTGAAGGAAAATACAGAGGTAATGTTTCAGGTCCAGGTCCAGGTTCTGAGGAAGGGTGACTGGACTCGAAATGTTACCTCTGATTTTTTCTTCACAAATGCTGCCAGACTTGCTGAGCTTTTTCAGCAACTTCTGTTTTTGCTCCTGATTTATGGCATCCACAGTCCTTTTGGTTTTTATTTAGTATTTTACCTCATCAGTTGGACAGATTAAGTTGCCAGAAAATGTATGGACCTTAATGTCACTGAGGATTTTTACAGGTACATCTGAGATTGTACTGTGGATCATGAATAGCAGCAGGATTTACTCCAGCACAATCTTCAACCTCATAGCTTGGAATATCTCCTACTCAATCATTACCATCAAGCCAGGCGATCAATTCTAGCTCAACAGAGAGTGCAGGAGGGCATGTCAGGATTAGCGCCAGGAATCCCAAAAAATGAGCTGTCAACTTGATGAAACTACCAAACAGGACTAGTTGCATGCCATATAGCATAGGCAGTGAGTGATAGACAATGCTAAGCATCCAGATCCAGATCAGATCTAAGCTCTGGAGTCCTGCCACATCCAGCCATGAATGGTGGTGGACAATTAAGCAGCTCCATCACCAGCATTACAGAAGCCAGTCTTCAGCGAATTCAATTAATTCACATGATAGCAAGAACGACTAGAGGCACTGAATACTGCAAAATCTATGGCTGCTGAGCGTATTCCAGCAAAAGTACTGAATACTTGTGCTCCAGAGCTTGTCCTTCTCCTAGCCAAGCTCTTCCAGCACAGTTACAACACTAGTATCTTCCCAACAATGTGGAAAGTTAGCCAGGTATATCCTGTGCAATAAAAAAAAGACAAATCCAACCCAACCAATTACTGCCCCATCAGTCTCCTCTCAATCACCAGTAAAGTGATCGAAGGTTCCGCCAGGGCCACTCAGCTCCAGACCCCATTGATTCAAACATGGACAAAAGAGCTGAATTCCAGAGGTGATTTGAGAGTGACAGCCCTTGACATTAAGGATGCGTTCAACTGACTGGGACACCATGGAGCCTGAGCAAAACTGGAATCAATGGGTCTCAGAAGAATATTCTTTGCTGGTTGAAGCCATACCTGGCACGTAGGAAGATGGTCGTGGATTTCGGAGGTTGATTGTCTCAGCTTCAAGACATCTCCCAGTGAGTTCTTCGAGGTAGTGACCTCAGCCCAATCTTTTAAAGCTGCCTCATCAGTCACCTTCCCTCCATCATAAGGTCAGAAGTGGGGATATTCGCCGATGCTTGCTCAATGTTCAGGGCCATTCATACTCCTCAGGCACTGAAGCAGTCCATGTCCAAATGCAATGGGACCTGGACAATGTCCAGACTTGGGCTGAAAAGTGGCAAATAGCATTCACACCACACAAATGCCCAAAATGACCATCTCCAATAGGAGAGAATCCAATCATCACCATTTGACATTCAATGGCATTCATTGGATTCTTTCCTGTCAACATCCTGTGGGTTACCATTGACCAGAAATTGAACTGGACTTGTAATGTAAGTGCTTTGGCTATGAGAGCCAGTCAGAGGCTCGGAATCCTGCAGTGTGTAACTCAGTTCCTGCCTCCCCAAATCCTGTTCTCTATCATCACATTACGAGTAATGCATGTGACAAAATATAACCCCACTTTTTGGGTGAGTGCAGTGTCAACAAAACTCAAGAAGCTTGGCACCATCCAGCATAGAACAGCCCATTGGGTTGGCACCATAATCGTATTCTCTCCTTCTATCACCAACACTCAGTTGCCACTGTGTATAACGTCCACAAGATACACTGCAGAAATTCACCAGGAACCCTATCAAATCCATGACTACTTCCATATCGAAGGACAATGACAGCAGATCCATGGGAACACCTGAGACAATGCTATGGACTTTAAGAGGTGATTTTGTGTTTTATTTATGAGGGAAGTTTGAAAGACAGGTCCATGCAGAGTACTCAAAACCAATAAAATAAACAGCTTGGGAGGTCTTGAGTTTTTTTTTAATTGGAACAATAGAAGCAGCCTGCACTCTCTGACAGTCCATTCCACATGTGAACCACCTCTGTGTTAAAAAAATTACCCCTTTTAAATCTTTCCCCTCTCATCTTAAACCTATGCCTTCGAATTTTGAAATCTCCCACCCCAGGGAAAGGACAACTGACATTCACCCTATCTATGCCCCTCATAATTTTAAAAACCTCTATAAGGGCACTCCTCAACATCCTACACTCCAGCCTATCCAACCTCTCCTTATAACTCAAACCATCCATTTCCACTAACACCCTGTTAAATCTTATCTGCACCCTCTCCAATTTAATAATATCCTTCCTATGACAGGAAATATCCTGCCTTTCCTTAAGTGTCACCGAGTTAAAACCCTGGAATTTGTTCCTGAATAGCATTATGTGTTAACCTACACCACATGAACAACAGCAGTTTAAAAAATATAAATTACCACCACCTTCTCCACAGCAATTGAGGTTAGGGTGACATTGTTGACCCATGACAGCAACACCCACATCCCATGAAAGAATTTAAAAAACCTTCCTCTTCTAAATGGAGCAAACCTTTCTTCGACAATCCTGCCTCTTTACTTTACTGCCAAGCTTTCATTTAATTTTGGAATTCAAACAGTGCTTGTAAACATCACAAGCTTTTTTCTATTAGTTTCTGATGTCAATGAATATATTACTGCCTCGTAATTACTCAGCGACGTCCATTATTCAGTGTGTACAATATATTTTATTCATTTAATTTGCACATTAGTCTAGCATTTATAGAAATAGATTTTAAAACAAATTACAGATCTAAAGTTAATGTGGATGTGACAAATTCATCAGAACTAATCCTTAGGAATTGGGTGGCTGTTATTTGGATATTTGCCATTCTTAAAATGATTTTAATTTACATTTCACTTGCAAAGATCCTTTTAAGGATGGGATATGTACTCAGGGGGTATCTCGTACAGCATATAAGAAGCTATTTGATCAACGGAATGCAGATTGGCTCCTTTGAGGGGAGTCCTGTTAGTCTCAATCCAGTTCCCTTTCCCCCACATCTCTGCAATATTTTCTCCTTCAATTACTTTTCCATTTCTCTTTTGAGGTTGACAATGGAATCTGGACCCAGCACCTATTCAGGCTGTGCATCCCAAATCCTGACCACACTCTGCACAAAAAACAATTCCCATTGAGCTTTTGTTCCTTTTTCGAAAGACCATCAAAATCTAGACGCTGACTTTTGGATTCTTCTTTTGCACGTGGAGTAGCAGTGCCAAAAAAGCAAGACTCCCATCTGCTGTTGTGACCCACTGAATCCAGTTCTTGGGTATAGTGCAACTTTATAAGTGGTGCAGGAAGCTAGACAGTCAGGTGTGAGAGAGGCTATACAGGTGACAGGAAAAATTGAAAAGGCTGCTGAAAAAACATATGGGATTCTAGGATTTATTAACAGAGGACGATAGAACAAAAGGGTGTACAGAATGAAAGGTCATCACTTGAAATGTTAACTCCGTTTTTTTCTCCCTCTCCTCAGTTACAGCCTGAGTATTTCCAGCATCTCGTGTTTTCATTTCTGACTTTCAGGATCAGCAGCACCTGTTTTTATTCATAGGGTTTAAAGGATACTTTGTTTTATAAATGAGGAAATTAAGCAAAGCCACAGTCATCATTGCCCCCTCAAGGGTAATTATTGATTTAAGGATGAGCAACAAATTTCCAGCAAAGCTCATATCCCATGATAGAAAAAGCAATAAACGAAGAAACAAACAAACGCACAAATAAGCAGAGAAATGCACTGTGGGTTGAATTTTACCATGAATTGGCTAAGTGTCAATTTTGTTGAGTTTCTTGGATGGTTTCTCTTCCATGAGGCCCAGGAGATGTTTCACGCTGTTTTCTAAAACTCAGCTCACTAGCAATGCACCAAGTCCCCATGGCAACCCAGTCCTTCTACCTACCCTCTTGCCACAGCCGGGACTTCCCAGGAATCATGGCACTGAAACCATATTGAATCCACAGATGTGGACTCGGTCAGTCTGGGGCTACCCTGCAAGGCTCTCTTGAATTGCCGCAGACACGCTGGATGGAGAGAAATTGTCCACTTTGCCTGGAGGTCCTTGTGAATGGACTGGTTCAGGAGAGGACTGTCCTAATTTCCCACAACTGGCAGAGGAGAACTCACCACCTGCCAGTCTGGTCTGAGGTTGCCAACTGGGTCAGGCTGATAATCACTGTTCTGAAGGAATCCCCCAGCAATGCAAGAAGAAGGTCAATGTCCATTTCTTTTTTTTGTGAGAGTAAAGCCAACCATCTTCTCTGTTTGACCTTGCATTCACTCTATCCCTGCTACTGCACCAACCTCCTGCTGAGGCACACGCTCTATCACTCTTTTCATTGCCTGCAACTCTTCTGCTCACTCATGCATGACCTCTGCACTCACTTACGACACCTCCTTACCTTTCCTCCACCTACACCACCAGTAATAGCGTTGCCTAGCATTTGAAGTGCACTCAACCCCTCCATGCATCTTATCCCAGGAGAAAATATCCCATAATAGGGGGCAGAGAGCCAAAACCGTTTATAGGATGCCCAACACTCAGCTCCTCTCACCATTTGAGGAGAGAATCCTGACTCTGACCAATGACAGTCACAAACACTTATGGGGTGATGCAAAACGTCTGTGTCCCAGTAATCAAGTAAGACCCTTTGTCACCAAAACAGAAATTGCTGGAGAAACTCTGCAGGTCTTGTGGCATCCCTGGAGACTCTTTTTCTTGATTCATTCACAGGATGAGGGCATCGCTGGCTAGGCAGCATTTATTGCCCATCCCTAATTACCCAGAGGGCAGTTAAGAGCCAACCACGTTGCTGTGCATCTGGAGTCACATGTAGACCTGAACAGGTAAGGATAGCAGTTTCTTTCCCGAAAGGACATTAGTGAATCAAATGGGTTTTTCTGACAATCGACAATGGATTCACAGTCATCATTCGACTCTTAATTCCAGATGTATATTGAATTCAAATTCCACCATCTGCTGTGGCAGGATTTAAAGCCAGGTCCCCAGAATGTTATCTGGGTCTCTGGATTAACAGTCCAGTGATAATACCGCTAGACCATCACCTAGAGATAACGTTTCAGATCCAGTGGCCCTTCTTCAGAACTGAGGAAGTTTGTCTTCCAAAGAAGAGCCATTCTGGACTCGAAATGTTAGCTCTGTTTCGCTCTCCACAGACCTGCTGAGTTTCTCCAGTAATTTTTGTTTTTGTTTCAGATTTCCAGCATTCACAGTTCATTGTTTTCTATAAGAATCATTGTCCATTGCTGTGCTGCTCTCCCACAATCGCCAGCATAAATGTGCTTTTCATATGCTCGAATTCTAGCTCTTTCACACAACCTTTCTTTCTTTTGTCTCCTGCAGATACTAGTGGTTAGGAAGGTAGCTCCATGAGGCATCTCTTCCTCCAGCTCTGAGGAAGGAGCAATGGATCTGTCCGAGGGCAGACCGGCAAGGCTGCCACCTGCACCCTGCACCAGCTCAGACACCACCACCTTGGTGGGTGTGTTACCAAGATGAGAGTTGGGGGAATCCGCTGGTGAGAGTATTGCTGCCATGTCCCGATAGCTGGCCACGGAAGTAATGCCCCAAATCACTGGCACTTGCCAAAAACCAAGCATCTGCTCAATCTCAGGCAGGAGAGGAGCACCCCCCACTCCCTCCCAGCCCCCCACCCACCCACCCACCCCACACTCAGTGTCAGCAATTCAGAACGTCACTGAAATGCAGACACTGGAGAAGCAGGAAGTTTCGTTGAGGGCGCTGTGCAAACAAACTCAAAGGTTGGAGGACTCTGCCAACGTTGTTTGTGCCAAGCTGCTCCTGGCATGTGAGCATGTGGCTGCACCCGGGGACAGGTTGGCAGCTGCCACAGAGAGTCAGGTCCAGCTCTCTCAGCGCCTGCTGGATACGCATGTGAACCTGCATTCCCGCTATTGGCTCTCAGCTCCAACAGCGAGGAAACTGGAGAAATTGATCTCACTCTAGGTTCTCTTTTTGCTCAACCACCCTGACATTTTAGGTCAGGACTTCTCAGTCTGGTTGGAGGGAGAATGAGAAAGTGCATGTCATCAAGAAAAAAGTAATGAAATGTCAATGGATGCAAGTAGGCCTCTACTGACCACTGAACAAGATAGTTCTTGAAAGGAAATATTGTGGAGGTGTTAAGAATACAAATAAAACATTTATGATAGGGTAACTAGGAAGAACCTTGAGGTAAAATAATGCAGCAATTTGTTGAGAGGAAGAATATGTTACAAGAAGGGGCCGTGGAAGCTGCTTAAACACTAAATTTCAACATGAAATTGGGTAAACACTGGAAGAGGAAAATGTTCTGGGGCATGGAGAAAGAATGTGATCTGCCGGGTTGCTCTTTCAATGAAGCAGCATTGCAACAATGAGCCGAATAGCCAGTTTCCACAAAGTACCATTTGATGGTTTCTCTTTGAAAGGATGATATTATCACCTATTCCCTCTTTAGACCAGGTGAGACCAGTTTTTTTTTTGGTTAAAATGTATTTTCATGCATGCAGGGGAGAAGTACATCCCAAAGTTGAGGTACAACAAAAATCTTTGCCACAAATCAATGGTTTTAACTACTTTGCAAACAACAAACTTCCAATCAACTATTTCTACAGGTAAACATTTCCAATTGTGATGATACGGTGGTTTTAAGAATTGCACTTTGTCTGTTATTTTCTGAGGAAAGGTTGAAATTGAGGCAAGAGCAATCTTCGCAAAACCAATAGAGTCAAAAGCTTGTGGGGCCTTGGGGTTTTTCCAAAATTGGAGCAATAGAGGCAGCCTGAATGGGTGCGGTCATGTTCCCACAGAACCAGGATTTTTTAGATGTAGCTTTCTGCCATTGCTGGGATCTTGATGCAGGATGTTGGAGCTCTTATTCCTCTCCCTGTGAAAAGCTGGGGTTCTCTTCCTGCTGCTAGAATAACATGTGAGACATTCTGTTTTGCGGAAGTTTCCTTTGCTAAGAGTGTGTTTATGGGATGTTACTATATGAGTACAGATAATTTGTGGTAGTTAATACATATTTTATTAAGCATTTCAATAGAGCTACAGTCAAGCCAATTATTTCCTTTTACTTTTATTTTGACTGTATTTGAAAAGTAGTGTAGACATAAGATGTGTTTTGCTTAACTTCGAGTAGCTTGACCTATCTAATTGCATCTGAAATGCCATGCTTACACTTACCTTTAAGATAAGAAAAAGTTAGGGTCTAGACTATTTTTAAATATATTTCAAGAAGGCTTGTTCTGGTCCATAACACAGTCAATACATTTGCAGATCAAATGCATTTCCTCACCCATATCTCTATCCGACAGAGTTCACATAGTCTGCATTTTTGGGTAGTCCAATCATATCACAACATCTTCTAACGATAAGTATCTCGTCCACGTGTAGGTACCTGTAATAATCAGGAAACCTATACCGAGCTTTTTTCTGCCTTTGGTCTCGAGAATTTTCCCTCTGTTCCTCCACCGTTTCCTTCTCTTCACAAATTTCTTGTACATTTTCTGCTTCTCCATTGTTTCTGCAACTTCAGATTCTGAATACTTTTTCTGCCTCTTTCCTCTTTCCACTGCATCAGGTGGATCTCCAATATCATAGTTTGTTTTTTAATTCTTTCGAGGAAAACAGGCATCACTGGCAATGTCAGCACTTTGTTGCTCATCCATAATTTCCCCTCAAACTAAGTGGCTTGCTGCAGATATTTTGGAGACTAATTAAGGGTCAACCACATTGGTCTGTGTCAGGAGTCACCCTTAGATCAAATCAGGTAAGGATGTCAGACTATGACACAGGTGAGGAGTAATATTGTTTTTTTTCCCATCTGAGAGCATTGCAAATCTGTGGTATGGTTTACCACAAAGGCTGACAAGGCTGGGTCATTAATTTTCTTTTAAATTAATTGACAGGATGAGGGCATCGCTGGCTAGGCAGCATTTATTGCCAATCAGACATATTGCTGTGGGTCTGGAGTCACACGTAGGCCAGGATGGCATTTTCCTTCCCTAAGGGACATGAGTGAACCAGATGGGTTTTTCCTGATGATTGGCAATGGATTCACAATCATCGTTAGATTTTTAATTACAGATATATTTATTGAATTCAAATTTCACTATTTGCCATTGTGGGATTCAAACCCGGGTGCCCAGAGCTTTATCTGGGTCTCTGGATTAACAGCCCGGCGTTAATACCACTAGGCCATCGCCCGCACAAGGCTGTGATTGACAGGTTTTTAATCAGTAAGGGAATCATGGGTTATGGGTAAAATTCAGGAAATTGGAGTTGAGGATTATCAGTTTGGGCATGATTTCACTGAATGGCAGAAGAGATTGGGCTGAGTGGCCTACTTCTGCTCCTATGTATTGTGACCTTGCCTTATTCCTTCCTTAAAGAGCAGTATTGAACAGGATGGGTTTTCACAAGAGTCAACGACAGTGATGAAACCAACTTTATATTTCCGATTTATTAATTGAATTTAAATTCCACCAGCTGTGATGGTGTTTGTCCTTTTCAGTTGAGTTCATACTCGTAAGAGGCAACTTGATTGAAAAATGTAAGATCCCAAGGATTCTCAACGGGGTTGCTGTGAAGAAGATGTTTGCCTAATGGGAGAATGTCAAATGAGCAACCTCTGCTTCAGTGAGAACAATTTAAAACACAGGTGATGGTTATTTCTCTCAGACTTTCATGATGTTTTACAGCTGACTATCCAACTCAACCAGTCCTGCCCATTCTGAGTAACTCCACAATTTCTTTTTTTGTTTTCTCTTCGGAAGCTCATTCAATTCACATTTGAAAGTCAGTCGAATATACTTCCAAGCAGGATAGAAAAAGAGGAAGCGGTGAATGCAAAGCATTTGGATTTTCAGAAGGCATTTGATAATTGCCACATGTTAGGATCATTGATAAATAAAGAGCCCATGGTGGGAGGCAGGATTAATAGAGGATTGGTTAACTATTGGAAGACAGAGAGTTGGAATTGAGCTAGTATTTTCAGGGCTGCCAACCTGTAACCCGTTCTAAGGAAGGGGCACTGAACCCAAAACGTTAACTCTGATGTTTTCTTCACAGATGCTGCCAGACCCGCTGAGCTTTTTCAGCAACTTCTGTTTTTGTCCCTGCATCCACAGTTCTTTTGTTTTTTGTTTAGTATTTAACTCATTACCACATCTCTTCTGGGCATGCTCACCTTGAAGAAGTTATGCTCCTCTCTCCAGCGGGATTTCCCTTCCAATCTTTCTTCTTGCCCACCAACATTAATTTCACTGTCTGAAAAGCAGTTCTGAGGAAGGGTCACCGGACTCACAACATTAACTCTGATTGTTTTTCTTCATAAATGCTGCCAGTCCTGATGAGCTTTTCCAACAACTTCTGTTTTTGAACCTATAACTAGTGGCGTGTTGTGCCAATTAGTGCTGGGACCACAGTTATTTGCAATATGTGTAAACAACTTGGATGAAGAAGGTGACAAAGCCCAAGTTGCCAATGACACAATAATTGGTGGGAAGGCAAGTCGGGTGGCAGTTCGCTCCAGATCCTGAACGCTGGCTTTTGGAAAGGAGTTTCTTCTCAGATCTCTGTTTATTCCTTTGCCAATCATTCACCTGATAACCCTGTCCTCCAGCTCCTGGTCCTTCTGGTGATGGCAGCATTAGGAAGTAAAACAAATCGGCCCCGACCGTTTCTGGTTTATAGAACCCTTTGCAACTTCTCCTTTGAGGGAGAAAGTGAGAGGGGGAGACAGGAATGAATCCAGACAAATAGAGTGGGCTAATTTCATGTTTCCAAGCCCAGATATTTGGTTCTCAAATTAGACTTGAAAAAAAAACAGCCAATGGGAAACAATGCAGTTCGGTGACTTTAAACGATTGCTCTTTCAATTCAATCCTACTTTCACCTCAGGAGTGACAAATAAGCGACAGAACTAAACAAGTTAATTGTGATGTCCATCAGTGTTTGGGAATCGCTGAATAACTGATCATGCCAAAATTGGGTCAACCTTAGGGAAATAGAAAGAAAAGCAAATATTTGTCGCTTTATTTTTATTTGTTATTTTGCTTTTGCGAGCAGCATAGAATCATAATTTCATGGTTTCATTCATGCTTTTATTTCTTTCTGTCTCCCTCTCTTTTCTATTTCTTCCTTTCCCTATAGTAGATTCACAGCTGATCTTTAATTCAAATCAAGCCTCTCATGCACATGGCCTTATGAAGGATGGATGTTCTCTTGGGTCTGCAATTGTCATGTTAAGGTAAGATCTAGTTGCTGGTTAAAAAAAAAACGTAATTGAAGTACTACAGACAATGTGCAACAGGCTGGCTGAACTGGAGCACAAGTCAGCAAGGCTACATTGGCACAGGTTGGCAGACTGTATCTATCTATGCAGGAACCTTGCCCTATTCTGTCATATTCCTCTCCCTCAGTGCTGCCAAGCAGTTGGCACTCAGGGAGTCTTCAAACAGAAGTGTGTGTGTGTGTGTGTGTGTGTGTGTGTGCGTGTGCGTGTGCTTGTGTGTGTGTGTGTGTGCTTGTGTGTATATGTGTGTGTGTGTGTGTGCATGCGTGTGTGCGCGCGCTTGTGTGTATGTGTGTGTGTCTGTGTCTGTGCACGCACATTTGTTTTTGTGGTGAAGTGGGCCCAAATTGAGAAGCGGCGAGCTGAAGCTCCCAGACCAAACACAAACCAATGTTTGTTTGTCCTGCTTTTGCGTAAGAGGGCTGTCAGAAAGCAGTTGTCACAAGGTGAGAGAGGGTAAGCATTTCAGGGCTGTCCATTTCAGTAAGGATGAAAGCTGAAAACATCTCCTAGGGGATGGGAGGGAGAGAGAGAGAGAGGGCAGCAAACATATCCATCATTTTCTTTTTAGTTGAGCAAAGATTTATTATCCATGCTGGAGATCTGAAATCCAATCTGTATGGTATTCAGAGTGCCTGGTCCAATACAAGAATCTGTCATCATTCTCCCTCCCCCCGGAAATCAGTCAGTTTTCTGTCAAAGGTGTTATTAATGCACCAATTTATTGTTTTAGTAATTAACACTGACAAGTCATGAGCCACAAACACGATGGCTGCAGATGATAAATAGCTCACTTGTTATTGCAAATTGTCACCCAATTTTCATTTCCCTACAAATAAAAAATCTCTGTTTTGCTCCAGTGGTTGGATCGTCACTTGTTGGTTTTCTTTTCATTTTAGCCTTGCCTTTGCACACCAAAACTTCACTGTAACATTTTGTTACCCATTGCGACATTGCAGCTTCTGATTTTAATTACAATTCTGTACTCCAGGTTACTAGGAAGGACTCTCCTTCTCAATCCCTCCCCTCACTGGGGACAAGTTGACCCTCAGATTAAACTCACCAGAGATATACATGTATTTAGAAATGCAAGGACTGATTAGGGATAGTCAACATGGCTTTGTGTATGGGAAATCGTGTCTCACTAACTTGACTGAGTTTTTAAAAGAAGTGACAAAGAAGATTGATGAAGGCAGAGTGGTGGATGTTGTCTGTATGGGTTTCAAGAAGGTGTTCGACAAGGTTCCAAATGGTAGATTCATTAGCAAGGTCCACTCTCACCCAGCCCAGTATCTTCAAACCATTAAAGTCATAGAGTCATACGGTTGTACAGTATGCATACAGGTTCTTTGGTCTAATTCGTCCATGCCAACCAATTGTCCTAAGTTAGTCTCGTCCCATTTGCCAGCAGTTGTCCCATATCCCTCTAAACCTTTCCTATTCATATACCTATCCAGATGCCTTTTAAATGTTGCAATTTTACCAGCATCCACCACTTCCTCTGGCAACTCATTCCATATTCGCACGACCCTCTGCATGAAAAATGTTGCCCCTTTGCTCCCTTTTAAATTGCTCCCCTTTCACCTTAAACCTATGCTCTTTAATTTGGGATTCTCCCATATTGGGAAATGCACCTTGGCTATTCACCCTATCCATGCCCCTCATGATTTCATAATCCTCTGTAAGATCTCTCCTCAGCCTCCAATGCTCCAGGAAAAATGGCTCCAGCCTATTCAGCCTCTCCCTATAGCTCAAACCCTCCAACCCCAGCAACATCCTTGTTGATCTTTACTGCACCCTTTTAAGCTGAACATCATCTTTCCAATAGAAAGTAGACCAGAACTGAATGCAGTATTCCAAGAGAGACCTAACTAATACTCTGTACAATCTTAACACGACATCCCAACTCCTATACTCAATGTACTGACCAATAAAGGCAAGCAGACCAAATACCTTCTTGACTACCCTGTCGATCTGTGACTCCACCAGCAAGGAAGTATGAACCTGCACCCCAAGGTCTGTTTGTTTAGCAATACCCCCCAGGACCCTACCATTAAGTGTATGAGTCCTGCCCGGATTTGCCTTATGAAAATGCAGCATGTCACATTTATCTAAATTAAACTCTGTCTGCTTGGCTCATTGGCCCATCTGACTAAGGCCCTGTCATGCTATGAGATAGCCTTCTTCGCGATGCACGATACCACCAATTTCGCTGTCATCTTCAAACTTACTAACGAAACTTACTTACTGTGTACTGTAACTAATCTCTTACATTCACAACCAAATTATTTACATAAATGACAAAAAGCAGTGGACCCAGCACTGATCCTTGTGGCTCACCGCTGGTCACCAGCCTCCAGTCTGAAATGCAGCCCTCCACCACCACCCTCCATCATCCAATTTTGTATCCAAATGACTAGCTTCCCCTGGATTCCATGTGATCTATCCTTGCTAACCAGTCTACCTTGTGGAACCTTGTCAAACACCTTGCTGAAGTCTATATAGACCACATCTTCCGCTCTGCCTTCATCAACCTCATTACTTCTTCAAAAATCTCATTTAAGTTAGTGAGACATGATTTCCTGTACACAAAGCCATGTTGACTATCCATAATCCATCCTTGCCTTTCTAAATAAACGTAAATCTTGTCCCTCAAAATCCCCTCATACAATTCACCCACCATTGATATAGGGCTCACCGCTCTATAGTTCCCTGGCTTTTCTTTACCACGTTTTTTAAAACAGTGGTACCACATTAGCCACCCTTCAGTCTTCCAGCACCTGACCCATGGCTATTGATGATACAAATATCTCAGCAAGAGGCTCTGCAATTACTTTTCTACCATCCCACAGTTTTGGGATACACCTGATCAGTTCCTCAGGATTTATCCACCTTAAAGCATTTTAAGATATCCACCATCACCTCCCCTGTAATACGGATACTTTTCAAGAATTTCTATTTATTTCTCCAAGTTGTCTAGCTTCCATATGCTTTTCCACTGTAAATACTGACGCAAAATACTCATTTAGTATCTCACTCATTTCCTGTGATTCCACACATAGATGGCTTTGTTGATCTTTAAGGGGCCCTATTCTCTCCGTAGTTGCGCTTTTGCCATTAATGTACTTGTAGAATCTCTTTCAATTCTCCTTAACCCTATTTGCCAAAGCTATCTTATGTCCCCTTTTTGCTCTTCTGTTTTCCCTCTTGAGTGTACACCTATTACTCTTATTCTTCTGAGGGGATTCACTCGATCCTAGCTGTCCATACCTGATATTTGTTTCCTTCTTTTTCTTGACCAGAGTCTCAATTTCTCTAGTCATTCTGCATTCTCTACACCTAGCAGCTTTGCCTTCACACTAACTGGAACATACTGCCTCTGGGCTCTTGTTATCTCATTTTTGAAGGCCTCCCACTAGGAGGGCCACATGAATACCAATGTGATGAATAATCAGATAATTTGAGTTATCCCAGCGACACTAGTTGATAGGTAAACATTGCACATGTTTTTTTTTCCCTCAGGACTGGTTATTGACCTGAAATGGTAAGTCTGTTTCACATGCCACAGATTTTTCTAGACCTGCTGAGTATTTCCAGCATGTTCTGTTTTCATTTCATGGACAGCTGCTGTGTTATTCTTTAAACAGAACATTTTGGATGAGAAATTAGATGTAACCTCAGGTTAGTGTCTACCTGAAACAAGGCACCTCTTGCCTGTATTGGAGTGTCATCTGTATTTCATACTCAAGTATCTGTAGCTATAACCTTTTGACTCAGAGATGACCATGCAACCACTGCTTAAGATAGTAGGAGATCAAACCTATGGAGATTTTCTTTGTTAATTCATGCAAGGTGAGTGTTGCAGGAAAGACTAGTGGTTCTTGTCCATTCTAGTTTCCTTAGGGAGACTTTTCCTCCTAAACTGCTGTAATATTTTGTGAAGGGACCCTTCAAATTGCTGTGTCTTCCTTCATTCTTTCACTGGATATAGGGTCACCAGAAAGGTCTGCATCTGTTGTCCATCGCCTTTGAACTGAATGCCTTGCTACGCTATTTCAGAAGGCAGTTACGAATCAGTTGTTCATTTTGTATCTAAAACTGCCTTATGTTTCTTAAGCAAATGTTTTAAGGGACATGAAACCAAAGGTAGGCTGGTGGAGTTAGGCCACAGATCAGCCACGATGTCATTGAATGGTTGAATGGGCTTGAGGGGTTGAATGGCCTATTCCTGTTCTTAACCACATCGTTTGGGTTTAGAGTCACATGTAGGTAAGACCAGCATATTTTCTTTGCTCAATAAATCAGTAAGCCAAGTGATAATGATAGTTTCATGGTTACCATTATTCAGACAGGTTTATATATCAGAGACAACAAGGTGTAGAGCTGGATGAACACAGCAGGTCAAGCAGCAACAGAGGAGCAGGAAAGCTGACGTTTCGGGTCTAGACCCTTCTTCAGACCCTTCTTCATTTTTCTGAAGAAGGGTCTAGACCCAAAACGTCAGCTTTCCGCTCCTCTGATGCTGCTTGGCCTGCTGTGTTCATCCAGCTCTACATCTTGTTGTCTCAGATTCTCCATCATCGGCAGTTCCAACTATCCCTGCAACAGGTTTATATACCAAATCTTTTAATTGCATTCCTTAAGCTGTAATGATGGAATTTGAACTTGTGTCCCCACAACATTAGCCTAGAACTCTGAATAGCTCAGCACATGACATTACCACTTTGACACCATCTTCAATAGGGAACTGTAGAATTTTAGTTCAGTGCTGTTTAAGGATTAAGAATGTATTTCTAAATTTGGATGGGGAATAACCTGAAGGGGAACCTGGGGAAAAATGGTGTTCCCATCCACCTGCTGAGCCTGCAGTTGTAGGTGGTAGAGGACACTGGTTTGGGAGGTGCTGTGGGAGATCTTTGACAAATTGCTGCAATATACCTGAGAATATTTCACATTACTTGTACTGTTGGTATGCTGTGTTGGTGTTGGAGGGCATTTCAAACCAAGCCAACAATGGAATTACTCCAGGTTAGTTCTTGTTTGGAGATTATAATTCAGTTGTGACATGTCAAATTCTAATCAGCCACTCAAGCTAATGGGTACCTTTTGAAAAATACATTTTGGAAGGAAAATAAAATATGATTATAATTACATTTCATAATTGGGAAAAAGGACTGGAGATAAGAAAATAAACAGATTTTTTCCTACTTTCTTAAACAGCTTAAGAAGATAAAGTCATTGTCGCGCTGCTCTCTCATTCAAGAGACAGGGCTGGTGGTGGTTTTACCTGAGGGTCACCACACCACAGGGCAAGGGGAGAGGTTGTGAAGTGGGACCTTCATTGTAACCTCAGCCAATGCGGGAATTGAGCCTATATTTTTTGGCAAGATTCTGCATTGCAATCCAACCATCCAGTCAACTGAGATAGCCAACCCTCTTTCATCAATGGGATAATGCATTATCTCTGAATTTAATTTTATGGAATCCCTTCAGTGTGGAAAGAGGCCATTCAGCTTATTGACTCTGCAGCAGCCATCTGAAAATCATTCCACCCTATTCCCAAAATCCTGCAATCACCACGGCTAATCTAGCTAGCCTGCACATCCCTGGACACTAGGGAATTTAGTACATCCAATCTTTGGGCTGTGGGAGGAAGCCGGAGTACCTGGAGAAAACCCAGGCAGATATGGGGAGAATGTGCAAACTCCATGTAGACAGTCGCCTGAGGGTGGATTTGAACATGGCACCCTGACACGATGATTAACGTAAAGTATTTTTATATTAGAGTGTTTTTTTTTTGGAAACCTAAACATAGTATTGATTTCTTTCTTTGCTTGGAGGTCAGGTTTAAAATTGGGTTTACAATCAGCCCAAAAGTTAAGATAAACTACACACCTCTCTTGCATCATTGCCATTATTGTTCTCTTTTCTATTTCTTTATTCTTCCACTGAGAATCCTTCATCTACTTCCTTCTCACATCCCGACTTGTTCTGCAAAGTGCAGAAAAGAATTTTCCAAATTGGCTATTCTTTTGTGTTAAAGTGTATTTGTTGACTAACAATACTCTTGTGCAGGCTCCCAGCAAGACAACGGTAGGATAAGAAAGGGAAAGTTGTTAAAAACACATTTACAAAAGAGGAATAATTACATTTGCAAATGGAGGAAGAGAGGAAAGAAGTAATCATTAGTTCCAATTTTTCCCTTCAATAGGCTAGCAGGTTGAATGTGGAAGGTACACCGATCTTTATTGCACTGCCAGTGCCTTTGACATGATGAATAAATAAATAAAAATCCTTTTAAGACTCTTTTGTGCTTTATAATCTTCCTGTCATTCCAGTTTTATTGATTTAATTACATGTCTGAGCGATCACTGATTAAAGTCTCTTTGTCAATGTTGTAGGCTTCCTTTACAATTAGCTCTTCTATTTAATAAAAAGATAATTTAATATAATATTTCCGTCAGGATCATTGTTCAAGTTGAAAGCAGACCCCGATCAGTAGGTTATCTATAAGATGTACGATTGTCTCAAAGTAAACATGTATAGATTTAAAGTCTCACTTTCAAATGGCAAAATGATTATGGAATTACTCTGAAGAGTTTTAATGCATCACAGGAAAAGTAGATGAATGCTGCTTGAAATGTCAGCAGAATTGCAGGATTTATGCAAAGATTGGTGGGGGAGTAATTTTATGCCTCATTTCTAATCACTCCATCTGTATTTGTCAAAAACGTCAAGACTGACATATGCAGTGACAAGCTGCATTGTTTTCTTTATTATTCTTGGCTGTGGCATTTTTCTCCTCCCTACTCACCTCACCATAGTATTGTTCCTCAGGCAGTGCTTCTACTCCATGGAATATTTCTTTTTTCCTTTAGTCATTAAGGGGATGAGCGCACTGCTGGCCAGGCAGCACTTTTTCTCCATTTTCTAATTAAGAGGCAATCACATTGCCGTGGGTCTGGAGTCATGTGTAGGCCAGGTCAGGTAAGGATGGTAGTTTCCTTCCGTAAAGGATAGGAGTGAGCCAGGTGGGTTTCCCCCCCCCCCGCCAATAATTGCCGATGGATTCATGTTCATCATTAGATGCTTAACTTGAAATATTTTTGATTGAATCCAAATTCTACCATTTGCCATGGCAGGATTTGAACATGGGTCCCCAGAAACATTATCTGGGTCTCTGGATTAACAGTCCAGCGATAATACCACCATCATCTCCCCTTACTAAGAGGTAAGTGATTCTCACTCTCCTAACTGAAATACTGCTCCATTGCCAGCCAGGAAACAATCTGCATAAAAGTGTTCATGTAGTGGCAATTGGCCTGGAAAAGGTATCAAATGGATCCCTTATATTAGTTTTTATAAAGGAAACAGATGGCGTGAATACTGAATGGAAAGAGGGGAGAGTTAATTGGCAAAGAAGTACACAACAAAGATGATCATTCCTCAAAACTGGGAAGTGACCAGGTCCAGAAGGAATGCATTCTTGGTTTCTGATACAATAAAAGATAGAAATCGCAGTATTGTTGATCTCAATCTTTGGATACCGGAGTAGCGCTGGCGGACGCAAGGGTTGCTAGTGATGAACTGGTATATAAGAAAATGGTTATTAAGTTTGTAGAGGTGATGTAGTGGCTTCGTGGTTAGAGCTGCTGCTTTGCAACACCAGGGTCTTGGGTTCACTCCCAACCTTAATCAATTGTTTGTGTGTTCTTTCCATTTCTGCTGGGTGCTCTGGTTTCCTCCCAGAGTCCAAAGATTTGTTGGATTGACCATGCTTAATTGCCAGGGATATGTAGGCTAGGTGGTTTAACCATGAAAAATGTTACAGGGTAGGGGATGTGGACCCGTTGAGCTGAATGGCCTGTTTCTGTTCTATGATTCAGAATTGGTATTATAGTGAAGAGGGCTATCTAAAATTGCAATGAGTTTTTTTTTATTCAAGAGATGAGGGCATCACTGGCTGGGCGGCATTTATTGCCAGGCAGTTAAGAGTCCAGCGATAATACCACTAGGCCAATGCCTACCCATAAATTTGGGTCAGTGGTCTGAGGAATGGCACTTGGAGCGTAATTTGGATAAATGTGACGCATTACATTTTGGTGAAACAACTGAACTCAGTTAGCCTAATATTGGTGATGGTAAAGTTATGAAAGAACTTACCAGGCACAAAGGAAAGTTTAATTTGCAAAGATACCAGTTAAACAGACAGACCCAACATTAATTCTTAAAAGCAAAATGCAGCAGACTAACCTGCTTAAACCATTTAATGACGAACAGAGAATCTTATTGAAGTTAGTGCAGAAGATGTTCTGCATAAACGTTTGGAAAGCATTTGGCAAAATGAAGGTTTATTAAGGAGATATAAGGCTGTGTGGATACAAAATTGGCTGAGTGACTGGAAGCAAAGTGTGGTGGTGGAAGGGTGCTTTTCAAACTGCAACATGGTTTGCAGTGGTATTCCTCTAAGAGATTGGATAGTGTCAAGACTGAATGTATTGCTTATTTGTAAGGAAAAAATATAAAATCGTTTGTCTCATTGCAAAAAATAGTTAACTATCTCAGGAAGGTCAATTGATCAACAAAAAACAATCGAGGTGGAGTGGGTTGATCTTTGTAAAGTCACCTGTGATTATAAACACTGTGTTGGTAAGGTTTATGCAGTATTTTTGCAGTGTAATTTACTTCATTAAGCACATTGGGTTTATTCCATTCTTCAAAATGCCTTGGGTTATTAATATCCAGAGTAAATCCCATAGACAGAGGAAAGTGAAAATAAAAGCCTATATTTGCAAGTGTGAAACCTGGGTTCATGACTGTTAACATAGGAACATCGAAAATAGGAGCAGGAGTAGGCCATTCAGCCCTTTGAGCCTGATCTACCATTCAATATGTTCATGGCTTATCATCGAATTCAGTACCTTGTTTCTGTTTTCTGCCTATACCCCCATTGATTACTTTAGCCCTCAATCTATGTTGAACACTTTCCTGGAAACATTCAATGTTTTGGCCTCAACTGCTTTCTGTGTCAGAGAATTCCACAGGCTCCCCACTCTCTGGTGAAAAAAATTCTTCTCAGCTCAGTCTAAAATGACCTACCATGTATCCTTAAACTGTGACCCTTAGTACTGGGCTCTGCATTCATCAGGAACATCCTTCCTGCATTTACTCTGTCTAGTTCTGTTAGAATTTCATAGGTTTCTATGAGGTCTGTCCTCATTCTTCTAAAATCCAGTGAAGATATGCAATCTCTTTGTACATCAGTCGTGCCATCCCAAGCATTAGTCCGTTAGTAGTCAGTTTAGCTATTGTTCTGCTACCTTATCAAAAGTGAAATTTATAGAATTCCAGAGTTTAGATGAAATATATTTTTCCTAAGTTGCTTTTCACTAGTTGCTTCTTTTGGAAGATGATAAGGCACAATGATGGAGGGAGAGAGCAAAACTTGCAGTTCTGTCATTATGAATCAGTCTTTCTTTCACCCTCTGCTCTGCTAACCAAGTTACAGAAGCATGGTTCACTTGTAAATTCCTGTGTTGAGCTCCATTGTCTGCCTGGGCTGAATAATCTTTAGACAGCCTTTCACCTCCAAATATTGTTGTAAGTGTCTTGACACTGTGTCGATGAATGATCAGATCCCTGAAGTACTGTGGCCATCGTTAGCTGTTAACTCCAAAATATGTTTATTGAAAGAAGCCAAAGCAAAATGACTGCAGATATAAATTCTCTCAGAGTTGCAACCATGGAATATGGCAACTGTGGAGTGTCAGGGGAACTTCAAATAGACAGAGAAATACATATGTTAGAGATAATATTCTCTCCCTGTTATATGAAAAGGTTTGACTATACCTCCTCTCAGTGGAAAGTCATCCCTTGCAGAATTTTTGTGACTTGGCCTTCCAGGGATACATAAGAAAAAGCATTGAAAACCAATTTCACACCAGTCTGTGTGTTTGTGGCCTGATGTCTTAGCGTGTGGGCCCTTGCATGACAAGGGTCACAATTCTAAGAGCAGTTATTTAAACGTTCCGTTCCGACACTGCATGAAAAAGAAGGAAACACTCTTTCTCACACTGAGTGCTCTGAGCCAAATCAGGACAAAAGAGTTTCAGGGATAACAAGGTGTAGAGCTGGATGAACACAGCAGGCCAAGCAGCATCAGAGGAGCAGGAAGACTGACTTTTCAAGCCTAGACCCTTCTTCTGAAGAAGTGTCTAGGCCTGAAATGTCAGCCTTCCTG